>JAPTHN010000023.1:1130055-1730055 GCA_026936325.1 Platynereis dumerilii | reverse complement strand
TTCTGGAGATCAATAAAGTTACTGAATGATCATTATTAAGAAACAACGACAAAATTCACTTCAGGAGACATGAGAACACTCTCATGCAGCTATACTGACCACAGAGCCAGCCTGCCAACTGTTGCAGCCCATTGCCTAATATTTTACATGGTGTTTGTTGTTTGAAATCCATATTTATCTGCTCAAACCAACAACTTCTGTCAAGAAGAAATGTAACTGCAAAGAAGTAAATTATCAAATTTGCAACAGTTTGTGTGGTTGACATAACTCCTTCTATCCATGACGATCAAGCAGCTCCTTTCAGAGTCTGAGCAATTGGAGGTGTAATGTGTTTAGACATGACTTCGGGCAAACTTTCGCTTGGAGATTTCAAAATGGAAGATCAAAATCAGAATATGGAAAAGTGTAACTTTCCCAAATATTTGTATCAACTTTGTTAAAAATACAATTATTATTATCATCACTAGTTGTAGCACCTTATGCACCATTTTCTTATCTTCAAATATTATAAACCAAGCAGTGGCTAATTAGTAATAATGACAAGTTTCTGGCAATTCTTGCCCTCAAATATGTGTAGTTGGAAAGTGTCTGAGTGAAGAAATTGGCAATATTTTGACTCAAGATATCACAATCACCTACACATATGCTGAGATGATTTCCAAATGTAAAATTTGATAGCCATGCAGTTCTTTTATATAAGGACTGCTCTTATGGCTGTTTATTTGCCAAATATTAATATACACTCAAACTCATGGGCTCGATTTCACCAACCTAGTTTATTTTTTAAACAATGTTTAAATAGAAGTTAGACATGTTTAAATTTTAAACACATTTCACCACGACAGTCTAACTTTAAAAAGGATATAAACACTGTTTATAATTCAATAAATCTAGACCAGGTCACACCAAGGTCTAAAGTGTATAACTTGGTCTAAGTCAAAATTTGGCAGATATACGTCAGGCTATAATGAAGGACAGTGACATCTTGGAAGTGGAAAATTCATCCTGCTGATTCTGAAATAGGCCTGTGGTGAATCTAGGGAGGCTTGGGGAGTGTGGGGGGAGGGTGGGGCCCAGGGGCAAGCCCCCTCCCCTGTATTAAAAAATATCACTGAGAGGAAAAGTAGCGTTTTGAAGCAAATAATTGATAAAGCACATTCGAAATAATGAAAAATTCCTGCACTGAAAACCCAAATACCTATTAGACTTCAAAAGTGTTTTTTATTTCAAAGAAACTTCCCAAAATTTTCCAGACCAGCTAGCTGTTGAATGTACTTGTATTTCACAGCATTATCTAATTGATGTAAAGATAAAATTGAAAACTATCTAAATTTTAGAAAATAAATTTTTCAAAATTAAGGGAAATTTGTTAAGTGAAAATAATTGTGGAAATTTTGAGCATAGGTTTACCGGAGGCAGCCAACCCGATACAATGGGAAAAAATTGGATCATAAAATTCAGGCAAGTGTTAAAAAAAATTAGCATGTGGAACGCCTATGATTTTGAGATAGATCAAGAGCACAACAGCAATGGTTGAAAACTCTTGAATTTTTTTGCTGACATTTTATATGGACCAAATTCTAGAGAATTTGAAAAAAATCTTGCTGGCAGTGACATGAAATCTGGGTATAGAGCTGAACTTCCAAAAGACATGACATTTTTAGGGATGTCTTTTTTAAAAACTTCCTGGAAATTTTTCAAATTTTTAAAAATAGTCTGCAAAGAAATATTTATCTATTTATCTTTTAATGGAAAATGAAACAAGGGAAATTTGTAATAATTATGTTGCATTTGAATAGTGCATTTAAAGAGCTGATGCTTGATTCTTTTTGACTGACAAATTATTCTTCTCACTGCATAATATGTATTTTCAGCATCTTGATAAAACTTAGTCCGCTTGAAGAAGGTAAAGCATTTGCTGGGATAATGTCACCACATTGGTACTGGGATAAACTGGTGAAATGCACCAATAGATGAAATTGACTAATGGGGCAGCGTGAGCCATTTGAGATGGGGTAACCTTGAGCCAGTCCTCCCTCATGCAATTAAACCTTAGTTGCCTACAACATTAGTTACCCTGCTGCTGTAAGTCCATATTTAACCTGAAAACCAATAGACCACATAGATCTGGGTTATTTTCAGAATTTATCATATGCAAAATCCATCTAACCATGTGGTATTGTGGTATACATGTGAGAAGGAGAAAGAATTTTACAAATTATCTGGTTACTTAGGTCTCTTAACAGTTTAATGAGTGGGATAATGTGTCAACAACCCCGGATGATGTATTAATTTTGAGTTGACACTTGACAGGCATTGACAAATTTATTTCCCTTACATTTATTTAAATTTATTTATGTATTACAATTTATCCAGGCTATGAAAAGAAGAAGAATATTTTAGTAAAAATATCAATATATATTTCATGCAACAAATAATCATGTTAAAAAAAGATGCAATTATTGATAGTGGCAGTGGTCAATGACAATCATTATTTCCTCCTTCAAAATTGATCATAAAATTAAAAATTGGCAAACATAATTGGCAACCACAATATATTTGAAAAGGTTTTCCCCAGAAATACTGCTCAGTTTGATAAATGTAGGGCTGTAGGCTTAATTTATAATGGCTCATGGTGCCCCAGGCCATGGCTCATGGTGCCCCAGGCCATGGCTCATGGTGCCCCAGGGTCGGATCACTGTGAGCCGTCTGACAACATTTTTTAAAGAAAATATTTTGACCTTTCAAAAATTTTTTAAATAATGTACCAACACATAATAATATAGCCTCAGATCTTACTATGATTAGGCCTACACAAAGTAACCATCAATTTACCGTTGAAACTTTAGGCTCAAAGACTGGTCTGGCGCAAAAGGCTAAAAACGGTTCATGTTGCCCCACTCTCCCCTATTCTGAAAACTGAAATATTTTTTCTTGAAAGTAGCACATATATTGAGCAAAATTTCTTCTTTTTTCCCCTTGACATGACTCAAAATCGGGCCAACCTGGTAACAATTGAGCGGCTATCTGTTTTACCCCTGCGACAAACTTTTTCACTTGCAAAGTTTTTGGAGGAGCAACCAACTTTTTTATCACAATTTTACCAGAACCCCCTTCCCCCGACCACCCCCCCCCCCCAAGCAGTGGGTTGAACTTTTTTCTGGCGCTGAACAAACTTTTTCTTTCAGTCTAAAGTGCAGAACAATGTTTTTTTTTCACCAAAAATCCATACCCTCCCCCTGCGAGGGATCGCCTGGTCAGCCCCCAATGGTGCCACCACACACAGCATGGATGGCTTGTTGATGAGACACTCCCAACTAGGATTGTTGGTGTGAACAACATTACTTAATTGTGCTATTTGTACTGATTTGACTGTTTAAACTTAAGTAAACAATGTCTTCTTAGACTGGGTTAAGAAAAAAATAAACATCCGTGGTGAAATGTGTTTATTTTGGACAGTGTTTAAAGGTTAAACAGTGTTTATGGAGACTAGGTCTAACTTCATAGACTGCCTATTTTAAACTAGGTTGGTGAAATCGAGCCTAGTAATGTCCTAGATTTGAAAACAGCATGCTCGAATCCCGGGGCTCGAATTAGGTTAATTGCAGTATTTGTCCTAAGGAAGCAAAATCTTTGTTGACCAGTGTTTTTTAATTATGTCAGTGCTTCCAGTTTCTTCAGCTTGACAACTTTTTGAGAAAACAACCTGCCAACTTTTGAATTAGGAAATGCTTTTTCATAATACTTTTGAATTAATGAAAAAAATTATCTTCATTAGAATGTCTTGCGGATGTGAATTTTTTGCCCAATAGCTCCATTCCCCTTAGAATTTTGTGAAAGGCATACAGTACTCTTTCAAAAGATCCAGTCACTTGAAAAATCCACAACTAAAAATATCCTAATTATCACACAACGTTATTCAAAGATTATTCGGGGATGACAATGAGCAAAGCTTCTACACATTCTGAACCTTATCCTAATTGAGCCGTGCCCATCTGTGTCATTGTCAGTTCATATAATACCAGTTCAGTCCTTTATCCAAGCTGAATAAGGAGAACATAACAAAGAAACGAAGAAATGTCATTTCTATGTGGGATCCATATCACATTATGGCAAGGGTGGGCAGGGGGGGGGGTTCACCTGTTATGTCTGCATTGGCTTTAATGAATAAAGTAAGTGGAACAAAATCAGAGAAAGGGAAACATGGAAAAGTCAGATGAGCCAACTGGAGATTTTTTGCATGGTCAGCTACAACAGCATATGACTTTCAGTTAAATTGCATCATCATTATCAAGATTGACACCTTACTGCAAATCACAGAAAATTTGTCGAAGTATCTTCGGCTAATTTAGCACCAAGTTTATAGAATGTTGTGTATATTTAGACAAAGTACATGTAGTCACCAGAAATTCTGTGATGTGGAGAAATAAACCAATCTTCATGAGCAAGAAAAGCTTGCTCCTGATGGCCGTGCTTCCAATTTACTGACAATTGGGTTATTTTAAAAAATACAATAAAACTAATATTGAAACCAAACAATTAATTAGAAGTGGACATTTAAAATTTTATTATTGTTCCTGAGCAATTGAAGTTATGTAATAATGATGAAAGAGTTACACTTCATATTCATTATCCAATTGGGAAGACCCTAAAATAACCTCTGAAGAGGTTGTTGAGGACATAGTAAGAACTTCTTTTAATTCATGTTTAAAATTGCCCTTTTTCGGAAATCACCCAGTTAATGAGTTTGTCTCATAGTTTGCATTATTTTTACCATTTTGTTATTGTAAATGCATATTGTTGTGTGTACATGCATATGCTACATTGCTATATGGTCACTGTGCTTATCACATTCACTCACAAGTTCCTCTGCGCAGATTCTAGCTGGAAGTACTGCCAAGAACCTTATCCCTGGCTGCTCATCAGATTCCCACCTGGGTTGTCACCTGCCCTGGCTTCCTTGTTCTCGCTAAGACACTTATAACGCCCGTTTTCACCAACATGGTATTAAGAGTTAAGCCTGGTGTTAACTCCTTTAAACCTGGTATAACTAAGTCCATTTCACCAAGAGTGTGCTAAGCATGTAAACCTGTCAAGGTTCAGTGAATCATACACATTGTCACCAAACTCAAGGATCAGCCATCTCAAACTGATTTGGTGTCAAAAAGTGATTAGGCCAATGAAAACAGAACATATCTTTCTTATGAGATGGCATGACATATCAGTATTATAGGCCTTTGTCTATTATATTTGCATGTTTCTCTAATTTAACAGTCACCAAAGATTTTTTCAAGAAAGATATGTCACATCATGAGATATAAAGTTTGCAAACCAAGAACACACATTTAACTAGAAAATATATTTGTTGAAGTAACTGTTGCAAATATACTAGCCATACACCATTAAGCACACAATTTAAAAGTATTTCATGTATGAAACTCTGATTTTATAGCCTTTGCCTATGATAGTCATGACACCAAATAGAGGCAATTCTTCTGTGCTGAGTTGTACAAAACCTCTGCACTTGTTGTTGGTCTTACAACAGGGGTCCTTTCGAAGGGCAGGAAATTCGGACGTGGGTGCAATCTATGCATCCTATAACCCCCCGGAAATCGGGCAATTTCGGAAAATTCCAATTTAGCCTCCCGTGCGACTGGTCCACTGGGCATACGTACATATATGGGTTTTAATGAAGCGATTGCATGACTAACACGCTTCACAATCCTTGAAACTGAGGTGACAATAATATCACTCAAGTCACCAACGACTTGTTGGCAACTGCCGGTAACAAGAAATCGCAGGCACGTCAGCCATTCTGGGTACATCAGATTTTGAGGACCCTTATCATTAAATATTCAGAGGGATTCAACCATTATTGTAGTTTCATTGTGCAAAAATGCATGACCAGCTGATTTGTATTAATTTATTGTTTGAGGGGGGGGGGGGCTAAAGAAAAATGCATTTCTGTCACCAACACTGGAAAGACAACTAATTAATTTTCTTTTTTATAAATTTCCAAGCCCACCCCTCTTTTTTTCTTACCTTATCATGTGGCCTTGTTTGGGAACTTCAGAGATTAATTGTGTTTGTAGCAGTTGAGTTGTTTAAATACTATGTGCAGACTTTCACTCAGTAAATGTTCCTTGATCCTGCTCCGCTTGAGTGATTGGCTTAGCCAGACCAGGTCTTAGCTAAGACCTGGCATAACTCTTAATACCATGTTGGTGAAAACGGGCCTAATGGCTTAAAGACAATTATAGTACATCAACCAGAGCAGAGAGGAGTATATTTGCAGCACGGAAAAGTACAAAATCAGTACAATGTATATCCCATGTTTGGTATCAGAGTACAATTAGAAGCACAAAAGAAGTACATTGCGCAATGACGATTTGCAGGTTGAGAGGTTTTTTCACGCAAAATTGGCATTTGCAGTACAAATGCAGTATTTTCACGGTGTATTTACAGTACAAAAGGAGCACATTCGAAGCTCTTGAATTATTTAAATTATGCTTCATTTATAGTCCCAATATGCAAATTCGTACGCTCCAAAAATGCATCCTTGCAGGGAGTATAAAAAGAGCATATTGGCTGCTGTGCATGCTAGCAGGAAGCATTTTTGCAGTACAATCGGAGCACATTAGAAGTATTAGACAAATAAATGCTTCATTAATTTTGTAATATATTAACAAACAAATATATGGGAATTATTCATTCTTTCGAACTTGCTGCAGACACAAAAATACCACAGGTCCAACATTAGTCTTCCAGAACACTATTTCTGTCAGGCGGTTGCCTTATGTGGCTAAATGTCTAGATGTGTCAATGGAAGTCTCTTTTTTACTTCTTTTCTCAATACACCTGTCCACTTTGACGTAATATTACTGATATTGGATGATGTGTTGCCATACTCTAAAAATAGGCCTAATATTGGTATTTAGAGAGAATCAATATCTTACATTGGTTAAGAAGTATTGGTTAAGGATTAACCATTATATAGTATATATCTTGTTTGAGCAATAATTATTTTGACTTATTGGACACATAATAACATATATTACATGCTTTGGTTTTTATGACACATCTGTTTTTAGAGTGCAGTTTCATCTATTTTTGCTAATCATCAATTGCATGGTTGAGGTTTATGAATGAGAAAGGGGGGCAGGTCAGCACATGGTTGTATGACTGGCAAAAGCTAATTACATGACACTGTTGTTTGAACTAACAACCATGTTGAGAACTAGTTCATTTCACAGGCATTTGGGTCTAATTTGATGACATCACTAAAATGACATCATAGCGACATTATTGACTGGTTCAAAAATACTGACTTTGTTTTATTTTACTAAATACACAAATAGTTGCTGGATTTGAAAAATTAAAAGACATAATAACATCAAAGAAAGCCAAGTTTATCTCAACACTGGCAGGCCTTGCAGTATCTATAAGTATAAAAACGCCAAAATGGCAAGCACAAACTTACAAAATAAATATAACATTGAATAATTGGTCACTAACACACCCTCATGGGGAATTACATTTTAGTAATACCTTTGTGATTAGTTGATGTTTGTGTACTAGGCCTAATAAATTTTGTAGCTGAAAAGGTCATAAAGTTTCCTGTCATCGCAGTTGCTCATTTCACAATAGTTCTTGCAGCAATCTTATTGTGTGTGATATAGCTCCAATTTCCCTTCCACAGAATACTGCACACCTGCACTTCCTTTCCTCTTTGTCATTCCAATTTAGGACTGGTTTCACTGTAGAGATTGAATTTTTGAGTTCTGTTCAGATTTCACTAGATCATCCTTCAATGAAACCTCCCTTTCATTAGCAGCTCTCTGTGTGATATCTTGAAACCTTTCTGAGCTCTTCAGAAACAATTCCATTTTTTGTATCATTTTTTAATCCACTTCATATGAACATGTTTGGTTCTTTTGTTCTTTCATGCACATGAGAATTTTGTCAATGCTCGCCTGCCTAAATGACACACATTAATTAACGGGCTGAATTGTGGGTTCCTGAAGCATCTAATTTTGTCATTGGTCAATGACCATTGTGTTGCTGCTAATGACTAAAACACGATTCTAGTGGTCAATATTTTCAGTATTTGTACAAACTGTATGATTTGTAATTGTTTGTTTCTGTCCAAGGATAAACTTCAGTTATATCTGGTGTATTCAGGTTGAAGCACGCATGTTCTGATTTAAGGTATTATAATAAGACCAAATGGGTATGGTAGTATTTTGAGATGTACTCCAAGAGTTGAAGATATCCTGAGTCCTCTGTACCCATGAGTGCGTCAGAATCATGAAGGTCACGATTAATTATGGACCTCTTTTTACTGCCATTTTTTGCACTCTTTTTTGGACTCCATTTTTTCCTGGGTTTCTGATATCTTACTGTCTATAAATTTGTTCTGGTGTCTGATAGCTCATTATCTCCCATATTTACTCTTTGTTATATTATTTTAAAGTATAGGGCCACCTCTTATGTGACACCTCATATTCCTTTGTCTTTTTCATATCTTTTTCTTGCAGGTGCAAGGCAATTGAATAATCTACCCCATGCACAATTTCCGATTTAGTCTGGCCTTACACACACAATAAGGAAGCTGACCTGGCGTAAGTACAGCCATATGTGCTACAACTCCATCAGCGTGCCTCGGCGGTCCAACGTCGGCCCGAAGCTGGACTGACGCTGGGCCAACTTTGGACCGCCGAGGCTTGCTGACAGCAAAGCTCTGATCCCAGTTGTCAAAAGGGTAGCCCAGACTGTAAAAAGTCATTGAGGCTTTAAATTAGCACAGCAAAAATGTTCCTGTGCTTGCTTTATTACAGAACTTTTCTGGTTCCTGTTTCTAGCAAATTAAGTTCATACAAACTGTTAGCAACATACCACAGAATATTCAGGCTGTAGAAAAGCTTTTACAGGAATACACATTGGCAGTGTTTGATCAAATGAAGTCTCAACCCTTGCAAATTTTTATCTAGGTGATATTGCTTTATATTTGGTTATTGCTTGACAGAACTTCATTAATTTCCCTTTTTTACCATACCACAATGGGATGTTGTGTATATATATTGTCCTCAGTGCAAACAGCTTGACAAAATCTTATTACACACAACTAAGTACAGTTAGTACTGCAGCTTCCATTACCATGACACTACAAGTATTACTATTACTACATGGCTATGGCTTCTTGCCAAGGACATTATTGATTTCTAACACAAATTCCATGTTTCAGGAACAGTTTAGATTTTCTATGGCATTTTAATGGGTGAATTTGTCTTGATTAATGATGACACATTGTTCCTTTCTAATGAGACAAGAATCAAAACATTTGAAGCATCTTTACAATTTAACATGTTAAATAGGCAAAATAGATGAGATAGCTAAAGGCTGGTTGGTCTGGCATTGTGAGTTGCAGATGTCTGTTCAAATATCTACAACTTTCTACAGCAAGGAAAACTGATGGAATTGCTAGAAAGTGAGAAAGTTAAATTGAAATTGAGCTGAGGAGCACGAAAGATTATTTTGAGAGATTATTCGAAAGATTACATTGTAGGATCAGACTGATGTGATGGGATTTGGGTTGACTCAGCATTTCCTTAATGCCAAGCAGGACTATGATATCCAAGTTGTGTAGAAGACAATTGGCATCAGGCATCTAATTATTTCTTGGCAAATTTAAGATGAAATTAGAGCAAGCCATGATCGGGTCTTTTCAGAGGCAATCCGTGTTTCTGAATAAACCAATAAACATGCTGTTCCCAGAAGAGATTCTGTGAGGTGTCGTAAACAAAAGAAGAAAATGTTATGATGCTCCAATGTAGTCTCATATATGGTGTCACTTGATATAGCTGTAGTCCCAGGACATCACAAGCTGGGCATGGGTATGATAGCGGAGAATCTACAGATGTGTAACCAGCTTATTCGCAGTTCTGTACAGCAGTGCTAATGTATTGATGAAACTTCCCATCTGATTCTCAAGAAGATGTCAAGTAGCTCTTGCATCTGTATTACTTCCACTTGGTTTTATACACACTCAGGCAGAAAATGTTTCTCCGGATGGAGAATAAAAAAAAGATATTTTGCCTAACAAAATGAAGTGGAGAAGTAATTCACAAAAAACTTTTTAAAAGCATTCATTTGTAAATATTGTGACAAACAGTCAAGAGGTGGCCACTTCGCGGCCATTGTGGATTCCTCAAAATGCTCATAGTAGTATGTGGTGATCAAGTGACTTCACAGTTGCCTGCCTGACCATTCTGAGAAAAAAAGTGTCTGTTATTTTACTTTGGGTTCAAATAATGAGTGATGACAATGGACCGTGAGAGAACAAAAGTCCTATTTCCAATGGTACAAGAGAACCATCAAGAAAGCAATGGAGCAATTGATCAAACATATTGGCTGTACATTTGGGCTGGCACGAGTGGCAGCCTCATCAACTCCATTCAGAGCCAACTCATGAGGCAGCTCATTGCCTTTATTTTCAAATGTCAGCAAGTGATGTCTTGTGATCACATCCTTGTGACCACTGGCAAACAGGCAGGGCCGTTCATCATTCTTGGCCCATTACAAGAGGTTACCAAGCCCAAGTGAGCCTTGTTTGTTGCCACTAAATAGACGCAGCACAATCAAATAACAATCAGCCACAAACCACTGATATATAAAAAGAAGGACAAAAGAACATTCGTTGTGCAATCACCTTTTCAGTGTTTGAGGTAAGAAAGTTCAATGGAAGACAAACAAACTATTGTGACTGCAATAAACTTGTCAAGTAAAGTCAGATCATAGTGTAATTTCATTTTGTTTGATCTCATAATAACGGTGAAATCAGTTTCTTAACTTTTCTTGAATTTAGCGATATGCTGTGAAGAAAGCTCTGCCATATCATTCACCTTTTATATCATGCCTGTGTTTCAAATGTCTAAATTAGAATTATCAGTCAGAATTTCTTTAATCATCTAATAATTCCAGATTTTGTTGTATTGAAATTATAGGACTTCCATGTGAGACATTGAATAATTTCATGGACCTGTCAGATTCTGCTTTCAGGAGTGTTATTAATTTACAAACCGAGTCATGGCTCAACAAGAGTGCTCTTACTGGTCTTGCTCGACTTCTTCAAACATAAGTCATGTAACTTGACCAATACCTAATATCAATACAAGCTCAGTCATGCAATGGTCACCTATGCTTACTTACTATTTTAAAACACTACATGCCATTAGCTTTATAATGCCCTTTTCGTATTAGAGATTTGTCATTCCTTTCTCTGCAGCAGGCCCGTTGTGTGTTAGAAAGATGAATGATTCTGATTCTGTCTCACAGAATTATTATGACATTATACTCCCCTCTCAGGTCACTGGCTGTTCATTGGCCAACCCAAGAGATCTTCAACTTGCTCTAACATGCATTCTTGTCAGTCAGATCTTCACCTTGTGGAATTCAATAGCTCCTTGGTACCCACTTGGGGGTCTCTGTGTGGGTCTTGGTTGGCTGGGCATTTTACTCGCAATCTCATTTGAGCCCAGCTTGGTTTGTAGATGAATGCGTCTAGCATAAAACCAAACCAATTCAGGCTTTCACATTGCTGAAGAAGATAAGCAGCCTGGCACCCTCAAAAGAATGGGATGATTCGAACACTGAATCTTTAGATACACCTGTTATTCCATCCATTTGTATTGAGGCACTTCACATTCATCCCTTTGAGGTGAATGGAATTTTAAAAAATCTTGACACTAGCAAGGCTACTGGACCCGATGGAAATGGGAATTTCATACTGAGAGAAGCTGCTCTACCGCTATCTGAATGTCTAAGCAAACTATTTAACTTTTCTCTTGATGCAGGTGTCTTTCCTGATATGTGGAAACTTGCGAATGTTCTGCCACTATTCAAAAAGGGTGACCCTTTGCTATGCACTAATTACAGGCCCATTTCGCTACTTCCTTGTATTGCCAAAGTATTTGAACATCTGGTATTCAATCACATATTTGCCTTCCTAAAAAATAATAACTTATTAAATGCTCGCCAGTCAGGATTAATCCAAAAGGATAGCACTGTCAACCAACTAATATACATACTTGAGCACTTGTACAAATCCGCAGATGTGAATGATGATGTTATTGCCGTCTTTTTAGATCTGACCAAAGCTTTTGACAAGGTGTGGCACAAGGGATTATTATACAAACTGGAAAATGCTGGCATCACAGGTGATATTATTATTATATTTTATTTCATACACTCATGTCAAGAGGTATAGCATTACACAATATTATAAATGGAAAAGGATTTTACAAAAATAATTTAAGTCGTACACAGTAAATTCAATAAAGAGTTCATCTCGAGCTTCGTGAAAAATTCAACATTATTATTCATCAAGTCTCTCACTGCTGTTATGGTGGAGAGTTCATTGTCTGAGTAGGAAAAAGTTCTCAAAGTTGGCACTGACAAAATATTTTCAACAGCTACATGTATGCCATAACTGCTTTTGATGAAGTCCAGGTTACTGCCTATCAATGTTCTTTTGTCCAACAACCCTCTTGAGGCAATAAATCGTACAGTATCATTTTCACTCAGGTACATTGTCTTTATCATTTTCAAAAATACTTGAGAAATTTGATCACTTGGATAAACAGTTCCAGTCAAATGTGGCAGAAATTTGCAATGAGTTGTTGTTGGCAAGTTCAACACCCTCCTGACACACCTATTCCACATGGTGTTGTAGTCCTTCACAGCTTGTGAAAGTAGCCAAGTTTGACAACCATAATAATGACAGCATTTGCTGCGAAAAACAGTGATCAAAATCTCTCTTGACAAATTGTTCAAGTTACCAATAATAGAATTAGTTTTTCCTGCTACCTCTCCCCTTTTCATTTGTACATCCTTGGCTTCACTTAAGTTCCAGACAAGCATATTTCCCAAGTGTTTAATGTTGTCAGTCCACTGTAACGCCGTACCACTAAGAGTCACATTTGGAGGGGACTTCTTTTTCTTGGAAAAAAAGACACATTTAGATTTGACAGGGTTGTATGTCATTCCATACTCTTCACCATAACGTTCACAAATTTCAAGCTGTTCTTGTAAGCCTTTGGCAGTAGGACTTCAATCCAGCAACCAGTACCATTTGATTTTAATTTTTCAATAAGTTTGTCGAGATAACAACAAAATAAAATTGGTGAGGCGATGCCCCCCTGGCGTATTCCATTTTTTGCAGGGAAAGGCTTTGAATGGCATCCCTTCCAAGAAGTTCTTATCAGTTGTCGCTTGTATAGATCCAGTAACATGCGAATGTCACAGAATGGTACCCCACGTTCAATTAGTATCTCAAAAAGCTTATCATGTTGCACAAGATCAAAAGCCTTGCTTGCATCAATAAAGCATGCATAAACATCCGTTTGGCGCTCCAAGTAATACTTGACAACTTCCTTCACCGCAAGTGTACACATCGAAGTACTATGATTTGCTTTGTAGGCAAACTGCAAATTGGAAGTGAACAGTTCTGTGGAATTTTTCCAGAGAAACAATCTATCCAGAACCTTGCTAATAGAACAACATAAAGCTATCCCACGATAGTTTGAGTCACTGCACATGTCACCTTTGCTGTCCTTGGGAATTGAAACTATAGTTGCTAACAATAAAGCTTCTGGTTGATGTCCGTGGATATAAATTGCTCTAATTAAGCAATGCAATTGTTCATAAAATAAGTCACTGGCATAGAGTAAATGACAAGAATTATATCCTCTGTCTCCATCACTTCTGTCACTATTCAGAGAATCAATAGCCTTCTTCACTAATTCAAATGTCAAAGTGTCATTAATAGTATTGATATCATCACAAGTAATTCCATTCTTGATCGATATCTCAATAGAGTCCATGTGAGGCACTGACTTATTATACAATGCTTCATATTTAAGTGCAAAACAGTCAGCAATATCTTGGGGTTGTGTCAGTGAATTAATACAGGGTGACACTGTAGATTTTGGGTACATCCTTTTTATCTCCTTGAAGAAATCACGGGAATTGTCTTTTGACATTGAGTTGATCATATTCTCCATCCGCTTTTGTGTATCCTTTCTCTTATTTCGCCTCACAGAGTACATATATTGGCGCTTGGCCTCCCTCATATAGTCATACACCAAGCCACTCCTTGGCCTGCCAGACTCACACCAAATATGAAACCAAAATACACTTTCCTCCTTGAAGGGCTTCACATTCTCAGACCATCCTGGCTTTTTGTATTTATTGCTATGTTTTCTGGGAAATACAAAGTCTGACTGGAGACAAACATCAATGAGATCATCACACCATTGAGTGATCTGTTGTCTGTGGGAGTGATCCTGACAAGAAACATTCTGGCAGCAAAATACATTTGGAGGTGGCAAAATGCTCAGTCTTTTGTTGATTTCAGTCTGATAACTGTGAATACACTCCTCATTGTCTTTAACCTTGTGCCATTCAATAGATCTATCACTTTGTCCTTTTTGGTGATCATTTGTGAGCTGTATGCTTGAAACAGACAACTGTATAACAACAGAAATTGGTCTGTGGTTTGAAGGATTAATCCCACTGTCTAATGAGTTGCATTGCACAAATGGTTAAGGTCTTATTTAACAGGTTGCAAACAGTGTGTTATTCTGAATGGATCATACTCCACTATGCTGTCTATCCCAGCAGGTGTCCCACGTGTACAGGGCTCTGTCCTGGGACCTCTACTTTTCGATATTACAGCTGATGTACAAAGTAATGCATATCTGTTTGCTGACGACACTTGCCTTTTCCAGCCTTGCTCTGCCACTGAGCCATCAGCTCTTGAAGTTATTAACAGGGATCTCTATAACATTAAGCTATGGGCAGACAAATGGCTAGTTACAGTCAATGCAGAGAAGACAGTGTTCATGGTCTTTAGCTGTTCTACTAACACACAAGTGATTCCTTGTGTTAAATTTGGTGACTATCATTTAAAGCCGGTTCATTCTCATTCACATCTGGGATTGACTTTGCAAAGTGACCTTTCTTGGAGCAAGCACATCTCTAGTATCGTGGCTAAAGCAAACAAACGCCTTGGTCTCCTTAAACTTTTCAAGTACCGTGCTTCTAGGAAGTCTCTTGCATGTTGTTATTTGTCTTTCATTAGGCCCATTCTTGAATATGGTGACATATTCTTTGATAGCTGCGCCAATGAACAATCTGACCAACTTGGGGGGGGTGCAACTTGAGGCAGCTAGAATTATTGCTACTGGTGCGAAAAGATATACTTCTCATGACGGGCTTTATCGGGAGTTAGGCTGGGTTCCCTTATCCTCAAGAAGGCAGGGACGGAAACTTTTCAAAATGTACCAGATATTTTACAATCACTGCCCACATTACTGAAATGTGATGACCTTAGCCGATAGCTGTATGTTTTGTTTTCATGTTTTACTACTAACACCTGAGCTTGTAATTGAGCCTATGGCTCGTTAGCAAAGGTAATAAATATGTTTAAACCAAAAAATTTGATATGTAAATTGAATGCACATTGTCACACATGATCGTGGGATTTCAAATTTATAATATAGCATTTAATCAATAACCATTGAAGCAAAAATGGGGTTTATTTAGTGGTGACTCGAACGTATGATGTTATGATCAGTGAGTGGTCCCTGGTTGTCATAAAATTGACTGGGTGCAATCAAACAACATTCAGGGGCATTGAACGGAAGAATGATTGGGCTGTGAAATCCTGTAATAATGGACACATGAGGAGGGCATAGTCCATAGTGTCCAACACAGATTAAGGTGACCCAGCAATTATATATATATAATTAGCAGCCCAGTGTGCTGCAAAACGAGCTAACCCTGCTAAAATCTCCATTCAGAAGCAAAGAAACCAAGATGAAAAATAAAAACCCCTAAAACAATAGCACCACGTCTTTGTTGAATAGTGTAACCTACTTATAAGAGTCAAACAATGCTCCATTACAGTTTTATTCCATCTATAAACTGCATGTTTGAAATGAGGTGGTTTTCATGAGACCCCTGATTTGATAGTGAGACAAACACGTATTGACATATTCTGGCTCTAACATGATGACATAGGAAGCCCTGTCTTGTTATACCCTACTGATTTGATGTATTAGAAAAATGTATCACCAAAGTCTGTTTTAGTAGCAAAATCAAAGATTCCTAACTGCATAGAGCCGACATCAATGACATCATCTTGCAACATTGTTTCATTACTATAGCAGATGCTATAATTAGCTGAGGGTTTTTATGGACATGTCATACAAACAGGTTCTCCAGTGAGTTAATGTAAAAAATTAGGGTAAATTATCATAAATCTGAATTACTCAGTTTTCTGTGGACTTTAAAGGCACAAAGCAATAATTTCCTTTAAATATTCATGTCAATTATAGGCCTATAAATAGCCTATAAATAGCCATATTTGGCACCCACCCCTGGAGCCACGCTATGGCAACAGCTAAAAAAAAACTAATTTTTAATATTGTTTTCTGAGGCCTCCAAAAACAATTATCTGCAGGGACAATTTTGAGATAGCCCTTTTTTGGCTAAAAACAGGCGAAATGTGGTTTTCCTGCCAAAAATGAGGCTGAAATTTTGGCGGGAAAACCAGTTTTTGACTATTTTTAGCCAAATAAGGTCCCTCCACAAAATTGATTTTTTAGGCCTTAGAAAACAATATTAAAAATTAGTTTTGTTATAGCTGTTGCCATAGGGTGGCGCCAGGTGTAGGTGCCAAATATGGCTATTTATAGGCTATTTATAGGCCTATAATGCCCTTAAATGGCATTAAAACAAAAATATTTCCTGCATGAGACAAAAAATAGTAATTTTCTTGACCATCTTTAAGAAATATTCGTTCTGTGGCTTAAAACATCACAGGGAATTAAATAATTTGGAATTTTGGCAATTTTTCCCTTAATTTTTACATTAAGTCACTGGAGTTATGGCAAACCATGCCAAAGTTAAACTTAGATAATGTAGCTGCGAATACTGCACGAAGCCCATAGAATTGAGACTGTACTTGCGTAACATTTACATAAACCTAGCTGTGCCTTGGATGTAAACACATTAATTTGTCTTTCCTTTTAGATTGTATCTTTTATTTATACCCTCACACTGCCTTTTGAGGTCTGAACCATTCCACTTGCAAAATATAGACTGAGCCACTGCAGCAGTTTTTGTCTAAAAAAATGCTTGTTATTATCACACACTTTTCATTTTACACTTGCCTTTCATTTCTCAGCATCATGTCCCCGGCATTGTAAACTATGATGAATGATGCTGTCTGAGAGGATTACTCCACTTGGTTCACTAGCTGCTTATTGGCCTCTTGCTGTTATGTCATGTTATGGTCAGAGTAAACCTACACAACTATCCCTTGAGGTTCTCAGATTCTCTGATAACTATAGCATTCTGTCAATTATATCTTGACCTGGAGCTATTCAATAGCCCTAGGTGGCTCCTGGATGTCTCTTTGTGGCTCTTGGGTGCCCAGGTATTTTTACCAAAGATCCCAAATCCCATCCGGACATGGGTTGCTAGACGTGAGCATCAAGCTACCAATTTTGGCATGTCTCAGGCATTTTGCATTTCACAAACCTTTCACATCAGTAAAATGACCGACAGGACTGCCACCAGGGGATGTCCAAGAGGGAAGGAGCAAAGGTATCTATACATACCCCATAATGTTTATAATAGGTAGTTTAAAGCATTTATTTTTAATAAGAGTGAAAGTTATTTTTAGATAGAAAGGTTTGTACAGAAATGGAAGCAATTAGGCCAGAAGAAACTACATCCAATATTCATTGTTGTTACCCTCAGGAAATGTTTTTTGGTCTGAAAATGACAGAACTTTGAGGTATGCTCGCTTGATCTTCGAGTCCTGTGGTTTTAGGCTTGTAAATATGCAACTGCACATGGAATGACTGCTGTATCTACAATACATTTCATCAGTGATCAGAACACCAGCATTTTTGACATCCTAATTTCGCTGATAATTATACAAAGCCATAAACAAATAGCATAACCTTGTGCAACAGGATGCATCTGCTGAGATGTAACATTTGGGAGGCATACCGGGAGAAGTTACGGAAGACAAAAAACACTATGAACAGATTCAGAAGGCTAGAGAAGGAAGGCACAAAGATGGAATTGTCCCTGAAGGAGCCAAATGAGCCAAGAGATAATGCAAAGAACAGTTAATGGAAGGGAGGTTGCTTGAGGGATACTCTCGGCATTTTGAACAGAACAAAACTATTCTGCAGATCAATAAAGTTACTGAATGATCATTATTAAGAAACAACGACAAAATTCACTTCAGGAGACATGAGAACACTCTCATGCAGCTATACTGACCACAGAGCTAGCCTGCCAACTGTTGCAGCCCATTGCCTTATATTTTACATGGTGTTTGTCGTTTGAAATCCATATTTATCTGCTCAAACCAACAACTTCTGTCAAGAAGAAATGTAACTGCAAAGAAGTGAATTATCAAATTTGCAACAGTTTTGTGTGGTTGACATAACTCCTTCTCTCTGTGACGATCAAGCAGCTCCTTTCAGAGTCTGAGAAATTGGATGTGTAATGTGTTTAGACATGACTTCGGGCAAACTTTCGCTTTGAGATTTCAAAATGGAATTTCAAAATCAGAATTGGGAATAGTGTAACATTCCCAAATATTTGTATCAACTTTGTTAAAAATACAATTATCATTATCATCACTAGTTGTAGCACCTTATGCACCATTTTCTTATCTTCAAATATTATAAACCAAGCAGTGGCAAATTAGTAATAATGACAAATTTCTAGCAATTCTTGCCCTCAAATATGTGTAGTTGGAAAGTGTCTGAGTGAAGAAATTGGCAATATTTTGACTCAGGATATCACAATCACCTACACATATGCTGAGATGATTTCCAAATGTAAAATTTGATAGCCATGCAGCTCTTTTATATAAGAACTGCTCTTATGGCTGTTTATTTGCCAAATATTAATATACACTCAAACTCATGGGCTCGATTTCACCAACCTAGTTTATTTTTTAAACAATGTTTAAATAGAAGTTAGACATGTTTAAATTTTAAACACATTTCACCACGACAGTCTAACTTTAAACAGGATATAAACACTGTTAATAATTCAATAAATCTAGACCAGGTCACACCCAGGTCTAAAGTGTATAAACTTGGTCTAAGTCAAAATTTGGCAGATATACGTCAGGCTATAATGAAGGACAGTGACATCTTGGAAGTGGAAAATTCATCCTGCTGATTCTGAAATAGGCCTGTGGTGAATCTAGGGAGGCTTGGGGAGTGTGGGGGGAGGGTGGGGCCCAGGGGCAACCCCCCCCCCCTGTATAAAAAATATCACTGAGAGGAAAAGTAGCGTTTTGAAGCAAATAATTGATAAAGCACAATCGAAATAATGAAAAATTCCTGCACTGAAAACCCAAATACCTATTAGACTTCAAAAGTGTTTTTTATTTCAAAGAAACTTCCCAAAATTTTCCAGACCAGCTAGCTGTTGAATGTACTTGTATTTCACAGCATTATCTAATTGATGTAAAGATAAAATTGAAAACTATCTAAATTTTAGAAAATAAATTTTTCAAAATTAAGGGAAATTTGTTAAGTGAAAATAATTGTCCGAAATTTTGAGCATAGGTTTACCGGAGGCAGCCAACCCGATACAATGGGAAAAAATTGGATCATAAAATTCAGGCAAGTGTTAAAAAAAATTAGCATGTGGAACGCCTATGATTTTGAGATAGATCAAGAGCACAACAGCAATGGTTGAAAACTCTTGAATTTTTTTGCTGACATTTTATATGGACCAAATTCTAGAGAATTTGAAAAAAATCTTGCTGGCAGTGACATGAAATCTGGGTATAGAGCTGAACTTCCAAAAGACATGACATTTTTAGGGATGTCTTTTTTAAAAACTTCCTGAAAATTTTTCAAATTTTTAAAAATAGTCTACAAAGAAATATTTATCTATTTATCTTTTAATGGAAGAATGAAACAAGGGAAATTTGTAAGAATTATGTTGCATTTGAATAGTGCATTTAAAGAGCTGATGCTTGATTCTTTTTGACTGACAAATTATTCTTCTCACTGCATAATATGTATTTTCAGCATCTTGATAAAACTTAGTCCGCTTGAAGAAGGTAAAGCATTTGCTGGGATAATGTCACCACATTGGTACTGGGATAAACTGGTGAAATGCACCAATAGATGAAATTGACTAATGGGGCAGCGTGAGCCATTTGAGATGGGGTAACCTTGAGCCAGTCCTCCCTCATGCAATTAAACCTTAGTTGCCTACAACATTAGTTACCCTGCTGCTGTAAGTCCATAATTAACCTGAAAACCAATAGACCACATAGATCTGGGTTATTTTCAGAATTTATCATATGCAAAATCCATCTAACCATGTGGTATTGTGGTATACATGTGAGAAGGAGAAAGAATTTTACAATTTATCTGAGTACTTTGGTCTCTTAACAGTTTAATGAGTGGGATAATGTGTCAACAACCCTGGATGATGTATTACTTTTGAGTTGACACCTGACAGGCATTGACAAATTTATTTCCATTACATTTATTTAAATTTATTTATGTATTACAATTTATGCAGGCTATGAAAAGAAGAAGAATATTTTAGTAAAAATATCAATATATATTTCATGCAACAAATAATCATGTTAAAAAAAGATGCAATTATTGATAGTGGCAGTGGTCAATGACAATCATTATTTCCTCCTTCAAAATTGATCATAAAATTAAAAATTGGCAAACATAATTGGCAACCACAATATATATGAAAAGGTTTTCTCCAGAAATACTGCTCAGTTTGATAAATGTAGGGCTGTAGGCTTAATTTATAATGGCTCATGGTGCCCCAGGCCATGGCTCATGGTGCCCCAGGCCATGGCTCATGGTGCCCCAGGCCATGGCTAATGGTGCCCCAGGCCATGGCTCAAGGTGCCCACGGGTCGGATCACCGTGAGCCGTCTGACAACATTTTTTAAGGAAAATATTTTGACGTTTCAAAAATTTTTTAAATAATGTATCAACACATAATATTATAGCCTCAGATCTTACTATGATTAGGCCTACACAAAGTAACCATCAATTTACCGTTGAAACTTTAGGCTCAAAGACTGGTCTGGCGCAAAAGGCTAAAAACGGTTCATGTTGCCCCACTCTCCCCTATTCTGAAAACTGAAATATTCTTTCTTGAAAGTAGCACCAATATTGAGCAAAATTTCTTCTTTTTTCCCCCTTGACATGACTCAAAATCGGGCCAACCTGGTAACATTTGAGCGGCTATCTGTTTTACCCCTGCGACAAACTTTTTCACTTGCAAAGTTTATGGAGGAGCAACCAACTTTTTTATCACAATTTTACCAGAACCCCCTTCCCCCGACCACCCCCCCCCCCAAGCAGTGGGTTGAACTTTTTTCTGGCGCTGAACAAACTTTTTCTGTCAGTCTAAAGTGCAGAACAATGTTTTTTTTTCACCAAAAATCCATACCCTCCCCCTGCGAGGGATCGCCTGGTCAGCCCCCAATGGTGCCACCACACACAGCATGGATGGCTTGTTGATGAGACACTCCCAACTAGGATTGTTGGTGTGAACAACATTACTTAATTGTGCTATTTGTACTGATTTGACTGTTTAAACTTAAGTAAACAATGTCTTCTTAGACTGGGTTAAGAAAAAAATAAACATCCGTGGTGAAATGTGTTTATTTTGGACAGTGTTTAAAGGTTAAACAGTGTTACTAGGTCTAACTTCATAGACTGCCTATTTTAAACTAGGTTGGTGAAATCGAGCCTAATGTCCTAGATTTGAAAACAGCATGCTCGAATCCGGGGCTCGAATTAGGTTAATTGCAGTATTTGTCCTAAGGAAGCAAAATCTTTGTTGACCAGTGTTTTTTAATTATGTCAGTGCTTCCAGTTTCTTCAGCTTGACAACTTTTTGAGAAAACAACCTGCCAACTTTTGAATTAGGAAATGCTTTTTCATAATACTTTTGAATTAATGAAAAAAATTATCTTCATTAGAATGTCTTGCGGATGTGAATTTTTTGCCCAATAGCTCCATTCCCCTTAGAATTTTGTGAAAGGCATACAGTACTCTTTCAAAAGATCCAGTCACTTGAAAAATCCACAACTAAAAATATCCTAATTATCACACAACGTTATTCAAAGATTATTCGGGGATGACAATGAGCAAAGCTTCTACACATTCTGAACCTTATCCTAATTGAGCTGTGCCCAACTGTGTCATTGTCAGTTCATATAATACCAGTTCAGTCCTTTATCCAAGCTGAATAAGGAGAACATAACAAAGAAACGAAGAAATGTCATTTCTATGTGGGATCCATATCACATTATGGCAAGGGTGGTGGGGGGGGGGGGGTTCACCTGTTATGTCTGCATTGGCTTTAATGAATAAAGTAAGTGGAACAAAATCAGAGAAAGGGAAACATGGAAAAGTCAGATGAGCCTACTGGAGATTTTTTGCATGCTCAGCTACAACAGCATATGACTTTCAGTTAAATTGCATCATCATTATCAAGATTGACACCTTACTGCAAATCACAGAAAATTTGTCGAAGTATCTTCGGCTAATTTATCACCAAGTTTATAGAATGTTGTGTATATTTAGACAAAGTACATGTAGTCACCAGAAATTCTGTGATGTGGAGAAATAAACCAATCTTCATGAGCAAGAAAAGCTTGCTCCTGATGGCCGTGCTTCCAATTTACTGACAATTGGGTTATTTTAAAAAATACAATAAAACTAATATTGAAAGCCAAAAAATTAATTAGAAGTGGACATTTAAAATTTTATAATTGTTCCTGAGCAATTGAAGTTATGTAATATTGATGAAAGAGTTACACTTCATATTCATTATCCAATTGGGAAGACCCTAAAATAACCTCTGAAGAGGTTGTTGAGGACATAGTAAGAACTTCTTTTAATTCATGTTTAAAATTGCCCTTTTTCGGAAATCACCCAGTTAATGAGTTTGTCTCATAGTTTGCATTATTTTTACCATTTTGTTTTTGTAAATGCATGTTGTGTGTACATGCATATGCTACATTGCTATATGGTCACTGTGCTTATCACATTCACTCACAAGTTCCCCTGCGCAGATTCTAGCTGGAAGTACTGCCAAGAACCTTATCCCTGGCTGCTCATCAGATTCCCACCTGGGTTGTCACCTGCCCTGGCTTCCTTGTTCTCGCTAAGACACTTATAACGCCCGTTTTCACCAACATGGTATTAAGAGTTAAGCCTGGTGTTAACTCCTTTAAACCTGGTATAACTAAGTCCATTTCACCAAGAGTGTGCTAAGCATGTAAACCTGTCAAGGTTCAGTGAATCATACACATTGTCACCAAACTCAAGGATCAGCCATCTCAAACTGATTTGGTGTCAAAAAGTGATTAGGCCAATGAAAACAGAACATATGTTTCTTATGAGATGGCATGACATATCAGTATTATAGGCCTTTGTCTATTATATTTGCATGTTTCTCTAATTTAACAGTCACCAAAGATTTTTTCAAGAAAGATATGTCACATCATGAGATATAAAGTTTGCAAACCAAGAACACACATTTACCTAGAAAATATATTTGTTGAAGTAACTGTTGCAAATATACTAGCCATACACCATTAAGCACACAATTTAAAAGTATTTCATGTATGAAACTCTGATTTTATAGCATTTGCCTATGATAGTCATGACACCAAATAGAGGCAATTCTTCTGTGCTGAGTTGTACAAAACCTCTGCACTTGTTGTTGGTCTTACAACAGGGTTCCTTTCGAAGGGCAGGAAATTCGGACGTGGGTGCAATCTATGCATCCTATAACCCCCCCGGAAATCGGGCAATTTCGGAAAATTCCAATTTAGCCTCCCGTGCGACTGGTCCACTGGGCATACGTACATATATGGGTTTTAATGAAGCGATTGCATGACTAACACGCTTCACAATCCTTGAAACTGAGGTGACAATAATATCACTCAAGTCACCAACGACTTGTTGGCAACTGCCGGTAACAAGAAATCGCAGGCACGTCAGCCATTCTGGGTACATCAGATTTTGAGGACCCTTATCATTAAATATTCAGAGGGATTCAACCATTATTGTAGTTTCATCATGCAAAAATGCAAGACCAGCTGATTTGTATTAATTTATTGTTTGAGGGGGGGGCTAAAGAAAAATGCATTTCTGTCACCAACACTGGAAAGACAACTAATTAATTTTCTTTTTTATAAATTTCCAAGCCCACCCCTCTTTTTTTCTTACCTTATCATGTGGCCTTGTTTGGGAACTTCAGAGATTAATTGTGTTTGTAGCAGTTGAGTTGTTTAAATACTATGTGCAGACTTTCACTCAGTAAATGTTCCTTGATCCTGCTCCGCTTGAGTGATTGGCTTAGCCAGACCAGGTCTTAGCTAAGACCTGGCATAAATCTTAATACCATGTTGGTGAAAACGGGCCTAATGGCTTAAAGACAATTATAGTACATCAACCAGAGCAGAGAGGAGTATATTTGCAGCACGGAAAAGTACAAAATCAGTACAATGTATATCCCATGTTTGGTATCAGAGTACAATTAGAAGCACAAAAGAAGTACATTGCGCAATGACGATTTGCAGGTTGAGAGGTTTTTTCACGCAAAATTGGCATTTGCAGTACAAATGCAGTATTTTCACGGTGTATTTACAGTACAAAAGGAGCACATTCGAAGCTCTTGAATTATTTAAATTATGCTTCATTTATAGTCCCAATATGCAAATTCATACGCTCCAAAAATGCATCCTTGCAGGGAGTATAAAAAGAGCATATTGGCTGCTGTGCATGCTAGCAGGAAGCATTTTTGCAGTACAATCGGAGCACATTAGAAGTATTAGACAAATAAATGCTTCATTAATTTTGTAATATATTAACAAACAAATATATGGGAATTATTCATTCTTTCGAACTTGCTGCAGACACAAAAATACCACAGGTCCAACATTAGTCTTCCAGAACACTATTTCTGTCAGGCGGTTGCCTTATGTGGCTAAATGTCTAGATGTGTCAATGGAAGTCTCTTTTTTACTTCTTTTCTCAATACACCTGTCCACTTTGACGTAATATTACTGATATTGGATGATGTGTTGCCATACTCTAAAAATAGGCCTAATATTGGTATTTAGAGAGAATCAATATCTTACATTGGTTAAGAAGTATTGGTTAAGGATTAACCATTATATAGTATAATTATCTTGTTTGAGCAATAATTATTTTGACTTATTGGACACATAATAACATATATTACATGCTTTGGTTTTTATGACACATCTGTTTTTAGAGTGCAGTTTCATCTATTTTTGGTAATCATCAATTGCATGGTTGAGGTTTATGAATGAGGTGGGGGGGGGGGGGTCAGCACATAGTTGTATGCTGGGCAAAAGTTAATTATATGACACTGTTATTTGAACTGACAACCAAGTAGAGAACTAGTTCATTTCACAGGCATTTGGGTCTAATTTGATGACATCACTGCAAATGACATCATGGCGACATTATTGACTGGATCAAAAATACTGAATTTGCTTTATTTTACTAAATACACAAATATTTGCTGGATTTGAAAAATTAAAAGACATAATAACATCAAAGAAAGCCAAGTTTATCTCAACACTGGCAGGCCTTGCAGTATCTACAAGTATAAAAACGCAAAAATGGCAAGCACAAACTTACAAAATAAATACAATCAAAATATTATTGGTACGATATAACATTGAGTAATTGGGCACTAACACACCCTCATGGGAATTACATTTTAGTAATACCTTTGTGATTAGTTGATGTTTGTGTACTAGGCCTAATAAATTTTGTAGCTGAAAAGGTCATAAAGTTTCCTGTCATCGCAGTTGCTCATTTCACAATAGTTCTTGCAGCAATCTTATTGTGTGTGATATAGCTCCAATTTCCCTTCCACAGAATACTGCACACCTGCACTTCCTTTCCTCTTTGTCATTCCAATTTAGGACTGGTTTCACTGTAGAGATTGAATTTTTGAGTTCTGTTCAGATTTCACTAGATCATCCTTCAATGAAACCTCCCTTTCATTAGCAGCTCTCTGTGTGATATCTTGAAACCTTTCTGAGCTCTTCAGAAACAATTCCATTTTTTGTATCATTTTTTAATCCACTTCATATGAACATGTTTGGTTCTTTTGTTCTTTCATGCACTTGAGAATTTTGTCAATGCTCAAATGCCAACAGCGCTCACAAGCCAAAATGATGCACAATAATTAACGGGCTGAATTGTGGGTTCCTGAAGCATCTAATTTTGTCATTGGTCAATGACCATTGTGTTGCTGCTAATGACTAAAACACGATTCTAGTGGTCAATATTTTCAGTATTTGTACAAACTGTATGATTTGTAATTGTTTGTTTCTGTCCAAGGATAAACTTCAGTTATATCTGGTGTATTCAGGTTGAAGCACGCATGTTCTGATTTAAGGTATTATAATAAGACCAAATGGGTATGGTAGTATTTTGAGATGTACTCCAAGAGTTGAAGATATCCTGAGTCCTCTGTACCCATGAGTGCGTCAGAATCATGAAGGTCACGATTAATTATGGACCTCTTTTTACTGCCATTTTTTGCACTCTTTTTCAGACTCCATTTTTTCCTCGGTTTCTGATATTTTACTTTCTATAAATTTGTTCTGGTGTCTGATAGCTCATTATCTCCTGTTTTTACCCTTAATTATATTATTGTAAAGTATAGGGCCACTTCTCATGTGACACCTCATATTCCTTTACCTTTTTCATCACTTTTTCTTGCAGGTGCAAGGCAATTGAATAATCTACCCCATGCACAATTTCCGATTTAGTCTGGCCTTACACACACAATAAGGAAGCTGACCTGGCGTAAGTACAGCCATATGTGCTACAACTCCATCA
The DNA here is from genome assembly GCA_026936325.1 of Platynereis dumerilii. NCBI lineage: Eukaryota > Metazoa > Annelida > Polychaeta > Phyllodocida > Nereididae > Platynereis > Platynereis dumerilii. The sequence goes on along the minus strand of JAPTHN010000023.1, from coordinate 1,703,062 downwards.
GCGTGCCTCGGCGGTCCAACGTCGGCCCGAAGCTGGTCCGATGCTACTGACATCGGACTGACGCTGGGCCAACTTTGGACCGCCGAGGCTTGCTGACAGCAAAGCTCTGATCCCAGTTGTCAAAAGGGTAGCCCAGACTGTAAAAAGTCATTGAGGCTTTAAATTAGCACAGCAAAAATGTTCCTGTGCTTGCTTTATTACAGAACTTTTCTGGTTCCTGTTTCTAGCAAATTAAGTTCATACAAACTGTTAGCAACATACCACAGAATATTCAGGCTGTAGAAAAGCTTTTACAGGAATACACATTGGCAGTGTTTGATCAAATGAAGTCTCAACCCTTGCAAATTTTTATCTAGGTGATATTGCTTTGCATTTGGTTATTGCTTGACAGAACTTCATTAATTTCCCTTTTTTACCATACCACAATGGGATGTTGTGTATATATATTGTCCTCAGTGCAAACAGCTTGACAAAAATAGTACACACAACTAAGTACAGTTAGTACTGCAGCTTCTGTTACCATGACACTACAAGTATACTATTACTACATGGCTATGGCTTCTTGCCAAGGACATTATTGATTTCTAACACAAATTCCATGTTTCAGGAACAGTTTAGATTTTCTATGGCATTTTAATGGGTGAATTTGTCTTGATTAATGATGACACATTGTTCCTTTCTAATGAGACAAGAATCAAAACATTTGAAGCATCTTTACAATTTAACATGTTAAATAGGCAAAATAGATGAGATAGCTAAAGGCTGGTTGGTCTGGCATTGTGAGTTGCAGATGTCTGTTCAAATATCTACAACTTTCTACAGCAAGGGAAACTGATGGAATTGCTAGAAAGTGAGAAAGTTAAATTGAAATTGAGCTGAGGAGCACGAAAGATTATTTTGAGAGATTATTCGAAAGATTACATTGTAGGATCAGACTGATGTGATGGGATTTGGGTTGACTCAGCATTTCCTTAATGCCAAGCATGACTATGATATCCAAGTTGTGTAGAAGACAATTGGCATCAGGCATCTAATTATTGCTTGGCAAATTTAAGATGAAATTAGAGCAAGCCATGATCGGGTCTTTTCAGAGGCAATCCGTGTTTCTGAATAAACCAATAAACATGCTGTTCCCAGAAGAGATTCTGTGAGGTGTCGTAAACAAAAGAAGAAAATGTTATGATGCTCCAATGTAGTCTCATATATGGTGTCACTTGATATAGCTGTAGTCCCAGGACATCACAAGCTGGGCATGGGTATGATAGCGGAGAATCTACAGATGTGTAACCAGCTTATTCGCAGTTCTGTACAGCAGTGCTAATGTATTGATGAAACTTCCCATCTGATTCTCAAGAAGATGTCAAGTAGCTCTTGCATCTGTATTACTTCCACTTGGTTTTATACACACTCAGGCAGAAAATGTTTCTCCAGATGGAGTATAAAAAAAAGAGGTTTTGCCTAACATAATGAAGTGGGTAAGTAATTCACAAAAAACTTTTTAAAAGCATTCTTTTGTAAATATTGTGACAAACAGTCAAGAGGTGGCCACTTCGCGGCCATTGTGGATTCCTCAAAATGCTCATAGTAGTATGTGGTGATCAAGTGACTTCACAGTTGCCTGCCTGACCATTCTGAGAAAAAAAGTGTCTGTTATTTTACTTTGGGTTCAAATAATGAGTGATGACAATGGAACGTGAGAGAACAAAAGTCCTATTTCCAATGGTACAAGAGAACCATCAAGAAAGCAATGGAGCAATTGATCAAACATATTGGCTGTACATTTGGGCTGGCACGAGTGGCAGCCTCATCAACTCCATTCAGAGCCAACTCATGAGGCAGCTCATTGCCTTTATTTTCAAATGTCAGCAAGTGATGTCTTGTGATCACATCCTTGTGACCACTGGCAAACAGGCAGGGCCGTTCATCATTCTTGGCCCATTACAAGAGGTTACCAAGCCCAAGTGAGCCTTGTTTGTTGCCACTAAATAGACGCAGCACAATCAAATAACAATCAGCCACAAACCACTGATATATAAAAAGAAGGACAAAAGAACATTCGTTGTGCAATCACCTTTTCAGTGTTTGAGGTAAGAAAGTTCAATGGAAGACAAACAAACTATTGTGACTGCAATAAACTTGTCAAGTAAAGTCAGATCATAGTGTAATTTCATTTTGTTTGATCTCATAATAACGGTGAAATCAGTTTCTTAACTTTTCTTGAATTTAGCGATATGCTGTGAAGAAAGCTCTGCCATATCATTCACCTTTTATATCATGCCTGTGTTTCAAATGTCTAAATTAGAATTATCAGTCAGAATTTCTTTAATCATCCAACAATTCCAGATTTTGTTGTACTGCATTTATAGGACTTCCAAGTGAGACATTGAATAATTTCATGGACCTGTCAGATTCTGCTTTCAGGAGTGTTATTAATTTACAAACCGAGTCATGGCTCAACAAGAGTGCTCTTACTGGTCTTGCTCGACTTCTTCAAACATAAGTCATGTAACTTGACCAATACCTAATATCAATACAAGCTCAGTCATGCAATGGTCACCTATGCTTACATTCTATTTTAAAACACTACATGCCATTAGCTTTATAATGCCCTTTTCGTATTAGAGATTTGTCATTCCTTTCTCTGCAGCAGGCCCGTTGTGTGTTAGAAAGATGAATGATTCTGATTCTGTCTCACAGAATTATTATGACATTATACTCCCCTCTCAGGTCACTGGCTGTTCATTGGCCAACCCAAGAGATCTTCAACTTGCTCTGACATGCATTCTTGTCAGTCAGATCTTCACCCTGTGGAATTCAATAGCTCCTTGGTACCAACTTGGGGGTCTCTGTGTGGGTCTTAGTTGGCTGGGCATTTTACTCGCAATCTCATTTGAGCCAAGCTTGGTTTGTAGATGAATGCGTCTAGCATAAAACCAAACCAATTCAGGCTTTCACATTGCTGAAGAAGATAAGCAGCCTGGCACCCTCAAAAGAATGGGATGATTCTAACACTGAATCTTTAGATACACCTGTTATTCCATCCATTTGTATTGAGGCACTTCACATTCATCCCTTTGAGGTGAATGGAATTTTAAAAAATCTTGACACTAGTAAGGCTACTGGACCCGATGGAATTGGGAATTTCATACTGAGAGAAGCTGCTCTACCGCTATCTGAATGTCTAAGCAAACTATTTAACTTTTCTCTTGATGCAGGTGTCTTTCCTGATATGTGGAAACTTGCGAATGTTCTGCCACTATTCAAAAAGGGTGACCCTTTGCTATGCACTAATTACAGGCCCATTTCGCTACTTCCTTGTATTGCCAGAGTATTTGAACATCTGGTATTCAATCACATATTTGCCTTCCTAAAAAATAATAACTTATTAAATGCTCGCCAGTCAGGATTAATCCAAAAGGATAGCACTGTCAACCAACTAATATACATACTTGAGCACTTGTACAAATCCGCAGATGTGAATGATGATGTTATTGCCGTCTTTTTAGATCTGACCAAAGCTTTTGACAAGGTGTGGCACAAGGGATTATTATACAAACTGGAAAATTCTGGCATCACAGGTGATATGCACAAATGGTTAAGGTCTTATTTAACAGGTTGCAAACAGTGTGTTATTCTGAATGGATCATACTCCACTATGCTGTCTATCCCAGCAGGTGTCCCACGTGTACAGGGCTCTGTCCTGGGACCTCTACTTTTCGATATTACAGCTGATGTACAAAGTAATGCATATCTGTTTGCTGACGACACTTGCCTTTTCCAGCCTTGCTCTGCCACTGAGCCATCAGCTCTTGAAGTTATTAACAGGATCTCTATAACATTAAGCTATGGGCAGACAAATGGCTAGTTACAGTCAATGCAGAGAAGACAGTGTTCATGGTCTTTAGCTGTTCTACTAACACACAAGTGATTCCTTGTGTTAAATTTGGTGACTATCATTTAAAGCCGGTTCATTCTCATTCACATCTGGGATTGACTTTGCAAAGTGACCTTTCTTGGAGCAAGCACATCTCTAGTATCGTGGCTAAAGCAAACAAACGCCTTGGTCTCCTTAAACTTTTCAAGTACCGTGCTTCTAGGAAGTCTCTTGCATGTTGTTATTTGTCTTTCATTAGGCCCATTCTTGAATATGGTGACATATTCTTTGATAGCTGCGCCAATGAACAATCTGACCAACTTGAGGGGTGCAACTTGAGGCAGCTAGAATTATTGCTACTGGTGCGAAAAGATATACTTCTCATGACGGGCTTTATCGGGAGTTAGGCTGGGTTCCCTTATCCTCAAGAAGGCAGGGACGGAAACTTTTCAAAATGTACCAGATATTTTACAATCACTGCCCACATTACTGAAATGTGATGACCTTAGCCGATAGCTGTATGTTTTGTTTTCATGTTTTACTACTAACACCTGAGCTTGTAATTGAGCCTATGGCTCGTTAGCAAAGGTAATAAATATGTTTAAACCAAAAGAATTTGATATGTAAATTGAATGCACACTGTCACACATGATCGTGGGATTTCAAATTTATAATATAGCATTTAATCAATAACCATTGAAGCAAAAATGGGGTTTATTTAGTGGTGACTCGAACGTATGATGTTATGATCAGTGAGTGGTCCCTGGTTGTCATAAAATTGACTGGGTGCAATCAAACAACATTCAGGGGCATTGAACGGAAGAATGATTGGGCTGTGAAATCCGGTAATAATGGACACATGAGGAGGGCATAGTCCATAGTGTCCAACACAGATTAAGGTGACCCAGCAATTATATATATATAATTAGCAGCCCAGTGTGCTGCAAAACGAGCTAACCCTGCTAAAATCTCCATTCAGAAGCAAAGAAACCAAGATGAAAAATAAAAACCCCTAAAACAATAGCACCACGTCTTTGTTGAATAGTGTAACCTACTTATAAGAGTCAAACAATGCTCCATTACAGTTTTATTCCATCTATAAACTGCATGTTTGAAATGAGGTGGTTTTCATGAGACCCCTGATTTGATAGTGAGACAAACACGTATTGACATATTCTGGCTCTAACATGATGACATAGGAAGCCCTGTCTTGTTATACCCTACTGATTTGATGTATTAGAAAAATGTATCACCAAAGTCTGTTTTAGTAGCAAAATCAAAGATTCCTAACTGCATAGAGCCGACATCAATGACATCATCTTGCAACATTGTTTCATTACTATAGCAGATGCTATAATTAGCTGAGGGTTTTTATGGAAATGTCATACAAACAGGTTCTCCAGTGAGTTAATGTAAAAAATTAGGGTAAATTATCATAAATCTGAATTACTCAGTTTTCTGTGGACTTTAAAGGCACAAAGCAATAATTTCCTTTAAATATTCATGTCAATTATAGGCCTATAAATAGCCTATAAATAGCCATATTTGGCACCCACCCCTGGAGCCACGCTATGGCAACAGCTAAAAAAAAACTAATTTTTAATATTGTTTTCTGAGGCCTCCAAAAACAATTATCTGCAGGGACAATTTTGAGATAGCCCTTTTTTGGCTAAAAACAGGCAAAATGTTGTTTTCCTGCCAAAAATGAGGCTGAAATTTTGGCGGGAAAACCAGTTTTTGACTATTTTTAGCCAAATAAGGTCCCTCCACAAAATTGATTTTTTAGGCCTTAGAAAACAATATTAAAAATTAGTTTTGTTATAGCTGTTGCCATAGGGTGGCGCCAGGTGTAGGTGCCAAATATGGCTATTTATAGGCTATTTATAGGCCTATAATGCCCTTAAATGGCATGAAAACAAAAATATTTCCAGCATGAGACAAAAAATAGTAATTTTCTTGACCATCTTTAAGAAATATTCGTTCTGTGGCTTAAAACATCACAGGGAATTAAATAATTTGGAATTTTGGCAATTTTTCCCTTAATTTTTTACATTAAGTCACTGGAGTTATGGCAAACCATGCCAAAGTTAAACTTTGGTAATGTAGCTGCGAATACTGCACGATACCCATAGAATTGAGACTGTACTCACCTAGCATCAACAGAAACCTAGCTGTGCCTTGGATGTAAACACATTAATTTGTCTTTCCTTTTAGATTGTATCTTTTATTTATACCCTCACACTGCCTTTTGAGGTCTGAACCATTCCACTTGCAAAATATAGACTGAGCCTAACACTGCAGCTGGTTTTGTATAAAAAATTCTTGTTATGACACACTTTTCATTTTACACTTGCCTTTCATTTCTGAGCATCATGCCCCGGCATTGTAAACTATGATGAATGATGTTGTCTGAGAGGATTACTCCACTTGGTTCACTAGCTGCTTATTGGCCTCTTGCTGTTATGTCATGTTATGGTCAGAGTAAACCTACACAACTATCCCTTGAGGTTCTCAGATTCTCTGATAACTATAGCATTCTGTCAATTATATCTTGACCTGGAGCTATTCAATAGCCCTAGGTGGCTCCTGGATGTCTCTTTGTGGCTCTTGGGTGCCCAGGTATTTTTACCAAAGATCCCAAATCCCATCCGGACATGGGTTGCTAGACGTGAGCATCAAGCTACCAATTTTGGCATGTCTCAGGCATTTTGCATTTCACAAACCTTTCACATCAGTAAAATGACCGACAGGACTGCCACCAGGGGATGTCCAAGAGGGAAGGAGCAAAGGTATCTATACATACCCCATAATGTTTATAATAGGTAGTTTAAAGCATTTATTTTTAATGAGAGTGAAAGTCATTTTTAGATAGAAAGGTTTGTACAGAATTGGAAGCAATTAGGCCAGAAGAAACTACATCCAATATTCATTGTTGTTACCCTCAGGAAATGTTTTTTGGTCTGAAAATGACAGAACTTTGAGGTATGCTCGCTTGATCTTCGAGTCCTGTGGTTTTAGGCTTGTAAATATGCAACTGCACATGGAATGACTGCTGTATCTACAATACATTTCATCAGTGATCAGAACACCAGCATTTTTGACATCCTAATTTCGCTGATAATTATACAAAGCCATAAACAAATAGCATAACCTTGTGCAACAGGATGCATCTGCTGAGATGTAACATTTGGGAGGCATACCGGGAGAAGTTACGGAAGACAAAAAACACTATGAACAGATTCAGAAGGCTAGAGAAGGAAGGCACAAAGATGGAATTGTCCCTGAAGGAGCCAAATGAGCCAAGAGATAATGCAAAGAACAGTTAATGGAAGGGAGGTTGCTTGAGGGATACTCTCGGCATTTTGAACAGAACAAAACTATTCTGGAGATCAATAAAGTTACTGAATGATCATTATTAAGAAACAACGACAAAATTCACTTCAGGAGACATGAGAACACTCTCATGCAGCTATACTGACCACAGAGCCAGCCTGCCAACTGTTGCAGCCCATTGCCTAATATTTTACATGGTGTTTGTTGTTTGAAATCCATATTTATCTGCTCAAACCAACAACTTCTGTCAAGAAGAAATGTAACTGCAAAAAGAAGTGAATTATCAAATTTGCAACAGTTTTGTGTGGTTGACATAACTCCTTCTCTCTGTGACGATCAAGCAGCTCCTTTCAGAGTCTGAGAAATTGGATGTGTAATGTGTTTAGACATGACTTCGGGCAAACTTTCGCTTTGAGATTTCAAAATGGAAGATAAAAATCAGAATATTGAATAGAGTAACTTTCTCAAATATCTGTATCAACTTTGTTAAAAATACATTTATTATTATCATCACAAGTTGTAGCACCTTACCCTCGCGGACATTGAGGTAAATCTAATGTTGGTCTAACGAAGCATTTAACCTCCTAGTCACATCGGGCCCAACGTTACGAAACTACGTAATTTGTCGACACATTTCTCAGACGTTAATACGTACTTTTAGACGTTGATACGAGTGATACAAGCCGTATCTGTGACTACGAAGTATATTAACGTTGGTCTGACGGATCCAGCGTTTCAGACGAGCGGCCCCCTCTTGCGCATGCGCACTTGCGTACAAGAAGGCAAAATGGCGGGCTGACTCGAACCTGTGTAATCTCGGATGGTGATTTTGCTAATAACAAAGGATTTAACGCATTGACAAGCCTCATAATGTGGTTTGCTTCCTAGATTAACTACTTGGCTACCACTTGAGCATGTTTTGGACGGTCGGAAATCTTTATTGCGAAAGATTGAGCCCGGCAATGTGGAAAATCGAACGGCATGGTCGGAACGCCCCGGCCAGGAATGACTCGATCAGCTGTTTCAGTATTTGTGATTCAATTATGGACTGAATATTGGACATATATACCCCGTTCTGGATGGATATACCCGGTTACCAAACCCGGGAGGACGCATGGATGTGGATACGGCCGGAATTCGTTGGACACCGGCGCTGGAGTCACAGGTCAGTCTCTTCAAGATGTCAATTTTTTTTTCAGGGGCGGATCGTCTGATGGGAGGGGGGGGTTTTAATATGTTCAATTTTGTTCTGTTTAGTAGCTTTTAAGCTGTTTTAGTTCAGTTCAGGTTCTTGTTTTCAGGTTTGATTTATATATATAGCGTGTTCGGGATCATTGTCCAGGTAGGGTGGGGTGGGGGTGGGGGGGAGAGCATCCCAGCCAGGTGGGAGGATATAATTATTTTGATTGAGATCTGCAAATATAAAACAAAAAATTAACGCAGTACAAACAGAGCTATCCAAAAAGGATGGCTCCCAAAATTAATAGACTTTTCTTCCTCATTTTACTGAGCAGTCTACAAGTCCACTTAGGGACTACAAATAAAATAAAATAAAAACACTTACCTTGCATGTTGAAATTGAAAATGTTACTGCAATTTTACCGTGATAAAATTGGAACATTCTCGGCATCTAGGACAGTTGCAATGAGGTACCATTAAACTTGGGTCTTATACAATTCTCATATGCATCTTTGTGGTCATGGAAAAATTTTTAAATTTTTTTTTAACCTAGATCATCTTTCACATTTTCACAAGTACTTATTTGGTAATTTTTGTGACTGGTGGATCAACTATTTCTTTATGACTTCATCTTATCGTCAACAGCAAGCATCCTGTTGGGAGTTTTTATATCCTCAAAGGGACCAGATAGATTGGAATAGGTATTTAATAGATGGCGCTACAAGGCGCTCTGTGTATCAGGATCCTAGGTTCTGCAACTTTGTGCAAACCTTCAACGAACCTTTTGCAGATACGTATGATCAGACGTTTGCCCTGAACATTACTTTCAAACGTTGTCCATACATATCAAAAACACGTTGGAGAAACCTTGGAACTTACGTATTGCCAAATGTTCGACCATACCTTTGATAAACCTATGAATCAAAGGTATGGTAATACGTAACAGTCTAAGGTTGTAAAAACCTCTCAAATGAATGTTCGACAAACCTATGAATCAAAGGTACGGTCATATGTAGTAGTCAAACGTCCTTCAAACCTCTCAACCAAAGGTATGACTTACGTAATAGTCTAAGGTTTTAAAAACCTCTCAAATGAATGTTCTACAAACCTTTGAATCAAAGGTATGGTCATATGTTATAGTCAAACGTTCTTCAAACCTCTCAATCAAAGGTATGACTTACGTGTGACTCGAACGTTAGGCCGAACTATAAAACAAACTATCTGCCAACCTCTTACTAAGGTTGCCACCTACGTTTGGTTTTCCATCTGAGTGCAACGTTTCGAAATTACCTTTGCCCTACCTTTGTCATACGTTGTTTGGCCCAACGTCTGATTCTAACCAAAATAATTACGTAGTGAGAGGTTTGATTTACGTTGCTGCTCGGGAGGGTATGCACCATTTTCTTATCTTCAAATATTATAAACCAAGCAGTGGCTAATTAGTAACAATGACAAGTTTCTGGCAATTCTTGCCCTCAAATATGTGTAGTTGGAAAGTGTCTGAGTGAAGAAATTGGCAATATTTTGACTCAGGATATCACAATCACCTACACATATGCTGAGATGATTTCCAAATGTAAAATTTGATAGCCATGCAGCTCTTTTATATAAGAACTGCTCTTATGGCTGTTTATTTGCCAAATATTAATATACACTCAAACTCATGGGCTCGATTTCACCAACCTAGTTTATTTTTTAAACAATGTTTAAATAGAAGTTAGACATGTTTAAATTAAATAAACACATTTCACCACGACAGTCTAACTTTAAACAGGATATAAACACTGTTAATAATTCAATAAATCTAGACCAGGTCACACCCAGGTCTAAAGTGTATAAACTTGGTCTAAGTCAAAATTTGGCAGATATACGTCAGGCTATAATGAAGGACAGTGACATCTTGGAAGTGGAAAATTCATCCTGCTGATTCTGAAATAGGCCTGTGGTGAATCTAGGGAGGCTTGGGGAGTGTGGGGGAGGGTGGGGTCCAGGGCAAGCCCCTCCCCTGTATTAAAAAATATCACTGAGAGGAAAAGTAGCGTTTTGAAGCAAATAATTGATAAAGCACATTCGAAATAATGAAAAATTCCTGCACTGAAAACCCAAATACCTATTAGACTTCAAAAGTGTTTTTTATTTCAAAGAAACTTCCCAAAATTTTCCAGACCAGCTAGCTGTTGAATGTACTTGTATTTCACAGCATTATCTAATTGATGTAAAGATAAAATTGAAAACTATCTAAATTTTAGAAAATAAATTTTTCAAAATTAAGGGAAATTTGTAAAGTGAAAATAAGTGTTGGAAATTTTGAGCATAGGTTTACCGGAGGCAGCCAACCCGATACAATGGGAAAAAATTGGATCATAAAATTCAGGCAAGTGTTAAAAAAAATTAGCATGTGGAACGCCTATGATTTTGAGATAGATCAAGAGCACAACAGCAATGGTTGAAAACTCTTGAATTTTTTTGCTGACATTTTATATGGACCAAATTCTAGAGAATTTGAAAAAAATCTTGCTGGCAGTGACATGAAATCTGGGTATAGAGCTGAACTTCAAAAAGACATGACATTTTTAGGGATGTCTTTTTTAAAAACTTCCTGGAAATTTTTCAAATTTTTAAAAATAGTCTGCAAAGGAATATTTATCTATTTATCTTTTAATGGAAGATTTAAACAAGGGAAATTTGTTGCATTTGAATAGTGCATTTAAAGAGCTGATGCTTGATTCTTTTTGACTGACGAATTATTCTTCTCACTGCATAATATGTATTTTCAGCATCTTGATAAAGCATTTGCTGGGATAATGTCATAACATTGGTACTGGGATAAACTGGTGAAATGCACCAATAGATGAAATTGACTAATGGGGCAGCGTGAGCCATTTGAGATGGGGTAACCTTGAGCCAGTCCTCCCTCATGCAATTAAACCTTAGTTGCCTACAACATTAGTTACCCTGCTGCTGTAAGTCCATAACTAACCTGAAAACCAATAGACCACATAGATCTGGGTTATTTTCAGAATTTATCATATGCAAAATCCATCTAACCATGTGGTATTGTGGTATACATGTGAGAAGGAGAAAGAATTTTACAATTTGTCTGATTACTTTGGTCTCTTAACAGTTTAATGAGTGGGATAATGTGTCAACAACCCTGGATGATGTATTAATTTTGATTTGACACTTGAAAGGCATTGACAAATTTATTTCCATTACATTTATTTAAATTTATTTATGTATTACAATTTATGCAGGCTATGAAAAGAAGAAGAATATTTTAGTAAAAATATCAATATATATTTCATGCAACAAATAATCATGTTAAAAAAAGATGCAATTATTGATAGTGGCAGTGGTCAATGACAATCATTATTTCCTCCTTCAAAATTGATCATAAAATTAAAAATTGGCAAACATAATTGGCAACCACAATATATTTGAAAAGGTTTTCCCCAGAAATACTGCTCAGTTTGATAAATGTAGGGCTGTAGGCTTAATTTATAATGGCTCATGGTGCCCCAGGCCATGGCTCAAGGTGCCTACGGGTCGGATCACTGTGAGCCGTCTGACAACATTTTTTAAAGAAAATATTTTGACCTTTCAAAAATCTTTAAAATAATGTACCAAGACATAATAATATAGCCTCAGATCTTACTATGATTAGGCCTACACAAAGTAACCATCACTTTACCGTTGAAACTTTAGGCTCATAGACTGGTCTGGCGCAAAAGGCTAAAAACGGTTCATGTTGCCCCACTCTCCCCTATTCTGAAAACTGAAATATTCTTTCTTGAAAGTAGCACCAATATTGAGCAAAATTTCTTCTTTTTTCCCCCTTGACATGACTCAAAATCGGGCCAACCTCGTAACATTTGAGCGGCTATCTGTTTTACCCCTGCAACAAACTTTTTCACTTGCAAAGTTTATGGAGGAGCAACCAACTTTTTTATCACAATTTTACCTTAATTGTGCTGTTTGTACTGATTTGACTGTTTAAACTTAAGTAAACAATGTCTTCTTAGACTGGGTTAAGAAAAAAATAAACATCCGTGGTGAAATGTGTTTATTTTGGACAGTGTTTAAAGGTTAAACAGTGTTTATGGAGACTAGGTCTAACTTCATAGACTGCCTATTTTAAACTAGGTTGGTGAAATCGAGCCTAGTAATGTCCTAGATTTGAAAACAGCATGCTCGAATCCCGGGCTCGAATTAGGTTAATTGCAGTATTTGTCCTAAGGAAGCAAAATCTTTGTTGACCAGTGTTTTTTAATTATGTCAGTGCTTCCAGTTTCTTCAGCTTGACAACTTTTTGAGAAAACAACCTGCCAACTTTTGAATTAGGAAATGCTTTTTCATAATACTTTTGAATTAATGAAAAAAATTATCTTCATTAGAATGTCTTGCGGATGTGAATTTTTTGCCCAATAGCTCCATTCCCCTTAGAATTTTGTGAAAGGCATACAGTACTCTTTCAAAAGATCCAGTCACTTGAAAAATCCACAACTAAAAATATCCTGTGAAGACTTAATCCTGACCTTTGGAATTCCATAATATTGTGATTGTTTCATAGCACAAAGGTCTTTGTTTTAACTCACCAGAGCTTTCACCCATCTCTCATAGGCTTCCGGAGCTGTCTGAAACTGCTCGGTCAGTTTCAGACAGCTGAGGAAGCCCATGAGAGATGGGCGAAAGCTCTGGTGAGTTAAAACAAAGACCTTTGTGCTATGAAACAATCACAATATTATAAAAATATCCTAATTATCACACAACGTTATTCAAAGATTATTCAGGGATGACAATGAGCAAAGCTTCTACACATTCTGAACTATACCCTAATTGAGCTGTGCCCAACTGTGTCATTGTCAGTTCATATATATGGTGTTCAGTCATTTATCCAAGCTGAATAAGGAAAACATAACAAAGAAATCGATAAATGTCATTTCTATGGGGTCCTTATAACATCATTGCAAGGGCGGGGCAGGAGGGGGATTCACCTGTTATGTCTGCATTGGCTTTATTGAATAAAGTGGAACAAATCAGAGAAAGGGAAATGCAGATAAGTCGGATAGCCTACTTGTGAATTTTTGCATGCTCAGCAGCAACAGCAGATAACTTTCAGCTTAATTGCATCATCCTTATCAAGATTGACACTTTACTGCAAATCACAGAAAATTTATCGAAATATCTTTTATCAGCAAGGTTATAGAATGTTGTGTATATTTAGACAAAGTACACGTAGTCACCAGAAATTCTGTGATGTGGAGAAATAAACTGATCTTCATGAGCAAAAAAAAACAACTTCCTCCTGATGGCTGTGCTTCCAATTTACTGATAATTGGGTTATTTTAAAAAATACAATAAAACTAATATTGAAAGCCCAAAATTAGAAGTAGACATTTAAAATTTTGTAATTGTTCCCAAGCAGTTGAAGTTATATAATATTGATGAAAGAGTTACACATCATATTAATTATTCAATTGGGAGAACCCTAAAATAACCCCTGAAGGGGTTGTTGAGTACATAGTAAGAACATCTTTTAATTCATGTTTTTGCCTATTTTTCGGAAATCACCCAGTTAAAAAGTTTGTCTCATAGTTCGCATTACTGTACCATTTTGTTATTGTAAATACATATTGTTGTGTGTACAGTGTGCATGCATGTGCTACATTGCTAAATGGTCACTGTGTTTCATCAATGCACATTTACTCACAAGTTTCTCCGCGCAGACTCCAGCTGGAAGTACTGCCAAGAACCTTATCCCTGGCTGCTCATCAGATTCACACCTGGGTTGTCACCTGCCCTGGCTAAGGCTGGCTTCCTTGTTCTGGCTAAGACGCTAATGGCTTAAAGACAATTATAGTACATCACCCAGAGCAAAATGGAGTACATTTGCAGCACAGAAAAGTACAAAAATCAGTATATCCCATGTTTGACATTGGAGTACAATTAGAGGCACAAAAGAAGTACATTGCGCAATGACGATTTGCATGATTGAGAGGCTTTTTCACGGCATTTGCAGTACGTAGAAATGCAGTATTTCACAGCGTATTTACAGTACAAAAGGAGTACATTTCAAGCGCTTGAATTATTTAAATTCTGCTTTAATTTATACTCCCAATATGCAAATCCATACGCTCCAAAAATGCATCCTTGCAGGGAGTATAAAAAGAGCATACTGGCTCCTGTGCATGTGAGCAGGAAGCATTTTTGCAGTACATTCGGAGTACTTTAGAAGTAAAAAATCAATGCTTCATTAATTTTGTAGTATATTAACAAACAAATATGTGGGAATTATTCATTCTTTCGAACTTGCATACTGTAGACACAAAATACCACAGGTCCAACATGAGTATTTTTGGAACATTGACAGCAGTTATTAGGTCACCTAACTGAATTGCCTGAGAGAGTAAACAGGCAGGATATGAAGGGTAATGGGTGCCCCTGGTGACCTTTAAAGCTCTATAAAGACTCCATTACATTAGTCAGTCAGCTCACTATTTCTGGCAGGTGGTTGCCACATTTGGCTTAATGTCTAGAAGTGTCTATTTTTTACTTCTTTTCTCAATACACCCGTCCACTTTGACATAATATTACTGATATTGGATGATGTGTTGTCGTACTCTAAAATTGATATTGGTATTTAGAGACAATCAATATCTTACAGTGGTTAAGAAGTGTTGGTTAAGGATTAACCACTAGTTGGTTGTGATTTCTATTATAATTATCTTGGTTGAGCAATAATTTTTTTGATTTATTGGATGCACAATTTGGTTTTTATGACACATCTGTTTTAGAGTGCTAATTCATCATGTTGACAACTAGTTCATTTCACAGGCATTAGGGTCTGATCTGAAAAATCAAAAGACATAATAACATCTAGGAAAGCCAAGTTTATCTCAACACTGGCAGGCTTTGCAGTATCCATAGACCTAAGTATAAAAACGCAAAAATGGCAAGCACAAAAATTACAAAGATAAATACAATCAAAATATTATTTGTTCAATAAAAAAATGAGTAATTGGTCACTAACACACTCTCATGGGGAATTAGATTTTATTTATACCCTTGTGATTAGTTGATATTTGTGTACCAATATATTTTGTAGCCGAAAAGGTTATAAAGTTTCTGTCATTGCAGTTGCTCATTTTACAATAGTTCTTCTGCAATAGTTCTTGCAGCAGTCTTACAGTGTGTGACATAGCTCCGATTTCCCTGCCACAGAATACTGCACACCTGCACTTCTTTTCCTCTTAGTCATTCACTTAAGGACTGGTTTCACTGCAAAGATTGAATTATATGATATCACCCTTCAATTAAATATCCCTTCCATTAGCAGATCTCTGCATGATATCTTCAAACCTTTCAAACCTTTCAGAAACAATTCCATTTTTTGTATGATTTTTTAATCAACTTCATATGAACATGTTTGGTTCTTTTGTTCTTTCATGTACTTGAAAATTTTGTCAATGCTCGCCTCCCAACAGTGCTCGCAAGCCTAAATGACACGCAATAGGGTAAGGTGGGGGAAATCCGCCCTCCTTTTCACATATATATTCCTTTCTCAGTCTCTCGCCTTTATGAAAAACATAAATTTTATTTCAGGAAATGATAGAATGTGCATATCTAAAGATGTCTGGAAACTTACAAGCTTCAATTCGACACCTTTGAGTCACAATCACCATGTTTAATATCAGGGGTCGGATTTGCCCCAAAAGTGTTGGGCAAATCCGCCCCCCTTGAATTTTGTTGACAAATGACAAGAAAAATTAGGCTTCTGAAATAAATTTTACTCTCTAATTAAGCACTGTTACTTAAAGTATATTTACCAATGTGCAAGGATCGTTTCATCAATTTATTTTTGAAATCAAAAAAAGTTTGTGTATGGCATATTCAAAATACCATAAAACCTGGCAAAATTCTTAACTTCATCTCAATTCGAATCATAATCACCATCAATGGTGTTGTATGGCAAACAGAGTGACTCACAAAACTTATCTCGCAGTTAAATATGTTTTTAGCATGAGAATCAGAGGGGGCGGATTTGCCCCATCCACAAGGGACGGAATTGCCCCGACCACCAGAAAGATATGAGTGTGTCATTTTCTAGATATGGATTACATTGATAGGTGAAATCTCTTCGACATGTAAAGCAGTTGAGTTAGTGTTGCTATCCGACAATAAGTAAAGTGTTTATACAGAATTTTCCTGTAAAACGCCTCAGTTTTGAAAGTTTCAATTGCACATTGAAATAGCCCAGTGGTGAGATGCCTGTCTTCTTTCCCCGTTGTAGTCCAAACAAAACTATTTTACAGCCCAATATTGTTGTTTTAGTAACCTCTAGACACAGTAGCACTGATCTGCATGAGATATATCCATTGTCAATTATATTTTGGGCCATGAGTGAACATTTTCTCCTCAAGGGGGCGGATTTGCCCCGGGGACGGAATTGCCCCACCTTACCCTATTCAAGGGGCTGAATTGTGGCTTCCTGAAGCATCTAAGTTTGTCATTGGTCAAAGTACATAGTGTTGCTGATAATGACTAAAACACAACTCTAGTGGTCAATATTTTCAGTATTTATACAAATGTATGATTTGTAATTGTTTGTTTCTGACCAAGGATAAACTTCCGTTATAACTTGTCAATTCAGGTTGAAGCATGCATGTCCGGATTTAAGGTATAGTGAATTTGACCATTGATGAGTCATAAGAATGTAGTAACCAAAGGATCATGTTCTAAAGATAGCAAAAAGTATCAAACACTATTGTTTCAATTGGCTTGTTTTGTAGTGATAATATAGAATGTTTCTTGTTACAAACCCTACGTTTGAGCAATAATAACAAAACACTCATGGACTCAGAGTCCACGAAAAGGGCTGGTTTGCTGGTCGAAATTGGCAAAAATAAAGTGTGACCGGCAAAAAAAAGGTGGTTACCTTCTCAAATGTCTGATAGATTGGCTGGAGAGTTAGTGAGCTTGCAATGCAATCAATGCAATAACTTAAGGGCTATGTTGAAAAACAGTCTGCAAACTGAACATAATACCCTTGTAAAATATTTTCCAAATAAAAAAAACAAAAAAATGCAGGCCTTTGAAATCTCCAGCGCAATTGACAAACATCAGTAGGCCTCATGACAGGATACACCCCCCAAATCCTCTCATAAACTCGGCACCCTCAACTTAACCTCTTTTACCCTCAACTTACCCCTTTTCACTTCTGCCACCCTCAACTACCCTCAGCTTCCCTCAACTACCCTCAACTCAACTCAACTCAACTCAAGTAACCTCAACTAAACTCAACTTACGAGGGGCGTTCAGAAAGTTTGAGGCTTTTTTTCATGTGGACTCTTATTTTCGATCTAGAACTATGAATTTTTCACAGGATCAAATTCAGCATATTTGGAATGGATTTCCAAAATTTTGGACAATTTGGACAATTTAAAGTCATTCTGTGGTTGCCATGGAAACTGAAAGTTCAGTTAGTTGGGGCAGGTAATACTGAAACCAAGAAAGCCAACAAATTCTGACTGTGAGAGACTTCTCTTTATCACTTGTATTAGTGAGATTGACAATATTTGACGCAAGAAATGTGATATTAGCTTCTAAATGTGCTATCAAGCACACCAATTGTGTCTATTCTTACACTGAACCCATGTAGGAAAGCACTCCTGCATGCCAGATTTTGCAAAGGGAAATTCAGGCGGCAAGGGTGTATTTCCCTGACTTCCCAAGGACTTGTGAAAACACGGATTCACTGGAATGAGCAAGAAACCCAAAATGGACAGCATTATCCATCCCAGCTATTCCTGTGACTTGTTGCTTTACAGAAGTCCTGGTTTTCCCTTACTATAGTCCATGGGGGCTAGGGTTAAAGCTGCTGAAGGAGATAAGGTTTTGGATGACCTAAATGCTTTCACAGAACTTTGTTTGGAGGACCTTGAGGAACATTTACTTCAATGGGTCAGGTGTATGAATTAGTACTATTGTTGAGCTTGAGAGTATTTTTAAAGGCTAACATTATATTTCTTGTGTCAAATATTGTCAAACTCACTAATACAAGTGATAAAGAGAGGTCTCTCGTTGGCAAAATTCATTGGTTTTCTTGGTTTCAGTGTTACCTGCCCCAACTAGCTGAACTTTCAGTTTCCATGGCAACCGCAGAATGACTTTAAATTGTCCAAATTGTCCAAAATTTTGGAAATACATTCCAAATATGCTGAATTTGATCCTGTGAAAAATTCATAGTTCTAGATCAAAATAAGTATCCATATGAAAAAAAGCCTCGAACTTTCTGAACGCCCCTCGTACCTCAAATAAACTCGGCTGCCCTCAAGTAAACTCGGCTGCCCTCAACTAAACTCACCTCCCCTCAACTAAACTCGGCTGCCCTCAAGTAAACTCACCTCCCCTCAAGTAAACTCGGCTCCCCTCAAGAAAACTCACCTCCCATCAAGTAAACTTGGCTGCCCTCAGCTAAACTCGGCTGCCCTCAAGTAAACTCACCTCCCCTCAAGTAAACTCAGCTCCCCTCAAGTAAACTCGGCTCCCCTCAAGTAAACTCACCTCCCCTCAAGTAAACTCACCTCCCCTCAAGTAAACTCACCTCCCCTCAAGTAAACTCACCTCCCCTCAAGTAAACTCGGCTCCCCTCAAGTAAACTCGGCTGCCCTCAACTAAACTCACCTCCCCTCAACTAAACTCGCCTCCCCTCATCTAAACTCGGCTCCCCTCAAGTAAACTCACCTCCCCTCAAGTAAACTCGGCTCCTCTCAAGTAAACTCTGCTGCCCTCAACTAAACTCACCTCCCCTCAAGTAAACTCGGCTCCCCTCAAGTAAGCTCGGCTGCCCTCAAGTAAACTCGCCTCCCCTCAGCTAAATTCGCCTCCCCTCCCCTCCACTAAACTCACATCCCCTCGCCCCACCTCAAACGAACTCGCCTCCCCTCAACCAAATTCGCCATCCCTCAACTATCCTCAGTTACCCCATGATAAGTAGTAACCCCATGGGTTGAGGGTGTATCCTGCCATGAGGCCTATCAGTGACACAAATTGGTGACACAAGAGTCAGATGGATTGCAAATTAACATAATATTCAATAGCTCAGAAAATTTCAATTAGCAATGTTCAATCAAACGGTAGCTAGTATCTATCACAACACGATTTGAGGCCCCGCAAGTTTACAACAGACAATTGGTTCAATGATAGCAATACAATTATGTTCAACATTTTGAAATTTTGTTGGCCAAAAAATACAGGTTTAACTCCTCAGCAATGGAATACCTGTTGAAATGAATGAAAGCGGAATTTCGGCAGATAGAAATCTATACAAGCAGGTAAAATTTCGAATCTACCTGCCCGAATGTCCTGTGTGACAAAAGCACTTTTCGCAGACTCTGCAAGGGCTTGAGCAGAAGATAAACTAAACTTATTGACCTAAAGGCATAAAAAAATTATTGTAACATTGTGCACAATTTGGCATAGAATAGAACACCATTTCGAAACAAGGAATTTGACAACCTTTACTTTCTTTTACACTTATTACACTATTCCCTTCGAGAGATGCTTGAAGTGCTTGTTGGAAGACTGTTTTTCTGTGAAGAGTGTTTCCTGCATTTCAGATTATCAATTGGGTTCACAATACTCCTATCCATATATATGATCAGCAGCATCACCCACTACTTATGATGGACTCGACCTTGGTCTCGGCCTCGGATGACCAATCCTTGGCCTTGGACTCGATCTCGGACCCTCTGGCCTTTGACAGTTAGTACTGCAGCTTCCATTATCATGTCACTACAGGTATTACTATTACTACATGGCTATGGCTTCTTGCCAAGGACATTATTGATTTCTAACATAAATTTCATGTTTCAGGAACAGTTTAGATTTTCTATGGGATTTTAATGGGTGAATTTGTCTTGATTAATCATGACACATAGTACCTTTCTGGTGAGACAAGAATGTCAGGTCTGCTGCAGAATAAACACTCGTCCTGCGGATTCTTGTTGTATTCTTCCGCAACCTGACATTCATGAGGTTCATTGCTGTGAACCACACTCCCATTGAATTTTATCATAGTTCTGTATAGCAGTGCTAATGTATTTATGAAACTTCCTATCTGATACTCAAGAAGATGTTATCTAGCTCTTGCACCAGTATTACTTCCACTTGGTTTTATACACACCAGGCAGAAAATGTTTCTCCAGATGGAGTACAAAAACAAGAGGTATTGCTTAACATAATGAAGTGGGGAAGTGATTCTCAAACAACTTTTTAAAAGCATTCGTTTGTAAATATTGTGACAAACAGTCAAGAGGTGGCCACTTCGCGGCCATTGTGGATTTCTCAAAATGCTCATAGTAGTATGTGGTGATCAAGTGACCATAGGCGTATCGGAGGGGGAGGGGCAGGGGGGGGGATCGCCCCCCCAAAAGTTTGGGAAACCGTAAGATTCGGGCAAAAAGGCTAAAGAATTCGGGCAGATGATTAAATAATCACTATTGAAAATTAATGATTTCCAGGCAATTTCATTTGAAATGGTACTAAATCTAGACCTTGAAATTCGGGCAAATGTCGCTCGCCCCCCCAAAAATCGCGCGCGCCGTACGCCTATGCAAGTGACTTCACAGTTGCCTGTCTGACCATTCTGAGAAATAAAGTGTCTGTTATCCTTTACTTTGGGTTCAAATAATGAGTGATGACAATGGAACGTGAGAGAACAAAAGTCCTATATTCAATAGTACAAACAGATTAGCAGTACATTTGGGCTGGCACAAGTGGCAGCCTCATCAACTCCATTCAGAGCCAACTCATGAGGCAGCTCATTGCCTTTATTTTCAATGTCATCAAGTGATGTCTTGTGACCACAGCCTCGTGACCACTGGCAAACACGCAGGGCAATTCATCATTCTTGGCCCATAACAAGAGGTTACCAAGCGCCAGTGAGCCTTGTTTGTTGTGACTAAATAGATCCAGCACAATCAAACAACAATCAGCCACAAACCGATGATAAAAAGAAGAACAAAAGAACATTTGTTGTGCAATCACCTTTTCAGTGTTTGAGGTAATGAAGTTCTATGGAAGACAAACAAACTATTGTGACTCCAATAAACTAGTCAGGTAAAGTCAGATCATTGTGTCATTTCATTTTGTTTGATCTAATAATCATGGTGAAATCAGTTTCTTAACTTTTCTTGAATTTAGCTATATGCTGTGAAAGAAAGCTCTGCCATATCATACATATATATATATTATGCCTGTGTTTCAAATGTCTGAATTAGAATAATCAGTCAGAATTCCATTAATCATCTATCAACTCCTGATTTTGTTGTATTTCACTATTTCAGTTATAGGACTTCCAGGTGAGATGTTGAATAATTTCATTGACCTAACAGATTCTTCGTTCAGGAGTGCTATCAATTTACTAACAAAGTCATGGCTCAACAAGAGTGCTCTTAATGGTCTTGCTCGATTGCTTCAAACATACAGTAAGTCATGTAACTTGACCAATACGTAATATCAATGCAAGCTCAGTCATGCAATGGTCACCTATGCTTACTTACTATTTTAAAACACTACATGCCATTAGCTTTATAATGCCATTTTCGAATTAGAGATTTGTCATTCCTTTCTCTGCAGCAGGCCCGTTGTGTGTAAGAAAGATGAATGATTCTGTCTGACATAATTATTATGAGATTATACTCCCCTCTCAGGTCACTGGCTGTTCATTGGCCAACCCAAAAGATCTTCAACTTGCTCTAACATGCATTCTTGTCAGTCAGATCTTCACCCTGTGGAATTCAATAGCTCCTTGGTACCCACTTGGGTGTCTCTGTGTGGGTCTTGGTTGGCCTGGCATTTTACCAGCAATCTCATTTGAGCCAAGCTTGGTTTGTAGATGAATGCATCTAGCATAAAACCAAACCAATTGGGAATCACCATGATGGCAGTCACATCAGATCACTAGCTCACTCACACATTTCAGTCTTTCACATTACTGGATAAGATAAGCAGCCTGGCACCCTCAAAAGAATGGGATATGTAAATTGAATGCACATTGTCGCACATGATCGTGTTATTTCAAATTTATAATATAGCATTTAATCAATAACCATTGAAGCAAAAATGGGGTTTATTTTGTGGTGACTCGAACGTATGATATTATGATCAGTGAGCGGTTCCTGGTTGTTATAAAAATTGCCAGGTGCAATCAAACAACATTCAGGGGCATTGGATGGAAGAATGATAGGGCTATGAAATCCTGTAATAATGCACACATGAGGAGGGCACAGCCCATAGTGTCCAACAACGATTCAGGTCACCAAGCAATTAGCAGTGTGCTGCAAGATGAGCTAGCCCCGCTACAATCTCCATTCAGAAGCAAAGCAACCAAGATGAAAAATAAAAACCCCCCAAAAAATAGCACCACATCTTTGTTGAATGGTGTAACCTACTTATAAGAGTCAAACAATGCTCCATTACAGTTTTATTCCTCCTATGAACAGTGTGTCTATGATGAGGTTGTTTTCATGACGCCCCTGATTTGATAGTGAGACAAACACGTATTGTCATATTCTGGCTCTAACATGATGACATAGGAAGCCGTGTCTTGTTATACGCTACTGATTTGATGTATAAGAAAAATGTGGCACCAAAGTCTGTTTTAGTAGCAAAATCACAGATTGAAAACTACATGTATACAAAGAGCCAGGATCAATGACATCATCTTGCAACATTGTTTCATTACTGAAGTAGATGCTATGTAATTAGCTGAGGGTTTTCATGGACATGTCAAGCGGGTTATGGCAAACCATGCCAAAGTTGGATAATGTAGCTGGGAATGCTGCACTATGCCCATAGAATTGAGACTGTGACGCCTTGGATGTTAACACATTAATTTGTCTTTCCTTTTAGATTGTATCTTTTATCTATACCCTCACACTGCCCGTATAGGCTAAATCTAAGCTGAGGTCAGAGCTATTCCACTTGTAAAATATAGACTCGTCCTAACATTTCTTCAGTTCTTATCTCAAAAATTCTTGTTATCACTCACTTTTAATTTTCACTTGCCCTTCATTTCTCAGCATCATGTCCCTGGCAATGTAAACAATGATGGACGATTCTGTCTGACAGGATTACTCCCCTCTCTTCTGTTTACTAGCTGCTTATTGGCTCATTGGCTGTCTCTGTCCCGGGGGGGAGGGGGGTACTTTGCGGACTTTTGCATAGGGATGAGCCAGGGTGATTTTGAAAACCAGAACCATTCTAATCTAGAAACTACGCCAAAACCAGAAACCATTTTAATCCTTCAGTAAAATTTTCTCGGAACCATTTGAATCTTTTTGCTTTGTAAACAATTTTAATAATCTTTTCAAAGCCGATTCTAACAATACCAAACATGATGTGGCAAAGACTGGTACCAAATTAATCTGAATTGTCAAAAAACCCAAACCATTCTTATCCAAAAAGGCCAAAAAACCCAAACCATCCAGCGGCACCTATATATACACCCTTTCTTTGTGAGCACCCCCCCCCTTGGGGTCTCGGTCATAGTAAGCTTCCACAGCTGTCCCTTGAGGTTCTTAGGTTCTATGATAACTATACTATAACATTCTGTCAATTATATCTTAATCTGGAGCTATTCAACAGCCCTTGGCAGCTCCTGGATGACTTGTCTCATCGTACTGTGTTTGTGAAACTAGGCCTGAATATCCTTGAGAAATTCTGATTTCAGCTTTGAAAAGAGCATGCTCGAATCCCTGGGCTCGAACTAGGTTCATAGCATTAAATTTTGCAAAATCTATGTTGACCAGTGTTTTAACTCTTTCAGTTAGTTCAGCTTTGCTACTCTTGGAGATAACAACCTGCCAACTTTTGAATCAAGAAATGCCTTTCATAATACTTTTATATCAATGAACAAAATTGACTTCAATAGAATGTCTTGTGGATGTATAATTTTAGCCTGATAACTTCCCTTCTCTTAAAATTTGTTAGAGGCACAGTGTACATGGATATTTTTGATCAAACAAAGTCAATACCAATCACCATGAAAAACACACTACGCTTAAAATAGGCTAGTTATAATTATTACACAATGCTATTCAAAGATTATTTGGGATGACAATGAGCCTAGCTTCTACACATTCTGAATGATATCGTAATTCAGCTGTGTCCAACTGTGTGATTGGCAGTTTATGCTATTCATGTTTTCTGCTGCATTCAAGCTCAATAAGGAGCACTTGATAACAAAAAAGGGGGGAAAAATCATTTTTATGTGGGATCCATATCCCATCATTGCAAGGGGGGGGGGGGAGGGGTTCACCTGTTATGTCTGCAGTGGCTATAATAAATAAAGTAAGTGGAACAAAATATGAGATAGGGAAATACGGATGAGTTAGATGAGCCTGCTTGTGAATTTTTGCACATTCAGCGACAACAGCAGATAACTTTCAGCCTAATTGCATCATCATTATCAAGAGTGACACCTTACTGCAAATCACAGAAAATATGTCGAAATATCTTCTGCTAATTTATCACCAAGGTTAGGTTATAGGATGTTGTTCATATTTAGATGAAGTAGATGAGAAATTCTGTGATGAAGAGAAGTAAACCGATATTCAAGAGCAAGAAAAATGTAACCTCCAATTACCTCTGAAGGGGTTGTTAAACACATAGTAAGAACATCGTTTAATTCATGCTTTTGCACTTCTTTTCTGAAATCACCCAGTTAATGTGTTTGTCTCATATAGGTTACATTATAATTAAAATTTCGTTATTATAAATACATATATTCTGCATCAAAATTTTAAGGCCAATCATGTAGCAGGAGATCAGTCACGTGCCACGCCAATAATATATAGATAGTGGATGGTGAGGAGACCAATATTGAGTTTTATTGGCCGAAGCAGTAATATTGGTCGAGGCCGCAGGCCGAGACCAATATTACCTGCTGAGGCCAATAAAACTCAATATTGGTCGACTCAACATCCACTATTTGTTATATTCTACACCAAAATTTCCAGACTAATACATGTCTGTAAATAAAACAGTTGCCTGTTTTCATTTTAGATTCTTAAACCATCACTAATAAAAACCTGTTTAGCAAATTTTGACATTTAAATACATGTGTATAACATGATTCTGAAAAAGTAATTAAAAATTTTAAAAATTATTTGAGATTTGAGTTTTTCTTTTAAAGCAGACTGCAAATTGTCTATTTAGCGCAACATATTTAGCAACTTATTTAGTATACTATCTAGCCATCTATCTTACTATCTATCTTGCTATATAGCTATTTATAATTTGTATTTCTTCTTCCTATTATCATGATTCTTAACAATTTAACTCTATTAAGAGCTTTTATTCATTTGAAAAAAAAAAAACCCTTTTTAAATTAGTTTATTTCACTTCTTTCATATCATTTAAATGCTTCTCTTTTTTGCGATTTATTATTCTAAGTTTAAAAAAATATTGTATGTGTATTTTTCTAATCTGTACAGCAGACATTGGTATTCAGTGCATTGCAATCAAGTCTTCTTGCTATAATTGTTGCTTTTTCATTTTAAACTGATTTATTTTCAATCAAGAAGTGGCACAAGTTTCAATTGGAATTTGGTCAATTATCCTTGACAGCATGCAATTAACACCTCTGTGCTAGAAGATGTGGGCTATTATGTTCCCTTCAATGACAATTGAGAATTTGATTAGAAAGAAGTAAAAACGACATTCTATAAAGTGCGTAATTATGAAATAGAGTTAAATATTTGAAATAATGAAAAATAGATGGAGATAGACAGATAGATAGATAGATAGATAGATAGATAGATAGATAGATAGATAGATAGATAGAAAGCTAGATAGATAGACAGATAGATAGATAGAAAGCCAGATAGATAGCTAGGTAGATAGCTAGCTAGATAGCTAGATAGACAGCTAGGTAGATAGCTAGATATAGCTAGATAGAAAGCAATAGAAAGCTGGATAGATATGGATAGATAGATAGACAGATAGATTTTTTTTCATAATTTCAAATTTAAAACAGGCAACTCTTTTATTTACAAACATGACATTGTATAAGTCTAAAAATTTTGGTGCAGAATATAACAAATAGTGGATGTTGAGTCGACCAATATTGAGTTTTATTGGCCTCAGCAGGTAATATTGGTCTCGGCCTGCGGCCTCGACCAATATTACTGCTTCGGCCAATAAAACTCAATATTGGTCTCCTCACCATCCACTATCTATATAATAGCTGTGTATGAGCTACATTGCCAAATGATCAGTGTATTTCATCAACGGTAATTTACTCACAACTTTCTTTATACAGACTCTAGCTGGAAGTACTGCCAAGAACTTTAGCCCTGTCTGCTCATCAGACTGACACCTGGGTTGTCACCTGCCCTGTCTTCCTTTTTCTCGCTAAGACGCTAATAGCTTAGACAATTATAGTACATCACGAAGTAAAATCTGTCTCTCCAGACTTGACTTTATTGAATCACCCATCCCAACTGCACAGAGATACTTATTAGTATTACAGACTTTTACAGTCCTTGTCATATTCATGTGGAATCTATAAAATTACAAGAGAAAAAAGATATCAAGTTGTCTGGTGCATTGCAAAGTGTTGAGATCCCAGAGCCTGACCTGGCAAAGGGCAGAGGAAGTAAACCATAACAAACCAGAGTCAGGTGTAAGGAGGTGTGAGACTTAGGACTCAAATGTGATGTTTAGGCCTTTAAGGACGTCCAACCTTCCATCTTGTCCCACACAAGACCCTGGAATGGAAATCTATGAACTAGAGCTTCTGGGTAAAGACCTGACTGTCACAAAATGAGTACTACATGCCATCACCGGAAGAGGAATCTCTTCTTTAATCTTTCGATGGACTTTGCGTATTTTATAAACACTGTTTTGTGTTTTTTGTAAACACTGCAAAGTTGTTTGCATGAAAACCTATATTCATATCCCTGCCTGAGGGGAGAATCACATAATGCAATTTGCATAGACACCATAAGCTGGCTTTTCTGGAATATTAGATGCAACATGATATGGATAGTTGACAATCTTGAAGTTGAAGTCATCCCTTTTGTCATATAATTTAGTGTGGAATTGGTTATCCTGGACTGTAATGAGAAGGTCCAAAAAGAAGCTTCCTTGTCAGATTGTGTTTTCTTGGTTATTTCTCTTCTGGCCATCGCCTAATATGATTTAAACAGTGGGTTCTAGCTAATATCGCCAAAGGTTTGCCTGATCAACAGGGGCGAAAAGGTGACCTTTCAGGAAGAAGTATGACATTATAGCCACACTCTCTTAGGAGCCTTTGTCCAATTGTCATTTCAAATTAAAATTGATAATTATAATCCGATAAATTCAGGAGTAAATAATTGTATTGTTGTTTGAAGTCCTGGTTAATTAATAGGAAAATCTTGTTGAACTAACTTCAAGCCTTGATACATTTCATGATATTTTAAGATGCTGGTGCCTCTAGAGTCGCCAGAATCATAAAGGTCACGATTAATTATGGACCTCTTTTTATTACCATTTTTTGCACTCTCTTTGAACTCTATTTTTTCCTGGGTTTCTGATATCTTACTGTATATAAATTTGTTATGGTGTCTGATAGCTCATTATCTCCTGTATTTACTCTTTGTTATATTATTTTAACGCATAGCGCCACCCCTTGTGTGACACCTCATATTCCTTTACCTTTTTCATCTCTTTTTCTTGCAGGTGCAAGGCAATTAAATAATCCGCCCCATGCACAATTTCCGACTTAGTCTGGCCTTACACACACAATAAGGAAGCTGACCTGGCGTAAGTACAGCCATATGCTTAAAGCTTTGAGCCCAGTAGTCAAAGGGGTAGCCCAGACTGTAAAAAGTCATTGAGGCTTTAAATAAACACAGTAAAAGAGTTCCTGTGCACACTTTACAATAGAACTTTCCTGTGTTGCTGTTTCTAGCAAATAAAGTTCATACAAACATTCAGCCAAATATGTAGGCTGTAAAAAAACATCGGCTGGCTGTAGTTTTTATAGCTGACTGCTTTTGCAGTGATATACATTGGCAGTGTTTGATAAAATGAAGTCTCAACCCTTGATATTGCTTCGCATTTGGTTATAGCTTGACAGGACTTCATTAATCTTTTTTTACCACAATGAGATGTTGTCTATATATATCGTACTCAGTGCAAACAGTTAGAAGAAATCTTATTACACACAACTAAGGCCACACATAATTGATCTTTAGCTTCTCGGATTCGTCTCAAGGCACTTTTTCTAGGGTCGGTCGGTAGGACAAAAAAAAAAAAGGTGAAAAAAAAAATTTTATAATGTCAAAAAAAATTTTTTTTTTTCCATCAGCAGGAAATCTATTGTGTCGGCGGGTCCGCGAAGCTAAGAATCAATTATGTGTGGCCTAAGTACAGTTAGTACTGCCGCTTCTGTTACCATGACACTACAGGTATTACTTTTACTACATGGCTATGGTTCTTGCCAAGGACATTATTGAATTCTAACACAAATTCCATGTGTCAGGAACAGTTTAGATTTTCTATGGCATTTTAATGGGTGAATTTGTCTTGATTAATGATGACACATACTTCCTTTCAATGAGACAAGAATAAAAGCATTTGAAGCATCTTCACAATTTAACATGTTAACTAGGCAAAATTGATGAGATAGCTTAAGGCTGGTTGGTCTGGCATTGTGAGCTGCAGATGTCTGTTCAAATATCTATAACTTTCTACAGCAAGGAAAACTGATGCAATTGCTAGAAAGTGAGAAAGTTAAATTGAAATTGAGCTGAGGAGCACGAAAGATTATTTTGACAGATTATTCGAAAGATTACTTTGTTGGATCAGACTGATGTGATGGGATTTGGGTTGGCTTGGCATTTCCTTAATGCCAAGCATGAAGTATGACATTCTGCAAGACAGAGGTAGTATTAAATTTTTTCATTGGTAAATAAGTGCAAATTCCGAGTCTTTCGGACAGCAATATCTCTGCAAGTAGGGCTATTAGCTAGCTATATACTATGATATCCGAGTTGTGTGCAAGACAATTGGCATTAGGTGTCTAAGCAATAATTAAACATAGGCTGCGTAGCAGCATAACTTCAGCGAAAAAACACTAGTAAAGGACACCGTTACTATATCAAAACAACCCAAGTCAGGGTCATTCAGTAACAATATGACAAGCTGTTGTGTGAATTAATATTACTCGAGCCCGTAGGCATCCATGTGTATGCAGTAGGAGCTGAGTCCTATCCCGGAAACAATAGAAACACTTTTTTTACATTTTTCTCAATATTTCAAAAAGTAAATATCCATCAATCAGACCCTCAAAAGGCACAACTAGACCATACAGGCTACATGTGTACCAAATTTCATCCATGTACATGCAATAGGGGCTGAGCCCTGGCCCGGAAACTATCTATCCGCCAGCCTCCCGACCGCCCGACCACCCGCCCAACCACCGCCCAACCACCCGCCCAACCACCCGCCCAACCATCCGCCCAACCACCCGCCCAGCGGACGGACAACTTTTGACCAAAGTGATAACATACCTTCTTCAAACTTTGTTCGCTGAAGGTAAAAAGTATGTCCTTGACAGATGTGGTTTAAAGACTTTAATGTTGATAACTAGCAATTTACCTCTGTAAGTCCCCCCAAAGAACTGATGGTTCTGAGGTGGTCACAAAAATGTTTTTTTTTAGCAGTTTTTTCTGTTCAAAACTAAGTTTCATTTTCTCGTAATATGATTTGCCAGAGCCTGTTGCTTTGAGAATAAAAAAAAAACCTCCCATTATAGTTTTAGGCTTTTGTTGGTCTTGTGTTATAACCACACTACACACAATTTATATTTTGCATGGAAGACATCATAAACATACACTGTCCTTTGATTATTCTAATTAAATTATCCTTATTTGACTTTTGATAATTTTTAACATATGAGTAGGACTATGATGTACATAATATGTATGTGGTATATGCATGCATTTTGGAGGTATATACTTTTCATTATCCCATGTCTAGGCAGGGAAAAAATCAGTATCGGGGAGAAAAAGCAGTATATGGTCACCTGACCTGTATACGACGTATTTTCCCTGTAATTACGAGGAATATACTGAAAACAGCCAATGAGAGAGCAGTATTTAGACACACCTCCAAAAATCCAGTATAGTGTGACAATCTCTGCTGCTGCTCAGCATCTTTTCTTGTGATTTTGGCAACACACAAAAATGAGCGGTCTTTTCCATTTTTAGAGATAGAGGTCGGCGCCGCGACCTATCCACCACAGGACCAATGGTGGAACCTAATTTTTCTATCCGGAATCAATTCAGAAATGGGTTGAAATGATGCAGGTGATGGTGGAAATACCTACCAAACGTCATTTTGTGCCTTACCTGGGGCGTAAAGGGTCATACAGCCTGTGGAACCCTCCATTCCACCACAGGACCAATGGTGGAACCTTCTTTTTTTCAACCAAGAGCCAATTCAGAAATGGGTTGAAATGGTGCAGATGATGGTGGACATACCTACCAAAAATCATATTGTGCCTTACATGGGCGTATAGGGTCACACAGCCTGTGGAACCCTCCATTCCACCACAGGACCAATGGTAGAACCTTCTTTTTTTCAACCCAGAGCCAATTCAGAAATGGGTTGAAATGATGCAGATGATGGTGGAAATATCTAACAAAAGTCATTTTGTGCCTTACCTGGGGTGTATAGGGTCACACAGCCTGTGGAACCCTCCATTCCACCACAGGACCAATGGTGGAACCTAATTTTTGCAACTCAGGACCAATTCAGAAATGGGTTGAAATGATGCAGATGATGGTGGAAATACCTACTAAAAGTCATTTTGTGCCTTACCTAGGGCGTATAGGGTCACACAGCCTGTGGAACCCTCCATTCCACCACAGGACCAATGGTGGAACCTTCTTTTTTTCAACCCAGAACTAATTCAGAAATGGGTTGAAATGATGCAGATGATGGTGGAAATACCTAACAAAAGGTATTTGTGCCTTACCTGGGGCGTATAGGGTCACACAGCCTGTGGAACCCTCAATTCCACCACAGGACCAATGGTGGAACCTTCTTTTTTTCAACCCAGAACTAATTCAGAAATGGGTTGAAATGATGCAGATGATGGTGGAAATACCTACCAAAAGTCATTTTGTGCCTTACCTGGGGCGTACAGGGTCACACAGCCTGTGGAACCCTCCATTCCACCACAGGACCAATGGTGGAACCTTCTTTTCTTTCAACCCAAAACCAATTCAGAAATGGGTTGAAATGATGCAGATGATGGTGGAAATACCTAACAAAAGTCATTTTGTGCCTTACCTGGGGCGCATAGGGTCGAACAGCCTGTGGAACCCTCCATTCCACCACAGGACCAATGGTGGAACCTAATTTTTCGATCCAGAATCAATTCAGAAATTGGTTGAAATGATGCAAGTGATGGTGGAAATACCTACCAAAAGTCATTTTGTGCCTTACCTGGGGCGTACAGGGTCACACAGCCTGTGGAACCCTCCATTCCACCACAGGACCAATGGTGGAACCTTCTTTTTTAAACCCAGAGCCAATTCAGAAAAGGGTTGAAATGGTGCAGATGATGGTGGAAATACCTACTAAAAATCATATTGTGCCTTACATGGGGCGTATAGGGTCACACAGCCTGTGGAACCCTCCATTCCACCACAGGACCAATGGTGGAACCTAATTTTTCGATCCAGAATCAATTCAGAAATGGGTTGAAATGATGCAAGTGATGGTGGAAATACCTACCAAAAGTCATTTT
Source organism: Platynereis dumerilii (assembly GCA_026936325.1). NCBI lineage: Eukaryota > Metazoa > Annelida > Polychaeta > Phyllodocida > Nereididae > Platynereis > Platynereis dumerilii. The sequence continues at coordinate 1,670,867 of JAPTHN010000023.1, read as the reverse complement.
GTGCCTTACCTGGGGCGTACAGGGTCATACAGACTGTGGAACCCTCCATTCCACACCAGGACCAATGGTGGAACCTTCTTTTTTTAAACCCAGAGCCAATTCAGAAATGGGTTGAAATGATGCAGATGATGGTGGACATACCTACCAAAAATCATATTGTGCCTTACATGGGGCGTATAGGGTCACACAGCCTGTGGAACCCTCCATTCCACCACAGGACCAATGGTAGAACCTTCTTTTTTTCAACCCAGAACCAATTCAGAAATGGGTTGAAATGATGCAGATGCTGGTGGAAATATCTAACAAAAGTCATTTTGTGCCTTACCTGGGGTGTATAGGGTCACACAGCCTGTGGAACCCTCCATTCCACCACAGGACCAATGGTGGAACCTAATTTTTGCAACTCAGGACCAATTCAGAAATGTGTTGAAATGATGCAGATGATGATGGAAATACCTACTAAAAGTCATTTTGTGCTTTACCTAGGGCGTATAGGGTCACACAGCCTGTGGAACCCTGCATTCCACCACAGGACCAATGGTGGAACCTTCTTTTTTTCAACCCAGAACTAATTCAGAAATGGGTTGAAATGGTGCAGATGATGGTGGACATACCTACCAAAAATCTTATTGTGCCTTACATGGGGCGTATAGGGTCACACAGCCTGTGGAACCCTCCATTCCACCACAGGACCAATGGTAGAACCTTCTTTTTTTCAACCCAGAGCCAATTCAGAAATGGGTTGAAATGATGCAGATGATGGTGGAAATATCAAACAAAAGTCATTTTGTGCCTTACCTGGGGTGTATAGGGTCACACAGCCTGTGGAACCCTCCATTCCACCACAGGACCAATGGTGGAACCTAATTTTTGCAACTCAGGACCAATTCAGAAATGTGTTGAAATGATGCAGATGATGATGGAAATACCTACTAAAAGTCATTTTGTGCTTTACCTAGGGCGTATAGGGTCACACAGCCTGTGGAACCCAGCATTCCACCACAGGACCAATGGTGGAACCTTCTTTTTTTCAACCCAGAACTAATTCAGAAATGGGTTGAAATGATGCAGATGATGGTGGAAATACCTACCAAAAGTCATTTTGTGCATTACCGGGGGCGTACAGGGTCACACAGCCTGTGGAACACTCCATTCCACCACCGGACCAATGGTGGAACCTTATTTTCTTTCAACCCAAAACCAATTCAGAAATGGGTTGAAATGATGCAGATGATGTGGAAATACCTAACAAAAGTCATTTTGTGCCTTACCTGGGACGTATAGGGTTGAACAGCCTGTGGAACCCGCTAGGGCTCTGTACCGGTACGCATATCGTACCGCCGTACCGGTACAGAGAGCTGTATCGACGAACCGGTACAGCAAAAACGAACCGTGATACGTACCGAAACTCACCAGGGCGCGCTGTTTACGTCACTATACCGCAGCGCCGCCGCATGGGAAGTGGCAAAAACACAATGAGCATGCAAAAGTTTACTTGGGTGATGTGCTGCTGTCTCAATCAGGCCATTCAAAGCAATCCAGTCAAGTCTAATGGCAATTCAGCCAATTCTAAATAGTCTTTGTGTTTCCTTCACACCTACTGCTCTTAATTGCAATTTGTTCATTGGAGGCAGGTCCTGCATTGTCTTGTCAAGTGAGCATATCTATCTATATTACATCAATGATAATCTGAATGTGAGCATTGACAAATGAAACAACATCATATGATCATGTAAATTACTGGATTGAAACAATTTATTAAATATATATATCAGAAAGTCTTCATCCTTGGTAGTTTATATATTACAGGTTTAAGTAAAACTTCTGTTCTGTATACAATTACAAGGACTGAATAATTAGGCCTCTGGTCAAGTTAATTGCACCTTACACAACTACATTGTCTTACTTGTTCAACAGTTTGAATTAGCTAACTTTAACACAGCTAATTATGATTGTTTGAAAATGTAATTTATGAGTTTGATAAATGCTGAATAATTTTCAAACCATTGTTAAGTTGATGGAAAGCCAGCATAATTATGACAATTGCAGTAAATTATTAAAACCTGTGTATCTTTAGTTTAGTCCTGGGAATTAATTTATAACCTTATTTAATGTTATTATAAAATAGGGATTCAGTGTTAAGCTAAATTAATTTTAAGCTAATTAAATTTAAACTTGTAAGTAGAAAAGAAATTCAGCCTCTTCTCAATTGATGTTAGCATCTTATTGCACTTTTTGGTTTATTTGCTACTTTTCAAATTCATGCATCTCGTTGTTTTACCGTTGCGCGGTGTATCGCGATACGTATCGTGTATCGAATCATATGTATCATGATACGTATCGTATCAGAAAAAAGTATCGATACAGAGCCCTAGAACCCTCCATTCCACCACAGGACCAATGGTGGAACCTAATTTTTCGATCCAGAATCAATTCAGAGATGGGTTGAAATGATGCAGGTGATGGTGGAAATACCTAACAAAAGTCATTTTGTGCCTTACCTGGGGCATACAGGGTCACACAGCCTGTGGAACCCTCCATTCCACCACAGGACCAATGGTGGAACCTTCTTTTTTTAAACCCAGAGCCAATTCAGAAATGGGTTGAAATGATGCAGATGATGGTGGAAATACCTAACAAAAGTCATTTTGTGCCTTACCTGGGGCATATAGGGTCGAACAACCTGTGGAACCCTCCATTCCACCACAGGACCAATGGTGGAACCTTCTTTTTTTCAACCCAGAGCCAATTCAGAAATGGGTTGAAATGATGCAGATGATGTTGGAAATATCTAACAAAAGTCATTTTGTGCCTTACCTGGGGTGTATAGGGTCACACAGCCTGTGGCACCCTCCATTCCACCACAGGACCAATGGTGGAACCTTCTTTTTTTCAACCCAGAACTAATTCAGAAATGGGTTGAAATGATGCAGATGATGGTGGAAATACCTACCAAAAATCATATTGTGCCTTACCTGGGGCGTATAGGGTCACACAGCCTGTGGAACCCTCCATTCCACCACAGGACCAATGGTAGAACCTTCTTTTTTTCAACCCAGAGCCAATTCAGAAATGGGTTGAAATGATGCAGATGCTGGTGGAAATATCTAACAAAAGTCATTTTGTGCCTTACCTGGGGTGTATAGGGTCACACAGCCTGTGGAACCCTCCATTCCACCACAGAACCAATGGTGGAACCTAATTTTTGCAACTCAGGACCAATTCAGAAATGTGTTGAAATGATGCAGATGATGATGGAAATACCTACTAAAAGTCATTTTGTGCTTTACCTAGGGCGTATAGGGTCACACAGCCTGTGGAACCCTCCATTCCACCACAGGACCATTGGTGGAACCTTCTTTTTTTCAACCCAGAACTAATTCAGAAATGGGTTGAAATAATGCAGATGATGGTGGAAATACCTAACAAAAGTTATTTGTGCCTTACCTGGGGCGTACAGGGTCACACAGCCTGTAGAACACTCCATTCCACCACAGGACGAATGGTGGAACCTTATTTTCTTTCAACCCAAAACCAATTCAGAAATGGGTTGAAATGATGCAGATGATGGTGGAAATACCTAACTAAAGTCATTTTGTGCCTTACCTGGGGCGTATAGGGTCGAACAGCCTGTGGAACCCTCCATTCCACCACAGGACCAATGGTGGAACCTAATTTTTCGATCCAGAATCAATTCAGAAATGGGTTGAAATGATGCAGGTGATGGTGGAAATACCTACCAAAAGTCATTCTGGGCCTTACCTGGGGCGTACAGGGTCACACAGCCTGTGGAACCCTCCATTCCACCACAGGACCAATGGTGGAACCTTCTTTTTTTAAACCCAGAGCCAATTCAGAAAAGGGTTGAAATGGTGCAGATGATGGTGGACATACCTACCAAAAATCATATTGTGCCTTACATGGGGCGTATAGGGTCACACAGCCTGTGGAACCCTCCATTCCACCACAGGACCAATGGTAGAACCTTCTTTTTTTCAACCCAGAGCCAATTCAGAAATGGGTTGAAATGATGCAGATGATGGTGGAAATACCTAACAAAAGTCATTTTGTGCCTTACCTGGGGCGTATAGGGTCACACAGCCTGTGGAACCCTCCATTCCACCACAGGACCAATGGTGGAACCTTCTTTTTTTCAACCCAGAGCCAATTCAGAAATGGGTTGAAATGATGCAGATGATGGTGGAAATACCTAACAAAAGTCATTTTGTGCCTTACCTGGGGCGTATAGGGTCACACAGCCTGTGGAACCCTTCATTCCACCACAGGACCAATGGTGGAACCTTCTTTTTTTCAACCCAGAACTAATTCAGAAATGGGTTGAAATGATGCAGATGATGGTGGAAATACCTACCAAAAGTCATTTTGTGCCTTACCTGGGGCGTACAGGGTCACACAGCCTGTGGAACCCTCCATTCCACCACAGGACCAATGGTGGAACCTTCTTTTTTTAAACCCAGAGCCAATTCAGAAAAGGGTTGAAATGGTGCAGATGATGGTGGACATACCTACCAAAAATCATATCGTGCCTTACATGGGGCGTATAGGGTCACACAGCCTGTGGAACCCTCCATTCCACCACAGGACCAATGGTGGAACCTAATTTTTCGATCCAGAATCAATTCAGAAATGGGTTGAAATGATGCGAGTGATGGTGGAAATACCTACCAAAAGTCATTTTGTGCCTTACCTGGGGCGTATAGGGTCATACAGCCTGTGGAACCCTCCATTCCACACCAGGACCAATGGTGGAACCTTCTTTTTTTAAACCCAGAGCCAATTCAGAAATGGGTTGAAATGATGCAGATGATGGTGGACATACCTACCAAAAATCATATTGTGCCTTACATGGGGCGTATAGGGTCACACAGCCTGTGGAACCCTCCATTCCACCACAGGACCAATGGTAGAACCTTCTTTTTTTCAACCCAGAACCAATTCAGAAATGGGTTGAAATGATGCAGATGATGGTGGAAATATCTAACAAAAGTCATTTTGTGCCTTACCTGGGGTGTATAGGGTCACACAGCCTGTGGAACCCTCCATTCCACCACAGGACCAATGGTGGAACCTAATTTTTGCAACTCAGGACCAATTCAGAAATGTGGTGAAATGATGCAGATGATGATGGAAATACCTACTAAAAGTCATTTTGTGCTTTACCCAGGGCGTATAGGGTCACACAGCCTGTGGAACCCTGCATTCCACCACAGGACCAATGGTGGAACCTTCTTTTTTTCAACCCAGAACTAATTCAGAAATGGGTTGAAATGGTGCAGATGATGGTGGACATACCTACCAAAAATCATATTGTGCCTTACATGGGGCGTATAGGGTCACACAGCCTGTGGAACCCTCCATTCCACCACAGGACCAATGGTAGAACCTTCTTTTTTTCAACCCAGAGCCAATTCAGAAATGGGTTGAAATGATGCAGATGATGGTGGAAATACCAAACAAAAGTCATTTTGTGCCTTACCTGGGTGTATAGGGTCACACAGCCTGTGGAACCCTCCATTCCACCACAGGACCAATGGTGGAACCTAATTTTTGCAACTCAGGACCAATTCAGAAATGTGGTGAAATGATGCAGATGATGATGGAAATACCTACTAAAAGTCATTTTGTGCTTTACCTAGGGCGTATAGGGTCACACAGCCTGTGGAACCCTGCATTCCACCACAGGACCAATGGTGGAACCTTCTTTTTTTCAACCCAGAACTAATTCAGAAATGGGTTGAAATGATGCAGATGATGGTGGAAATTCCTACCAAAAGTCATTTTGTGCCTTACCTGGGCGTACAGGGTCACACAGCCTGTGGAACACTCCATTCCACCACCGGACCAATGGTGGAACCTTATTTTCTTTCAACCCAAAACCAATTCAGAAATGGGTTGAAATGATGCAGATGATGGTGGAAATATCTACCAAAAGTCATTTTGTGCCTTACCTGGGACATATAGGGTCGAACAGCCTGTGGAACCATACCATTCCACCACAGGACCAATGGTGGAACCTAATTTTTCTATCCAGAATCAATTCAGAAATGGGTTGAAATGATGCAGGTGATGGTGGAAATACCTAACAAAAGTCATTTGTGCCTTACCTGGGGCATACAGGGTCATACAGCCTGTGGAACCCTCCATTCCACCACAGGACCAATGGTGGAACCTTCTTTTTTTAAACCCAGAGCCAATTCAGAAATGGGTTGAAATGATGCAGATGATGGTGGAAATACCTAACAAAAGTCATTTTGTGCCTTACCTGGGGCCTATAGGGTCGAACAACCTGTGGAACCCTCTATTCCACCACAGGACCAATGGTGGAACCTTCTTTTTTTCAACCCAGAGCCAATTCAGAAATGGGTTGAAATGATGCAGATGATGTTGGAAATATCTAACAAAAGTCATTTTGTGCCTTACCTGGGGTGTATAGGGTCACACAGCCTGTGGAACCCTCCATTCCACCACAGGACCAATGGTGGAACCTTCTTTTTTTCAACCCAGAACTAATTCAGAAATGGGTTGAAATGATGCAGATGATGGTGGAAATACCTACCAAAAATCATATTGTGCCTTACCTGGGGCGTATAGGGTCACACAGCCTGTGGAACCCTCCATTCCACCACAGGACCAATGGTAGAACCTTCTTTTTTTCAACCCAGAGCCAATTCAGAAATGGGTTGAAATGATGCAGATGATGGTGGAAATATCTAACAAAAGTCATTTTGTGCCTTACCTGGGGTGTATAGGGTCACACAGCCTGTGGAACCCTCCATTCCACCACAGAACCAATGGTGGAACCTAATTTTTGCAACTCAGGACCAATTCAGAAATGTGTTGAAATGATGCAGATGATGATGGAAATACCTACTAAAAGTCATTTTGTGCTTTACCTAGGGCGTATAGGGTCACACAGCCTGTGGAACCCTCCATTCCACCACAGGACCAATGGTGGAACCTTCTTTTTTTCAACCCAGAACTAATTCAGAAATGGGTTGAAATAATGCAGATGATGGTGGAAATACCTAACAAAAGTTATTTGTGCCTTACCTGGGGCGTACAGGGTCACACAGCCTGTAGAACACTCCATTCCACCACAGGACGAATGGTGGAACCTTATTTTCTTTCAACCCAAAACCAATTCAGAAATGGGTTGAAATGATGCAGATGATGGTGGAAATATCTACCAAAAGTCATTTTGTGCCTTACCTGGGACATATAGGGTCGAACAGCCTGTGGAACCATACCATTCCACCACAGGACCAATGGTGGAACCTAATTTTTCTATCCAGAATCAATTCAGAAATGGGTTGAAATGATGCAGGTGATGGTGGAAATACCTACCAAAAGTCATTTTGTGCCTTACCTTGGGCGTACAGGGTCACACAGCCTGTGGAACCCTCCATTCCACCACAGGACCAATGGTGGAACCTTCTTTTTTTCAACCCAGAGCCAATTCAGAAAAGGGTTGAAATGGTGCAGATGATGGTGGACATACCTACCAAAAATCATATTGTGCCTTACATGGGGCGTATAGGGTCACACAGCCTGTGGAACCCTCCATTCCACCACAGGACCAATGGTAGAACCTTCTTTTTTTCAACCCAGAGCCAATTCAGAAATGGGTTGAAATGATGCAGATGATGGTGGAAATACCTACCAAAAGTCATTTTGTTAAGAAATGTTAAGAAATAAGCTGAACGCAGGTCGTTGACCTCTATGTTCAGATCACTGCTGTTGAAAAGTTAAATAGTACGTGCGCAGGTGGACGGAAAAATGTCAAATAGTGTTTGTGGACGGAAGAAGAGTCAATATAAATTATATACACTATATACAGTTTGTACAGTATGTACAGTACAGTGGGACGGCCGTGGCTGCTCATACTGCCTCAGCTCGCCGGTTCTGGACGGATTTGGTATCTTAGTACAAGTATTTGTTGGTCGATCCAGCTGAGAGAGAAAAAATTAACATATACTGGCCTTTAGTAGTCCGGATGGTAAAACTGTTTGGTAACTTCGACTTAAGTGGCCATGGCTGCTCATACTGCCTCGGCTCACTGGAGGTCTGGACGATAGACTAGAGCGGTGGCAAAAAATTTTCTGATTAAATCTCCTGTGCTTTAAGTATGGGTAACACCAATGAATGGAGATAATAACATAGATGAGAACAATTTAATCCGTTAGAGCTATATTTTTGAGCATAATATGGTTAATCCGTTGGTTTGGGTAATGTCAAAGAGCCCCTTGAATGATAATAATCCAGATCTTTGCAGAGGGGAAATTATTATGTAAGATAATATTCTGAATGGAAAAGCTTAAATGATCCCTTGACACTTGATATATATTACATATACATAATCCAATTTGCACCTGGTTTGCCATGGCTGCTCATACTGCCTCGGCACCTGGGGATATCCGCAAGTTAAGGAAAAAACATATATCCTAGCTTCAAGTCCTGGACTACCGGATTCCATGGCGACGATCGAGATGGGAGGGGGGGAGAGACATTGGCTGCTCATACTGCCATCGTCTCTTAGCTCCTTACTTAGTCGATGAGTGGGTCAAATTTCATGGGGTGGTCCTTCCAGTGTCTGTCTAGTTGGTTCTTGAAGCTGTTTAGGCTTGGGGCTGAGACAACTTTCTCCGGTAGGCAATTCCAAGGAGCTACCGACCGGTTCCTAAAGCTGTGTTTCCTAATGTCCAGTCTTGCTCGTTCTTGGAAGAGTTTGAGTGAGTGGCCTCTGGAGATTCTGGTGGCTCTGGTTAATTTTGGTGTAACTGCTGGATCATAAAGCCCGCTCATGATTTTATATAACTCTATCATGTCTCCTCTCAGCCTGCGGAACCTTAGAGTTGGGAGGTTTAGTTTCCGGAGACGCTCTGGGTACGGTAGCTCCTTGAAGTTGTTGACTTGTCTTGTAGCATGCCTTTGGACATTTTCCAGTCTTTTGATGTCGCCAATGAGATAAGGACTCCAGACAGTCTGCCCATATTCTAGAGTTGAACGTACAAGGTCTTGTAAAGAGGGTTAAAGATTTGAGGGCTGAGACACTGGAAGGATCGCCGGATGATTCCCATGTTCCTAGTTGCTTTCTTGGTGATGTTGATTATATGCTGGTCGAACTTGATCTTGCTGTCTATTGTTATTCCGAGATCTTTCTCCACTAGGTGTCTTCTATTACTGCAGGGTGGCCGCCCTGGGGGGTCAGTGACAATGGAGTCTGTCTCGGGTCCGGTGTGTGACGGGAGACAAAGAGCCGTTTACATTTATCTGGATGAAATCTAAGTAGCCATCGGTCGGACCATACTTGTAGCTTGTCAAGATCTTGTTGGATGTCATTTGTTTCTCCCAGTTGGTCTTCCGAGTTTATCACTCTGTAGATCTTGGTATCATCGGCAAAAAGAAATATCTGTGAAATGATGTTGTCAGGCAGGTCATTAATATACACAATGAAAAGGACTGGGCCCAGGACGGAACCCTGGGGGATTCCGCTCTTTACATCAGAGTTGGTTGAGAAATTTCCATTTACCGGACTTTTTGGGATCGGTTGCTGAGGAAGTCATTAAACCAGGCTAGCAGTTGGCCTCCGATGCCATATTGTGCCAATTTATGGATCATTCTGCGGTGAGGGACACTGTCAAATGCTTTTTGAAAGTCCATGTACACCACCTCAATTCCGTTGCCTTGATCTATCGCTTCCGTCCATTCATCCAGAACTTGCAGCAACTGTAGAGTGGTAGATCTGCCATTTGTGCCTTACCTGGGGCGTATAGGGTCACACAGCCTGTGAAACCCTTCATTCCACCACAGGACCAATGTGGAACCTTCTTTTTTTCAACCCAGAACTAATTCAGAAAAGGGTTGAAATGGTGCAGATGATGGTGGAAATACCTACCAAAAATCATATTGTGCCTTACATGGGGCGTATAGGGTCACACAGCCTGTGGAACCCTCCATTCCACCACAGGACCAATGGTGGAACCTTCTTTTTTTCAACCCAGAGCCAATTCAGAAATGGGTTGAAATGATGCAGATGATGGTGGAAATACCTAACAAAAGTCATTTTGTGCCTTACCTGGGGCGTATAGGGTCACACAGCCTGTGGAACCCTTCATTCCACCACAGGACCAATGGTGGAACCTTCTTTTTTTCAACCCAGAACTAATTCAGAAATGGGTTGAAATGATGCAGATGATGGTGGAAATTCCTACCAAAAGTCATTTTGTGCCTTACCTGGGGCGTACAGGGTCACACAGCCTGTGGAACACTCCATTCCACCACAGGACCAATGGTGGAACCTTATTTTCTTTCAACCCAAAACCAATTCAGAAATGGGTTGAAATGATGCAGATGATGGTGGAAATACCTAACAAAAGTCATTTTGTGCCTTACCTGGGCGTATAGGGTCGAACAGCATTTGGAACCCTCCATTCCACCACAGGACCAATGGTGGAACCTTCTTTTTTTCAACCCAGAACTAATTCAGAAATGGGTTGAAATGATGCAGATGATGGTGGAAATACCTACCAAAAGTCATTTTGTGCCTTACCTGGGGCGTACAGGGTCACACAGCCTGTGGAACACTCCATCCAACCACAGGACCAATGGTCGAACCTTATTTTCTTTCAACCCAGAACCAATTCAGAAATGGGTTGAAATGATGCAGATGATGGTGGAAATACCTGACAAAAGTCATTTTGTGCCTTACCTGGGGCGTATAGGGTCGCACAGCCTGTGGAACCCTCCATTCCACCACAGGACCAATGGTGGAACCTAATTTTTCGATCCAGAATCAATTCAGAAATGGGTTGAAATGATGCAGGTGATGGTGGAAATACCTAACAAAAGTCATTTTGTGCCTTACCTGGGGCGTACAGGGTCACACAGCCTGTGGAACCCTCCATTCCACCACAGGACCAATGGTGGAACCTTCTTTTTTTAAACCCAGAGCCAATTCAGAAATGGGTTGAAATGATGCAGGTGATGTGGAAATACCTACCAAAAGTCATTTTGTGCCTTACCTGGGGCGTATAGGGTCATACAGCCTGTGGAACCCTCCATTCCACCACAGGACCAATGGTGGAACCTTCTTTTTTTAAACCCAGAGCCAATTCAGAAATGGGTTGAAATGATGCAGATGATGGTGGAAATATCTAACAAAAGTCATTTTGTGCCTTACCTGGGGTGTATAGGGTCACACAGCCTGTGGAACCCTCCATTCCAGCACAGGACCAGTGGTGGAACCTTCTTTTTTTCAACCCGGAACTAATTCCGAAATCGGTTGAAATGATGCAGATGATGGTGGAAATATCTACCAAAAATCATATTGTGCCTTACCTGGGCGTATAGGGTCACACAGCCTGTGGAACCCTCCATTAATTCAGAAATGGGTTGAAATGATGCAGATGATGGTGGAAATACCTACCAAAAGTCATATTGTGCCTTACCTGGGGCGTGTAGGGTCACACAGCCTGTGGAACCCTCCATTCCACCACAGGACCAATGGTAGAACCTTTTATCCACCACAGAACCAATTGGATAGTTAGAGTGAACTTTGATAAAATGCCTGTAATATATCTCTTAAATGTCTTTATGAGTAATTAGTTCAGTATGGGGATAAATGATTGATGGAACCTTGCAATCCACCTCAGGACCTGTGTTGGTTCCTGACCTCCTGTGCAGGACAACCCCAAATATTTCATTATTTCCAATAAACATCTCCCCACAAGTGCCCAAAATGACCAGGAACATCATCTTTCATCACAGGACCAATGGTGGCACCTGACCTCCTGTACAGGGCAACCCCCAGTATTTCATTATTTCCAATAAACATCCCCCCATAAATGCCCAAAATGACCAGGAACATCTTCTTCCACCACAGGACCAATGGTGGCACCTGACCTCCTGTGCAGGGCAACCCCCAGTATTTCATTATTCCCAATAAACACCTCACCATAAATACCCAAACAGACCAGGGACCCTCATCTTCCACAGTAGGACTACCCTCAACATTTCATTATTTCCAATAAACGCCTGATAATAAATACCCCAAACGACCATGAAACTCCTCTTTCACTACAGAACCAATGGTGGAACCTAACTTGCAAATTCAAATAAATTCAAATTCAAATAATTTTATTTATACTTGATTAAAAATATAATTATGCTGCACAAGACTACCTTCAATTTTTTTCATTTGCTGCAATAAGCAACTCATATTAAATTCCCAAGATTAGGGGAGACCGGGGTAAGTTGTGCCATCTTTTGCGTCAGGCTGATTTTCCGAAAAACCGAAGCCTAATCAAGTAATCTGAAAGTCAGACATCAAAATACAATACGTTGGCCAGAATCGACCAACGTTTCAGAGCAATCAGACCATTAGGAAGGTCATGGTAGGCATTTTAAAAAAGTAGGTGCCGGGGTAAGTTGTGCGGCATGACGGGTAAGTTGATCCGCTTAATTTATTCCAAAACAACCTTGTATTTCACCGGTTTCTTAAGATAGATCATTTGTATCATGTTTTTAACTTTTGGCTGACATGTTACATGTCATTGAAACTTATCAAACATTTTGTGCAAAAATGAAGACAAGTAAAGATGAATAAAAAATTCATTCCTATGTCATACCATCGGCACAACTCATCCCAATTATCAAAATGGCACAACTTACCCCAAATTGATTTTCTGGATGAAACTGGTTGTCAAAAATAAATAAACAATGTGAGAAGAAATCTAACAACACAAATGTCGAGATATACCTCCTAACTCCATCCTACCAGAGGGACATCATCTCATTATAAAACCAAATGACAGAGAAACAAGAATGTCAGTCCTCGGCACTTCAATTTTCAGCAACAAAATTGAATTTGTGAGTGTAGCTTTTCATACCATTATATTTGGTTTTTTTTTTCTTGGTGCCAAATGATGTTGACCAAGTGGGTATATATGGTAGGCATTGCCTTCTTTGCCCAGTTCTTCATTTCACCTCAACAGTGGGCGGGACAACTTACCCCGGGGCACAACTTACCCCAGTCTCCCCTACAACATTTAAATAATGCCTGGTAAATTTTACATGAACTCCGCTGCATCCAATGGGCAGACGACATTAATACAAAATCAAAATTGTGTACTTACAATTTAATCATGAATATATATTGCCTTGAACCATATATGTCACAAGATTCATGAGTCGTACAAAGAACACTCTTTTCTTGCACTGGTTAGGACAGGCGTAAATTATAAAAAGGTGATGTTGAACACGAAGTTCCTTTTCTTTTACAATGTAAGTCTTTTGAGGAAGAACGAAATTAAAGTATTTTAAAAAGCTCAAAACGGACAAAACCACATGTATATTTTTTGAAAACTGGAGCATCTAGAAAAATTTTAATATTGATGTCAGAAATTAAAGTGACTGCTAAATCTATCCTTACTTGTAAAAGAAGTACATTTCTCTTCAGCTAGAGCCATGTTGCTAAAGATGCAGTAATCCCTATTGTAGTAAGTTTTGTAATTACATTATTATCCTGTTTGAAACTCAATGAAACTAAATAATATTAATGCATAAAATCTTCTTGAAACATTTTAGTAATTGAATTTATCTTCTGCTGACCACATGATGATGTGTAGCAGATAAATTGATTTGAGTAACTATTATATATATATCAAATTATTCTTCTTAAAATATTTAGGGGAAGAGGTTCCAGCATTGGTGCTGTGGTGGACGAGGATGTTACTTGAATGTATAGCCTCCATCATTCCATATTTAGTACCAAGTGGTAAATTTTAAAAGTGGTCCTCTTGAGGGGAGAAGGTCCCAGCATTGGTCCTTTGGTGGAGGAAAAGTTCAATGATTTGTGTAATCTCCATAATTTTATATTTAGCTCTGATAATAAATTTTAACAATGTCCTCTTGAGGGCAAGATATTCCAGCATTGGTCCGCTGTATGATGAAGTTACATACCTTGTGCAACCATCATAATATTATATATATCTATTCCAAGCTATTTTAAAAGAATCAAACAAATGGATAGAAACGGGGAAAAAATACACCCTGCTGGCCTATTTAAATGGTATTACTTCATAGTCATGTAACAATCCTTGATTTTGATTCCACTACTTAATTGGTAAGTTGATCTAGACTAGAATTATAATTATTAGAATTTATTGGTAAACAAAATACAATTACACTTCAACGAATCAACATAACAAATAGCAGAATTATAATACCAATAAAAAAAAGGAACTGACACACTGAATGTGTGTATGTTCCCTAGCAATTTCACAATATAATTGCTTAATCTTTATGGAAGAGTGAATGAATATATATTATAGGAAATAAAAATTAATAATAATACTGATAAATTAAGAACATTAATAGGCACTATCATATATACAAAAGTGGTAATGACAATAATCTTAATAATAGTTTTGTATTACAGAATAGCAAAAGATATTCTAGGTAGAGACCACAAATTCCTTAAAATATTAGTTACTTTCTTTTTAAATGTAAATCTACTACAATTTAAATCAATGACATTCACAACAGAATTCCAAATTTCCGCACCTTTAAATCTGACATGGATTTTAATAATTTCTGATCTACAAAATGACAATCGAAGGTTATTCATATTTCTTGTTCCGTAATGATAAAAATCAGCCGGAAAATTGAACATATCTGAAAACATTTTCGGCATTTCACCTCTTACAAACTTATGTATAAACATCATAATTGAAACTTTGTACAATTTAGGTGGTTGTACAATTTTTAAGTTAATTAAATATACTGTTCGAAGGTGTTCTTCGACTAACACCTTTAATTCTATGAACCGCCTGTTTTTTGCAAAACTTATAGCGAATTAATATAATTAGTATAAGCATTTCCCCATATTTCAAGTGCCATCACCGTACAATGGCCTTGTTATTGTAAACCTGGCCAGGCAGGTGCTGTCATCTTAGCGTTCAAAATACCATTTTGACCCAATATCCAAATACCTAACTCAAATTCATCATTCAACTAACAGAATTTGAATCTTAGATGTTGTACGGTGACGGGGCCAGGTCTATAGAGCATTAATTATCAGGCATTTCTTAATAATCAAATATTGTTCCTTCCAAATATTAAGTTTGTCCTTTGCAGGAGGTCAGGTTCCATCAATGGTCCAGTTGTGGAAGTTGAGGTTCCCTGTCATCTGGGGCATTGACTATGAGATGTTTATTGGAAATTATAATTATAAAATATTACGTGTAGTCAGGAGCAGGGGGTTAGGTTCCACCATTGGTCCTGTGGTGGATTGAAAGTTTCCTTTGTCAATGTAAGCCCATACTGGTCGAATTTCTTATTATGATGTATTATAAGTGATATTACCCATGAATTTTATCAATAGTCGAAACAAACAATAAAATTTCTTCTGTAAAATTAAAAAGGTTGAACCACTGGTTATGCGCATGGCATGGAACGGATGGTTCCCCAGGACATGTGACCCTATAAGTGCCTAGCTAATGACTCTGAGTAGATATTTCAACCATTATGTCAATCATTTCAACCGATTTCTGATTTAGTCCTGGGTTGAAAAAAGAAGGTTCCAGCATCTGTCCTGTGGTGGATTGCAGGGTTCCTTCATCCGTGTAACCCCACACTGACCTAATTACTCAAAATGACTTTAAAGAGACATATAACAAGCAATATATGAAAAGCTGACTCAAACTATTCGATTGGTCCTGTGGTGGATAAAAGGTTCCACCATTGGTCCTGTGGTGGAATGTAGGGTTCCCCATGCTGTGCGACCCTATACGCTCCAGGTAAGGCACAAAATGACTTTTGGTCGGTATTTCCAACACCATCTCAATCATCTCAACCAGTTTCTGAATTGGTCCTGGGTTGAAAAAAGAAGGTTCCAACATTGGTCCTGAGATGGAAAGCAGGGTTCCTTCATCCGTGTAACCCCACACTGACCTAATTACTCAAAATGACTTTAAGAGACATATAACAAGCATTTAAGCAAAAGCTGACTCAAACTATCCGATTGGTCCTGTGGTGGATAAAAGGTTCCACCATTAGTCCATCTCAATCATCTAAACCAGCTTCTGAATTGGTCCTGGGTTGAAAAAGAAGGTTCCACCATTGGTCCTGTGGTGGAATGGAGGGTTCCCAATGCAGTGCAACCTCATACACCCCGGGTAAGGCACAAAATGACTTTTGGTCGGTATTTCCAACATCATCTCAATCATCTCAACCAGTTTCTGAATTGGTCCTGGGTTGAAAAAACAAGGTTCCAACATTGGTCCTGTGGTGGAATGCAGGGTTCCTTCATCCGTGTAACCCCACACTGACCTAATTACTCAAAATGACTTTTAAGAGACTTATAACAAGCATTATATCAAAAGCTGACTCAAACTATTCGATTGATCCTGTGGTAGATAAAAGGTTTCTACATTGGTCCTGTGGTGGAATGGAGGGTTCCCAATGCTGTGCGACCCTATACACCCCGGGTAAGGCACAAAATGACTTTTGATCGGTATTTCCACCATCATCTCAATCATCTCAACCAGTTTCTGAATTGGTCCTGGGTTGAAAAAAGAAGGTTCCACCATTGGCATAGGCGTATCGGAGGGGGGGGCAGGGGGGGCGATCGCCCCCCCAAAAGTTTGGGAAACAGTAATATTCGGGCAAAAAGGCTAGAAAATTTGGGCAGATGATCAAATGGTCACTATTGAAAATTTATGATTTCCAGGTTATTTCATTTAAAATGATATTAAATCTAGATCTTGAAATTCAGGCAAATGTCGCTCGCCCCCCCAAAAATCGCGCGCGCCGTACGCCTATGACCATTGGTCCTGTGGTGGAATGCAGGGTTCCTTCATCCGTGTAACCCCACACTGACCTAATTACTCAAAATGACTTTTAAGAGACATATACATGTAACAAGCATTATATCAAAAGCTGACTCAAACTATTCGATTGGTCCTGTGGTAGATAAAAGGTTACACCATTGGTCCTGTAGTGGAATGGAGGGTTCCCAATGCTGTGCGACCCTACACACCCTTGGTAAGGCACAAAATGACTTTTGGTCGGTATTTCCAACAGCATCTCAATCATCTCAACCAGTTTCTGAATTGGTCCTGGGTTGAAAAAAGAAGGTTCCAACATTGGTCCTGAGATGGAAAGCAGGGTTCCTTCATCCGTGTAACCCCACACTGACCTAATTACTCAAAATGACTTTAAGAGACATATAACAAGCATTTAAGCAAAAGCTGACTCAAACTATCCGATTGGTCCTGTGGTGGATAAAAGGTTCCACCATTAGTCCATCTCAATCATCTCAACCAGCTTCTGAATTGGTCCTGGGTTGAAAAAGAAGGTTCCACCATTGGTCCTGTGGTGGAATGGAGGGTTCCCAATGCAGTGCAACCTTATACACCCCGGGTAAGGCACAAAATGACTTTTGGTCGGTATTTCCAACATCATCTCAATCATCTCAACCAGATTCTGAATTGGTCCTGGGTTGAAAAAAGAAGGTTCCACCATTGGTCCTGTGGTGGAATGCAGGGTTCCTTCATCCGTGTAACCCCACACTGACCTAATTACTCAAAATGACTTTTAAGAGACTTATAACAAGCATTATATCAAAAGCTGACTCAAACTATTCGATTGATCCTGTGGTATATAAAAGGTTTCTACATTGGTCCTGTGGTGGAATGGAGGGTTCCCAATGCTGTGCGACCCTATACACCCCGGGTAAGGCACAAAATGACTTTTGATCGGTATTTCCACCATCATCTCAATCATCTCAACCAGTTTCTGAATTGGTCCTGGGTTGAAAAAAGAAGGTTCCACCATTGGTCCTGTGGTGGAATGCAGGGTTCCTTCATCCGTGTAACCCCACACTGACCTAATTACTCAAAATGACTTTAAGAGACATATAACAAGCATTTAAGCAAAAGCTGACTCAAACTATCCGATTGATCCTGTGGTGGATAAAAGTTTCCACCATTGGTCCATCTCAATCATCTCAACCAGCTTCTGAATTGGTCCTGGGTTGAAAAAGAAGGTTCCACCATTGGTCCTGTGGTGGAATGGAGGGTTCCCAATGCAGTGCAACCTTATACACCCCGGGTAAGGCACAGAATGACTTTTGGTCGGTATTTCCACCATCATCTCAATCATCTCAACCAGTTTCTGAATTGGTCCTGGGTTGAAAAAACAGGGTTCCACAATTGGTCCTGTGGTGGAATGCAGGGTTCCTTCATCCGTCTAACCCCACACTGACCTAACTACTCAAAATGACTTTTAAGAGACATATAACAAGCATTATATCAAAAGCCGACTGAAACTATTTGATTGATCCTGTGGTAGATAAAAGGTTTCTACATTGGTCCTGTGGTGGAATGGAGGGTTCCAATGCTGTGTGACCCTATACACCCCGGGTAAGGCACAAAATGACTTTTGATCGGTATTTCCACCATCATCTCAATCATCTCAACCAGTTTCTGAATTGGTCCTGGGTTGAAAAAAGAAGGTTCCACCATTGGTCCTGTGGTGGAATGCAGGGTTCCTTCATCCGTGTAACCCCACACTGACCTAATTACTCAAAATGACTTTTAAGAGACATATAACAAGCATTTAAGCAAAAGCTGACTCAAACTATGCGAATGATCCTGAGGTGGATAAAAGGTTCCACCATTGGTCCTGTGGTGGAATGGAGGGTTCCCCATGCTGTGTGACCCTATACGCCCCGGGTAAGGCACAGAATGACTTTTGGTTGGTATTTCCACCATCATCTCAATCATCTCAACCAGTTTCTGAATTGGTCCTGGGATGAAAAAGAAGGTTCCACCATTGGTCCTGTGGTGGAATGCAGGGTTCCTTCATCCGTGTAACCCCACACTGACCTAATTACTCAAAATGACTTTTAAGAGACATATAACAAGCATTTAAGCAAAAGCTGACTCAAACTATGCGAATGGTCCTGTGGTGGATAAAAGGTTCCACCATTGGTCCTGTGGTGGAATGGAGGGTTCCCCATGCTGTGTGACCCTATACGCCCCGGGTAAGGCACAGAATGACTTTTGGTCGGTATTTCCACCATCATCTCAATCATCTCAACCAGTTTCTGAATTGGTCCTGGGTTGAAAAAGAAGGTTCCACCATGGTCCTGAGGTGGAATGGAGGGTTCCCCATGCTGTGTGACAATAAACGGCCCAGGTAATGCATAAAATGACTTTTGGTCGGTATTTCCACCATCATCTCAATCATCTCAACAAGTTTCTGAATTGGTCCTGGGTTGAAAAAGAAGGTTCCACCATTGGTCCTGTGGTGGAATGCAGGGTTCCTTCATCCGTGTAACCCCACACTGACCTAATTACTCAAAATGACTTTTAAGAGACATATAACAAGCATTTAAGCAAAAGCTGACTCAAACTATGCGAATGGTCCTATGGTGGATAAAAGGTTCCACCATTGGTCCTGTGGTGGAATGGAGGGTTCCTAAAGCTGTGCGACCCTATACACCCGGGTAAGGCACAAAATGACTTTGGGTTGGTATTTCCACCATCATCTCAATCATCTCAACCAGTTTCTGAATTGGTCCTGGGTTGAAAAAGAAGGTTCCACCATTGGTCCTGTGGTGGAATGCAGGGTTCCTTCATCCGTGTAACCCCACACTGACCTAATTACTCAAAATGACTTTTAAGAGACATATAACAAGCATTTAAGCAAAAGCTGACTCAAACTATGCGATTGGTCCTGTAGTGGATAAAAGGTTCCACCATTGGTCCTGTGGTGGAATGGATGGTTCCCAATGCTGTGTGACCCTACACACCCCGGGTAAGGCACAAAATGACTTTTGGTTGGTATTTCCACCATCATCTCAATCATCTCAACCAGTTTCTGAATTGGTCCTGGGTTGAAAAAGAAGGTTCCACCATTGGTCATGTGGTGGAATGCAGGGTTCCTTCATCCGTGTAACCCCACACTGACTTAATTACTCAAAATGACTTTTAAGAGACATATAACAAGCATTACATCAAAAGCTGACTCAAACTATTCTATTGGTCCTGTGGTAGATAAAAGGTTCCACATTGGTCCTGTGGTGGAATGGAGGGTTCCCCATGCTGTGTGACAATATACGGCCCAGGTAATGCATAAAATGACTTTTGGTCGGTATTTCCACCATCATCTCAATCATCTCAACAAGTTTCTGAATTGGTCCTTGGTTGAAAAAAGAAGGTTCCACCATTGGTCCTGTGGTGGAATGCAGGGTTCCTTCATCCGTGTAACCCCACACTGACCTAATTACTCAAAATGACTTTTAAGAGACATATAACAAGCATTTAAGCAAAAGCTGACTCAAACTATCCGATTGATCGTGTGGTGGATAAAAGGTTCCACCATTGGTCCTGTGGTGGAATGGATGGTTCCCAATGCTGTGTGACCCTACACACCCGGCCGGGGTAAGGGACAAAATGACTTTTGGTTGGTATTTCCACCATCATCTCAATCATCTCAACCAGTTTCTGAATTGGTCCTGGGTTGAAAAAGAAGGTTCCACCATTGGTCCTGTGGTGGAATGCAGGGTTCCTTCATCCATGTAACCCCACACTGACCTAATTACTCAAAATGACTTTTAAGAGACATATAACAAGCATTTAAGCAAAAGCTGACTCAAACTATCCGATTGGTCCTGTAGTGGATAAAAGGTTCCACCATTGGTCCTGTGGTGGAATGGATGGTTCCCAATGCTGTGTGACCCTACACACCCCGGGTAAGGCACAAAATGACTTTTGGTTGGTATTTCCACCATCATCTCAATCATCTCAACCAGTTTCTGAATTGGTCCTGGGTTGAAAAAGAAGGTTCACCATTGGTCATGTGGTGGAATGCAGGGTTCCTTCATCCGTGTAACCCCACACTGACCTAATTACTCAAAATGACTTTTAAGAGACATATAACAAGCATTTAAGCAAAAGCTGACTCAAACTATGCGAATGGTCCTGTGGTGGATAAAAGGTTCCACCATTGGTCCTGTGGTGGAATGGAGGGTTCCCCATGCTGTGTGACCCTATACGCCCCGGGTAAGGCACAGAATGACTTTTGGTCGGTATTTCCACCATCATCTCAATCATCTCAACCAGTTTCTGAATTGGTCCTGGGTTGAAAAAGAAGGTTCCACCATTGGTCCTGTGGTGGAATGGAGGGTTCCCCATGCTGTGTGACAATATACGGCCCAGGTAATGCATAAAATGACTTTTGGTCGGTATTTCCACCATCATCTCAATCATCTCAACAAGTTTCTGAATTGGTCCTGGGTTGAAAAAAGAAGGTTCCACCATTGGTCCTGTGGTGGAATGCAGGGTTCCTTCATCCGTGTAACCCCACACTGACCTAATTACTCAAAATGACTTTTAAGAGACATATAACAAGCATTTAAGCAAAAGCTGACTCAAACTATGCGAATGATCCTATGGTGGATAAAAGGTTCCACCATTGGTCCTGTGGTGGAATGGAGGGTTCCCAATGCTGTGCGACCCTATACACCGGGTAAGGCACAAAATGACTTTTGGTTGGTATTTCCACCATCATCTCAATCATCTCAACCAGTTTCTGAATTGGTCCTGGGTTGAAAAAGAAGGTTCCACCATTGGTCCTGTGGTGGAATGCAGGGTTCCTTCATCCGTGTAACCCCACACTGACCTAATTACTCAAAATGACTTTTAAGAGACATATAACAAGCATTATATCAAAAGCTGACTCAAACTATTCGATTGGTCCTGTGGTAGATAAAAGGTTCCACCATTGGTCCTGTGGTGGAATGGAGGGTTCCCTATGCTGTGTGACAATATACAGCCCAGGTAATGCATAAAATGACTTTTGGTCGGTATTTCCACCATCATCTCAATCATCTCAACAAGTTTCTGAATTGGTCCTGGGTTGAAAAAAGAAGGTTCCACCATTGGTCCTGTGGTGGAATGCAGGGTTCCTTCATCCGTGTAACCCCACACTGACCTTATTACTCAAAATGACTTTTAAGAGACATATAACAAGCATTTAAGCAAAAGCTGACTCAAACTATCCGATTGGTCCTGTAGTGGATAAAAGGTTCCACTATTGGTCCTGTGGTGGAATGGATGGTTCCCAATGCTGTGTGACCCTACACACCCCGGGTAAGGCACAAAATGACTTTTGGTTGGTATTTCCACCATCATCTCAATCATCTCAACCAGTTTCTGAATTGGTCCTGGGTTGAAAAAGAAGGTTCCACCATTGGTCCTGTGGTGGAATGCAGGGTTCCTTCATCCGTGTAACCCCACACTGACCTAATTACTCAAAATGACTTTTAAGAGACATATAACAAGCATTTAAGCAAAAGCTGACTCAAACTATCCGATTGGTCCTGTAGTGGATAAAAGGTTCCACCATCGGTCCTGTAGTGGAATGGATGGTTCCCAATGCTGTGTGACCCTACACACCCCGGGTAAGGCACAAAATGACTTTTGGTTGGTGTTTCCACCATCATCTCAATCATCTCAACCAGTTTCTGAATTGGTCGTGGGTTGAAAAATAAGGTTCCACCATTGGTCATGTGGTGGAATGCAGGGTTCCTTCATCCGTGTAACCCCACACTGACCTAATTACTCAAAATGACTTTTAAGAGACATATAACAAGCATTTAAGCAAAAGCTGACTCAAACTATGCGAATGATCCTGAGGTGCATAAAAGGTTCCACCATTGGTCCTGTGGTGGAATGGAGGGTTCCCCATTATGTGTGACCCTATACGCCCCGGGTAAGGCACAGAATGACTTTTGGTCGGTATTTCCACCATCATCTCAATCATCTCAACCAGTTTCTGAATTGGTCCTGGGTTGAAAAAGAAGGTTCCACCATTGGTCCTGTGGTGGAATGGAGGGTTCCCCATGCTGTGTGACAATATACGGCCCAGGTAATGCATAAAATGACTTTTGGTCGGTATTTCCACCATCATCTCAATCATCTCAACAAGTTTCTGAATTGGTCCTGGGTTGAAAAAAGAAGGTTCCACCATTGGTCCTGTGGTGGAATGCAGGGTTCCTTCATCCGTGTAACCCCACACTGACCTAATTACTCAAAATGACTTTTAAGAGACATATAACAAGCATTTAAGCAAAAGCTGACTCAAACTATGCGAATGATCCTATGGCGGATAAAAGGTTCCACCATTGGTCCTGTGGTGGAATGGAAGGTTCCCAATGCTGTGCAACCCTTTACACCCCGGGTAAGGCACAAAATGACTTTTGGTTGGTATTTCCATCATCTCAATCATCTCAACCAGTTTCTGAATTGGTCCTGGGTCAAAAATTTAGGTTCCACCATTGGTCCTGTGGTGGAAGGGTCGCGGTGCCAACTTAGTTGTTTTTAGAAGGATCTAGAGAGTAGCGGTTTGAAGCATTAGATCCAAAAGAAAATATTTCTTTGGATTAATGCAAATTTGACTTGCTATTCAGTATAGAAAATTTTCCAAAGCAATTTTCGGTAAATTTGTTTAGTTTTTCCAAAATGACTGTTGTACAAATACTGATTTATATAAATTTCCATCTTGATGAAACCCCTTTTTATTTTCTTATATTGTTTTAGACAATATTTCAGCACACATGACAAAGTAATAATGTCAAATTCTGCTTTTTGGTATAGTTTCAGCACTGTGTGGTTAAAATTCATTTATTTTAGAAACATTTTTCTGCATTCCGCTGCCGTTTTATTTAATTTCTCTGGGTCTAATAGGGTGCATCGTCTGCCCACTAAAAATGAAAAAATTGAAATATTCATTTGCACTTTTGCCATATTGTACATATATGCCCATAGAAACACATTCTGCTAAATTTCAATAAGATCGGATGTGGCTTTAGGGTGGCACTTTTGTGTCAAAGTTCAGTCCAAAATTGTCAAAAAATGATGCTTTGAAAAGTCGCGGTTAGAAATATCTAGCTTATGGTTGGCTGCATGAATCAAATTCATATACCATTATTCTCAAAAGAAAATTGTCTTTAATTTGAATTGTAGAAAGCTATATTTCCGAAAATTTCTCATACCTAAGTATTTTGGAAAGCCGAAAGTTTCTGACTATTATGACAAAATGTTTGGAAAAATCAACTTAAGAGCTCAATTTCTGCCTAACTTTGACATAATCGTTGGAATAAAACGTAAGGAACTCTTTTCTGAAGAAATTAGGAAATTGAAAATTTTTTCTAGATAGTTATTCATCAAATTCAAAGGAGCGAATTTTCATAAATTACATGTAAATATGAGAAATGCAACCGTACATTGAGACATCGTTCTGCATCTTTTTTTTTTCTTCTGACAACATCATAATGCAATCAAGGTTTTATCATGATATTCTGCAGTCCTGTCTATAATATTCAAGACGATATCTCAAGAACTCTTGCCAGAAAAAAATTATTACTGGAAGAAGAATATTCAGTTCAAGCGTAAAATTTCGTACCCTTCAGGTCTCGGGAATATACTGGGGTCTCAGGGAGTATACTAGGGATGTACTGCACCTACCCATGGTATAACCTCATAATATTTTACATGTGGACGAATTTGTGAACCTGCAAAAACGAACATGTGTACACAAATTTTGCATTCGTGGAAGTGCCAAATATTGCATTTCACAAATTGGTACAGGTGTGATTACGAACATACTAACCCTTTAATTGCCTAAAACTAACTCTAACCCTAATTCTAACCCTAAACCATAGCACTTTCACGAATGTTAGTATTGGCAGGTCCACGAATGAATAATAAAGCACATCCACAAGTGTTAGTAATTACATATACACGAGCACTTATGCTCGTTTTTACACATCCACGAACTCATACATGCTCGTTTTTACACCTCCACGAATTCGTTAACATGCCAAATAATGAAAAATATATATGCATTTTGAGGTCCTAACATGCATTTTTATCAATTACATGCATGTGTGAACTTAAAAAGATAGTGGTAAACTAGCTTAGCTTGCTTTACACAGCTTGAAATTATCATGATCGTAATAGAACTTTGCATCAAAATCAATTTTCCCTTACTTGTGCATCGTAGAATTGTTTTTTACTGAGAACCTTTTATTTTCTCGCTTCATGATGCAACTTCCTAGAGTCTGCTTTAAGACTCAAGGGAAATGAGTGGTCTGAAGGCTCCCAGATATATGGTTTTATGAAGTTATGCATCAGGCCAGAAACTTCTGTTTGTCCTGTTTATTACCACATTACACACACTTTACAACCATGGCCGTTAGTTTTCACTCAGCTGCTGTGCTTCACCATGGTGCTATCACTTAGACCGATCATAACAAAGGAATACTTGCTCAATCTTCACCAAATTGTCAGGAATTATAGTCTGTACACAGTAGCAGGTGCTCTGATAAAATTTAGTTGAAAGAAAGAATGTTATATAATAACTGTAAAGCAAAATGCTAACTTAGTTGCAAAATTTGAGCATATAATCAATTCTGATGTAAAATATCATTTGCATGATGGCAATAGTCACGAAAGTGTCTGGATGTGTTTAGCACACACCAAATTAAGCATTCATGACAAAATCACAATTAATTCTGCAGATTTAACATTTTCTCATCGGATTTGCTGGAATTGTTTATAATTCCAAAAATTATTACACAATTTTCTGTTCAGATAAGGTGGTATTCTATCTTTTTACACCTACTTAGAATTTTGCCATATTTAAAGCCAAAATGGTTTCTGTAAAATCCGACGAATCAACAGTCAAGCTATGTATTTATTTGTAATTTTGTCATGAATGATTAATTTGATATGTACCTAACACATTCAGACACTTTAGTGACTGTTATAGTGACATATAGCATCAGAACTGATTTTTTGCTTAAATTTCCTCTAATTTAGTATTTTGCCATACAGTCATTATGTAACGTTATTCCATTCAAATTTTTTTTATCAGAACACCTGCTACTGTGTACAGACTATAATTCCTGACAATTTGGTGAAGATTGAGCAAGTATTTGCTTTGTTATGATAGATCACAACGATAGCACCATGGTGAAGCATGGCAGCTGAGTGAAAACTAGCGGCCATGGCTGTATGTTGTATATGGGGAAATCTGTACTTACATAATATATATGACCATGACAGACAATGTTGGTCCACAGAGACTGGAATTTACAAGTAATGCTATTCTCGTGAATTCCTGGTACCTGTTGCAGTCACTCTAGTGAATCAAGGACTGACCTTGGCTGGTTGATCTGAGATACCTCTCTGCTTGATTCCTTTCTCCTTGAACTACCATTTCACCTTGAAGACATCTGATCAATCAAAGTACCAAGGACAGCCTTCCCTTCAAATAAAAGCCACTAATTTACACCCAGTCCGTAACAAAGGTCTCATTATACCACAATCGACTCTTGTCTACTGACTTCTGTAATTAACTTTATTAAGTTGCACACAACAGAGCACAATGAGCCATTCAGCCTCTGTGGATCGATTCTAGCCTGTGGCTGCCTTCCTCCCCAAAAGCTCTCCTTTTCTGTTTTTTTTTCTATATCCAGAAATCTGATTGAGTCTCGACCTATCCAAGCTTTCCTTCATCAGCCTTCCTATCTCAATGTTTGTTTACCATGCAGTTATTACCACATTACACACAGTCTTCATGTATATGTGGGACATCTGTGCATATTTGACCATCACTGACAGACCATGTTGGACCTCGGAGACTGAGAAAAATGTCTCTGGAATCTATAAGTAATGCCACATATGGGCCATATACACAGTGTGGATTCCTGGTACCTGTTGCAGCCATTCCAGCGAATCCATGACTGACCTTGGCTGACTGTATGACCAGTGATAGCTGTCTCTCTGCTTAATTCATCTCTCCTTGAACTACCATTTCACCTTGAAGACCTCAGATTGATCAAGTTACCAAGGACATCTTAAAACCTAGCCTTTAACAAAATTCTCATTTTATCACAATCAGCTGTGGTCTGCTTACTCCTCCAATTAACTTTATTATGTTCCACACAATATAGCACAATGAGCCATTCAACCTTCACTGATCAGTTCTCTGCCAGAAAAGGTCCTAAACTTTTTCTAGTGTTTTTTTTGCCTGAAATCTGATTGAGTCTAAGGCTATCCCAGTTTTCGTACATCAGCCTTTCCGTCTTTGTCTTTGTTTGCCTCACACAACCCGATATCATCCATCAGTAAGCTTTATTCGTGATAAAATTAACTGATGCAATTTTGTTTGTGATATTGTATGTATTGCTTGTGTGTCAAGTCTATGAGGCTCATCCTGTACAGACAAGACTGCTTCATGGTTTTGTAGAAACATCATGGCAGTCCCAGCATTTGAGACTGCTCCCTCTACATGTTCAGTCAGCACAGAAATTATACTCAATTTTTTCTTTGCAGCTACTGTTGTTTATGGTATCTTTAGCTCATTTACATCAATCAGACATTATTTGGGGTTCATAGGTGGGGTTACAGGTGCTACCCAAGGAGTACACCCATTCCCATGTTTTTCTTGTACATACAGGTATAAAAAATTAATTAAAAATAGCAGTAACTGTTGTCATGAAATTGGTCTGTAATGTCAGATTTGTAGGCAATTTGTTAATTGTGTAAATATACAACAACCTTCAAATCGTATAAAAATATGAATTGGGCTTTCAAGCTGTTTAAATAGATAGCAAAACCATTTCGGTGAAGAGAAAATTGGCCAAATTATGCAACAATGACTTGACTTTAGCTGACTTTAGCTGACTTAAGTCTGACTTGACTAGACTGAACTTCAACTTGCTGCTTGGAAAGCTATAACTATGACTTGACTAGCCGACTTTCTGTAGTAGACTTCGGGGTCTAAAACAGATCAATAATTATTAGGCAAATCCATCAAGATGCACTTGTTGTCCCTTTGTGCCTCTCAGTCTCAGCCAATGTTAACAAAACCTCCATTAAATTTAAAAATGATGAAGAGGACCACACATTTACTGCTGTTTTGATGTCAAAATTAAAGAAGGCATTCAATAGAAGTAAATAGATATCTCTGAGGATTATTCTGTGTTCAAAAGTGCCTTCCTTTGTCTTTTTAATCTAATAAGTCTATTATAATTGTCGTAATTGTGCATGCACCTCAGATGATTTGTGATAGCTTCTCATTTCCCCGCCGATTTACGAGCTTATCCCGCCGATTGGTTATTATTTTTTTATGCCCGGATCTCACGGCGGGAAAACGGAGAACATTTACCCCCGAGGGATATCTTGAGATGATTTCTAGGAAAAAATGGCTAACTCGGCGACACACAACGTTTATATAACGATTAGAGAGTAGGTCGGGGCATGCAGCCCCCTTAACTTCGAGGTGTGATTTGACCTACTTTTTATGGGCGATTATTTGAATGCTTATGCTGTCAGGAAAGGATCACTTGACTCTACTAATAACTAGTGAAACAAATGTCTACCAATTTTAATAAAGGAGTTACGGCCATTTTTGTAAAAACTTTAAAATGGCCTTCTTACCCCACCCATCGGGCAAGAAGCCCCCCTATTATAATCCAATGGCAATTTTTTTGGTGAGTGCATTCAGCCTAAAGTTATTTTTTTAGTTCTTCTATCATTTTTAAGGCATTCTATTCTATTTTTCTGAATTTCTGAATTTTTCTGTTCATACGTTTATTTTTTAATATTTTTTGCCCTGTTTCAATTTCGGGCCAAATTTTTTCTATTTCAATTAGCTATTCTATCAAGATTTAAGGTAAAGTACACATTATTAAATGGTTCCTGAAGCAGCTTCGATCCCCAGTGAAGGGGGCCTCATGCCCCATATCATGTGACCTCTATATTTTGAACTAAAATGCAAAAAACATGATCCAAGTCATATTTATGTAATGGTCATAAAGTGAAGCAATGCATGTATCCATTATACTTTTAAATAATTCCAAAGTTATTTCTGACAACCCCTTTCAAAGAATTAGTCAAAATTACAAAAATCATGCAATTTTTTTTGTTTCTTTCCTTTCTAATATGGTTTGGTGCTGTTTGCCCAATTTCCAGGAAGTACCATCCCGCCGACGCCAAAAGTGCTCCGTAACGTGCGGTGAGACCCAGGAATAAGCAGTTTTTTCCTAGAAATCATCTCAAGCTATCCCTCAGGGGAAAAAAAGTTCTCCGGTTCTCGCCGTGAGAACAGGCCATAAGTTTTTGCCCTCATTGGTGCTCTGACTAAATATCTATAGTCAGTGGGGTTTTATATCTTGATCTATATTATTTAGTATTTTTTGTATATAATATATATACAGGTACTTTGTTTTTGTTTATTTTATTATATATATATTTTTTTTTATATCTTTTTTTCTGCTAACTATTTACTAACAGGAAGATAAGTGTAAACTTAATAAATGAGGACCATCTATAGCACTATCTGTTCTGTCTATGTATCTGAAAAAAAAAACCTGTCATTTTTAAGTAACTTACCATGAATGTTGAGATTCCAATTTGCAGAACCAAAATTTTTAAGAAATTGTTTATATATAGAAGTTCTAATCTATGGAACAGTATACCTAGTGACATTCAGGAATCATCGTCAACTAAAGTTTTTAAATCTAATGTCAGAAATGTTTTAAATTAATGGTTTTACTTTACCTTTTGTATCTATTTATATATTCATTGATGGCTGGACCACAGGAAAACCAGATTGTGTAATCCAGCTTGTAAATATATTTTTGAATAAAAATCAAAGTAAAGGGATACTTTTGATTGATTTTCACACTTTTGTCAATCTTTTTATCATATGATATTGACAGATGTTAAGGATAAATGGACATAGTTGATGTTGTAGGCCGATAAATCTATACAATGAAAGGGTTTCATTATATATGTAATATTTCAAATTGAATACTTTTTCTCAATATTCCATAACTTATTGTTTGTTCGGTTTTCTCCAAGCTATCAATGTCAAATCATTTTCTACTTTTTCAAAGCTTGACATCCAGTTAACTTTCCTTTTTACTATAAAGTGATGTTATACCTTGTACATCTCTGGTATACCAAATGTTATCTGTCCAAGAAGCCACACAGAAGCTTGTTACACACAACTAACGGACCCAACTTTCAATGATAACCTATTTTATTAGCAAGGACATCAGTAATCTTAAAAACAAATTTTGTCTTCGAAACAGTTTTTTTCTGAAGGCTTTTAAAGGGTGAATTAGTTGTGATTAATCATGACACATAGTTCCTTTCTAATGAGACAAGAATCAGAAATTGAAGCATCCATACAATTTAACATGTTAAATGGGCAAAATTGATGAGATAGCTTAAGGCTGGTTGGTCTGGCATTGTGAATTTCAGATGTCTGTTCAAATATCTATAACTTTCTACTGCAACAAGGAAAACTGATGGAATTGCCAGGAAAGTGAGAAAGTTAAATTGAAATAGAGCTGAGGAGCACAAAAGATTATTTTGAGAGATTATTGGGAAGATTACTTTGTTGTATCAGACTGATGTGATGGGATTTGGGTTGGCTTGGGACTTCCTTAATGCCAAGCAGCAAGTATGACATTCAGACAGAAAGGATGTTTAATTTTGTCATTGGTAAATGAGTGCAAATTCTGAGTCTGTTGGATGGCAAGATGGCTGCAAGTTGGGCTACTAGCTATACTATGATATCCGAGTTGTGTAGAGGACAATTGGTATTAGGCGTCTAATCATATTGCTTCGAAAATTTAAGATTAGATTAGAGCAAGCCATTTTCGGGTCTCTTCAGATGCAATTTGGGATCCATGTTACTCATTAAACCAACAGTCACATGCAGTCCCCAGAAGATAATCTACGAGGTGTAGTTAACATGAAATGACAGGATGCTCTAATTTGTCAGACTCCTATGACTGGAAAATAAAAAAAACAAAATGAATCTTTTTATTAAGCCATAATTCTTCACAAACTGAAAAGTATACCCATGAAAGATGTGGTTTAAAGACTTTAAATGTTTATGCTCTGTAAGTCCCCAATGAACTGATAGTTCTGAGGTCATCACAAAAGTTTTCGAGAATTTTCTTCCATCCAAAACATAATTTATATTATACATTGAAGACATCATATACACAGTACATACAATGCTTTGATAATACTAATTAAATTATCCTTATTTGATTTTTGATAGTTTTTAACATGTGAGTAGGACTGTGAGCTACATATGTGGGAGGTATGCATGAATTTTGAGGTCCTAACATGCATTTTTATCAATTACATGCATGTGTGAACTTAAAAAGATAGTGGTAAACTAGCTTAGCTTGCTTTACACAGCTTGAAATTATCATGATCGTAATAGAACTTTGCATCAAAATCAATTTTCCCTTACTTGTGCATCGTAGAATTGTTTTTTACTGAGAGTATTTTATTGTTTCGCTTCATGATGCAACTTCCTAGAGTCTGCTTTAAGACTCAAGGGAAATGAGTGGTCTGAAGGCTCCCAGATATATGGTTTTATGAAGTTATGCATCAGGCCAGAAACTTCTGTTTGTCCTGTTTATTACCACATTACACACACTTTATGTTGTATATGGGGAAATCTGTACTTACATAATATATATGACCATGACAGACAATGTTGGTCCACAGAGACTGGAATTTACAAGTAATGCTATTCTCGTGAATTCCTGGTACCTGTTGCAGTCACTCTAGTGAATCAAGGACTGACCTCGGATGATTGTCTGACCTGAGATATCTCTCTGCTTAATTCATCTCTCCTTGAACTACCATTTCACCTTGAAGACCTCAGATTGATCAAGTTACCAAGGACATCTTAAAACCTAGCCTTTAACAAAATTCTCATTTTATCACAATCAGCTGTGGTCTGCTTACTCCTCCAATTAACTTTATTATGTTCCACACAATATAGCACAATGAGCCATTCAACTTTTACTGATCAGTTCTCATCTGTGGCAGCCTTCCCTACCAGAAGAGGACCTCAAGTTTTTCTGGTTTTTTTCTTTTGCCTGAAATCTGATTGAGTCTGATGCTATCCCAGCTTTCTACATCAGCCTTCCTGTCTTTATCTTTGTTTGCCTCACACAACCCGATATCATCCATCAGTAAGCTTTATTCGTGATAAAATTAACTGATGCAATTTTGTTTGTGATATTGTATGTATTGCTTGTGTGTCAAGTCTATGAGGCTCATCCTGTACAGACAAGACTGCTTCATGGTTTTGTAGAAATATCATGGCAATCCCAGTATTTGAGACTGCTCCCTCCATGATCTTTGAGTGGCCTTTTTTTTGGTAGCAGTCTGTAATAAGTTATGTGGTACACTGTAAAATTTGAATTTTGAGTTAGCTTAAATGATTGAGTGAGATGGTTGCACCATTCCTTTGAGCTATCATAGCTTGTTGTTTTATGTTATAACAGCGAAAAGATTATCATAACTCAAAACATCAAGCTATCATAGCTCAAACAAATTGTGCAACCATCTCACTCAATCATTTGAGCTGACGTAAAATTTCAAATTTTACAGTGTACAGACCTTCAAAAATCAGTCCCTCGAACTAGCTATTGTACACTCTCGCTCATAAATATGGACTATATTAAAATAGCACTGATGCTTGTTTAATTGTTTATTCTTGTCTTGGGTGATTCCAGATTTATATAATTAACTTCAATATGCAGTTAAGAGGCTCAACTAGACCGTTATGAGTGGCTGGAGGGCTGGTCACATCAGTGCTATGTCAAAATTTCAGGGCAAAATAGCCACAGCCGCCCAGCGAAACGCCTGTCCCGTACGCCTATGGCAGATGGGATGAATAATGGTTTTAGATACAATATGTATCGCTGCGATATAACCATGGCATGACATGCTTAACTAAAACCATATCAATCTCACCAATAGTGAGGGAAACTACACAAGTATAGGTATACTGAAGAATTATGGACGATGCAACAAGGAGACTTTAAATGCCATCTGACAAATAATACAGGCTACTTTATGTGTGAACCACAATATTTCATTCTAAGAACTGGTATTAACTTGCTTGCATAGTTGCGTAGATTTGATTGATAGTATTGCCAGCTGCTCAAAGCAACTGCAGGACTTCGCACACACTCCTCAGACATTTATGGTGTCATTGGCCTGTGCGGGTATGATAGCGAAGAATCTAAATTGTGTAAAAAGCTTATTTACAGTTCTCTGAAGTACGTAGTGCTAATGGATTTGATGAAACTTCCCAGCAGACACTCCAGAAGATGCTAAGTAACTCTTGCAGCTATTGCATTTACTATTTTCACTCGAGAATAATACCAAATCGACTATAAAACTTTGTTACTTTTTAGGCAAGACCATTTGGGGAATGGCAGCTGCTCTCATTAATTAACTTTATTCGCACTCAGACAGAAAACAATCTGTTTCGTTGGGTGGGGAATCAAAAATGGATGTTTTGCTAAACACGGGGAAATCTAGAAAAACACTCCCACAAGCAACTTTTAAAAGCATTCACAAGTCCTTTAGCAGAAATCATTCAATACCTCCTTTGCCTTGGCTATGTTATACTTTTTTTTCTCGGCACATTGATTCGGCTTACCCATACATTCTGAACCTTTATCTGTTCCAAAGGGAGGCTTTTCTACAACAGCTGTTCGTCATCTAAGACCCATCGTATTTCTGTGGCCCTTTCATGTCTTCACTACCCCACTGCCACTCAGAAGATGCAGCTTTAGAAAAAAAAAAGCCATAAATGCTAGCTCACCCTCACCCACCCTTTCATACCAATATGACACCATAACCTATCTACCCTGGACATTAAAGTGTCCCTTGGATGGCAACTAATTAATGTTCTTGTCATGACTTTCTTATTATGCAGTCCACAAAATTTGCAGCTAAGGGCACCACATCAACTAAAATTGTTGGTTTGAATGATCTGAGAACATGTTTTTTTTTAAATTCGTCATTTCTCACCCCTTATGTCATGTATCTTAAATAGACTGCATCTCCAAATATGCATGTACTTTTATTACAGGTTGTGCAGCCTTACATTAAAAAGAGTGTATTTGCAATATCCATCCCAAAAACTAAGACAATGGGTCAACTGAATCTTACAGATGATACACTCAAAATAGATCATTAATTATAGGGCAAATCTATCAAGATGCACTTGCTGTCTCTTTATATACCTCTCAGCCAATGTTAACAAAACCTCCATGAAGATTATGAATAGGACCACGCCTTTTACGGCTGTTTATATCAAAATTAAAGAAGACATTTGATAAAAGTAAACAGGAACCTCTTTGGTTAGGTATCTACCAAAGGATGTACAAGTGGATTATCACCATTCGCCAGACATAATTATTTATTTGGAACTTTAGTCCGGTTGCGAAACCCCGGATTTCTTTGGAACCTCGCAGTAGGGTCAAGACATTGTTTTTTTGTTGATTTTTTATGTGCCTTTTGTCCACATGGACACAACTTTCAATGATAACCTTATTATTAGCAAGGACATCGGTAATCTTGAAACAAATTGTGTTTCCGAAACAGTTTTTTCTAAGGGATTTTAAAGGGTGAATTAGTCTTGATTAATCTTGACACATCTAGTTCCTTTCTGATGAGACAAAAATCAGAGCAATTGAAGCATCTTTACAATTTAACATGTTTAATGGGCAAAATTGATGAGATGGCTTAAGGCAGGGTGGTCTGGCATTGTGAGCTGCAGATGTCTAGTCGTTAAAATATCTATAACTTTCTACAGCAAGGAAAACTGATAGAATTGCTAGAAAGTGATAAAGTTAAATTGAAATTGAGCCGAGTAGCATGAAAGATTATTCGAGGAGTATATAATTTCTTCCTGCAGTTCTGCAAAAAAACTGCAGAATTCTGCAGTTCTGCAAAAAACTGCAGAATTCTGCAAAAAATTGCAGAATTCTGCAGGAAACTGCAGAATTCTGCAGGAAACTGCAGAATTCTGCAGTTCTACAAAAAAACTGCAGAATTCTGCAGTTCCAAAAAAATCTGCAGAATTCTGCAGTTTCAAAAAAAAACTCTGCAGGAAGCTGCAGAATTCTGCAGTTCTGTTACTCTGGTTACTGTTTCTCTGTTACTTCCTGCAGTTTATTGCAATGCATCTTCAAAGTCCAGACCTCTCTGACATGGGGCTTGCCGCTACCAAGGAAACGTGGTTTGGGTGATTGTTGTATGAGGGATCGGGGTTTTGGCAGTCCTCTGTCACTGCAGCGTTTCTGAAAAGTTTCTGCAGCAAAATCTGCAATTCTGTAGGAGATATGCAGCCTGGGAGGTTTTATGCAGATCTGCAGAAAACTGCAGAATTCTGCAGAAAACTGCAGAATTCTGCAGTTCTCCAAAATACTGCAGAATTCTGCAAAAAACTGCAGAATTCTGCAGTTTCAAAAAAAACTCTGCAGGAAGCTGCAGAATTCTGCAGTTCTGCAGCTAACTGCATGACTTCTGAACTTCTGTTACTTCCTCCAGTGTATTGCATCTGTACAGTTTAGACCTCTTTGACATTGGGCTTGCCGCTACCAAGGAAACATTGATTTGGGGGGTTGGTTTGGGGGGTTGTGGTTTGGGGGTCGGGGTTTTGGTAGTCCTCTGTCATTGCAGCGTTTCTGAAAAGTTTCTGCAGCAAAATCTGTAATCCTGTAGGAGATATGCAGCCTGGGAGGTTTTATGCAGTTCTGCAAAAAACTGCAGAATTCTGCAAAAAACTGCAGAATTCTGCAAAAAAGTGCAGAATTCTGCAGTTTCAAAAACATCTGCAGGAAGCTGCAGAATTCTGCAGTTCTGTAGCAAATTCTGCAATTCTACAAGGTAGCAGTTTGTGGAATGACATTTTTGCGAGCACATAGATAGCCGAAAAAAGTGCCGTACGGCAAAAAGAAACAACGACGGACAAAGACTGACTGCTGTATAAATAGACCTGGTTGCAGAGTACCTGAAACTTTTTTCGGAATGAAATTTGGTTGAGAATTGACCGAGCAGAGAGGCAAAACGTCCCTGGAAGTTTATTTTGATAGAGCACTGTCAGCAGTTTATGAAATTACATTTTTGCGAGCTGACCGATCGCCGAAAAACGGGTCGTACGGCAAAAAGAAACAACGATGGACAAAGACTGACTATTATATTAAATAGACCTGGTTGCAGAGTATCTGAAACTTTTTTCGGAATGAAATTTGGTTGGGAATTGACCGGGCAGAGAGGCAAAACGTCCATTGAAGTTTATTTTGATAGAGCACTGTCAGTAGTTTATAAAATGACATTTTTACGAGCTGACCGATCGCCGAAAAAATTGTCGTACAGCGAAAAAAAAACAACGACGGACAAAGACTTACAGTGTAGTCAATAGACCTGGTTGTTGGGTACCTGAAACATTTTTCTGAATGAAATTTGGTTGAGAATTGATCGAGCAGAGAGGTAAAACGTCCATGGAAGTTTATTTTTATAGAGCACTGTCAGCAGTTTATAAAATGACATTTTTGCGAGCTGACCGATCGCCGAAAAAAGGGTTGTACAGCAAAAAAAAAAACAACGACGGACAAAGACTAACTAGTGTAGTCAATACAGGGTGAGGAAGCAAATTTTTCAAAATTTGGAATATTTCAAACTTCAGTCAAAATGTAAGGTTTTGCTAAGTCATAACAAATTCCTATTTTCATGCCTTAGAAACAAGGCAAAAAGGATCCTTTTTGTGAAGTTTGACTTGCATTATCTCCAATCAAAATTCAATGTGGCCGTCTAAACTTGGTGATGCTTTGAAAAAAAGCGCCTTCATATTTTGAGGCCGTGAGCCATGAAAAACAGTAATGAGGACAAAAACATCATGGTGACAGGTCTTGTTGACCAACTATTCTAAGATGCCCCACACGGAAAAGTAAGGGGAATTAAGGTCCGAGCTGGAGAAGGGCCAGAAGTTGGCCGCCCAGAAATACCCAAAATTTCTTTAAGTAGAAATCCTGAAATTTCGTGACCATAAGGCATGGGGAACCATCCTGAGTCTGCCTATATTTGTCATTAGGGTAATTCGGATCCAGCCATGGCAAAACATGACATCACTGGACCTGGTAGTATGCGTCAGGTCCGTACCCCTTTACTCGCATAAAAAAAGAAATAAAGCATAATTTTTCTATCTGAAGTCATGATTCCCGAAACCATTGCCTGAGCTGGATACTTTGCCCTGAATGTCCCATTGACTTCTTCTATTGGTTTTATACAGAATTTGCCATTTCTTTTGCTGACAATAAAATCCACAACCAAACGTTTATAGTTTGAAAAAAAAAATTCAATATCGAGCCATGCTTCCTAATGTAACCCATCATTTTTTCACCATTTCTATCTTCTGGCCTTCATGGAATAGGCCGAATGGTGTCTTTGGGGTCCTGACATATGATTTCAGGCCAAAATCATTTTGCATAGCCACTCTGGCAGCCTTGAGGTCCACCTGAAGCTCTTCAACCACCTCTCTCATGGAGGTTGCAGGTACCTTGTCAGTTTTGTCATCAGTGACACCAGGAATGCTCCATTCCTCTCTTAAAACTCTCCACAAACTCCCAGGCATCCCTCTTATTCCTTTCCCATCATTGATTGCCTTCATGATATTGTATTCGGTTGTGAGGTCACTCTGACTATGTCAGGGATTGTTTCTTAGTCCATTTGGCACTGCAGCAAATCTGACTACCTCTTCGTTTTTGTCTCCTGTGGGGTCATTTTTAATCACAGCTCATTCTAACCTTCCACAGGTATGGCTGATTCCTTAATGATTATGCTGTATTGTTTTCACAATTTTCCTGCAGACGTGAGATGCTTTTTTAGCACAAGGAAGTTCATGGAAAATTTTGGTTCCCCACCCTATAGACCTGGTTGTCGGGTAACTGAAACATTTTTCTGAATGAAAATTGGTTGAGAATTGATCGAGCAGAGAGGCAAAACGTCCATGGAAGTTTATTTTGATACAGCTGTTTGTAAATGATATTTTTGCGATCCCACTTGTTTCCTCACAGTCCTCATTCTCGTATAGGTATTCAGGGAGCTGCAGAACTGCAGAATATTGCAGTTTCCTACAGAACTAAAGAATTCATTGCAGAACTGCAGAATTCTGCAGCTTCCTACAGAATTCTGCAGCTTCCTGCAGAATTCTGCAGTTTCCTACAGAACTGCAGAATTTTTTGCAGAACTGCAGAATTCTGCAGTTTTCTGTAGAATTCTGCAGTTTCTATTGCAGAATATGCAGGTGCAGGAAGAATTTAAGTGTACCGAATTATTCTGAGAGATTATTTGATATTACTTATATTAGTTGGATCAGAATGATGTGATGGGATTTGAGCTGGCGCAGCGCTGGCTTTATGCCACAATGGCAATATTTACAAACAAGTGTGATATTCTGTATGATAAAGTGGTATATTTGTCAGTGGTAAATGAGTGAAAATTATGTGTCTGTTGGACTGCAAGATGGTTGCAAGTCAGGCTACAAAAAGATGTGGATAAGACAATTGGTATTAGATGTCTCATCAACAATGCTCTCAATGCTCAGAAAACTTAATATAAGCCAAGCTGGGGTCTTTTCAAAGGCAATTTGGGATCTATGTTTCTCATTAAACCAACCATCACATGCAGTCCCCAGAAGATAATCTACATACAAGGTGTCATAAGATGCTTTAATTTTGTCAGGCACCTGAGACTGAGGAAAACCCCAGCAATATGGATATCGTTATGGAGCCATAATCCTTTACAAATCGAAAAATTATTTCAATCACAGATATGTTTTGAAGACCTCAAATTTGTTAAACAAGCAATTTAGCCCTGTCAACCTCCCAAACAAACTGATTGTTCTAAGGTGCTGACAAAAGTTTTGCAAATTGAAGTGTTTCTTTTGTCCAAAATAATATTTCATTTCTTCCTAATATCATTTGCAGGAGTCTGCTGCTTCTCAACTCGTGGGACGTGAGAGGTCTGAAGCTCCCCATTACAGTTTTATGCTCTTGTTGGTGTTGTGTTATTACCACATACACACTCTTTATATTGTACATGAGGAGACATCTGTACTTAAATTCCCATCACAGACCATTGATGATTTGGTAGCAGCGTAAAAAGATCAATTATGTTTTTAGAAACTCAGGTGTCTGACAAGATTAGAAAATCATGACATTTTCTTATGTATACAAACATGCAGAGCTTATCGTCCGGAGACTGCATGCCGAGCATGTGATGATTCCATGGATTAATGAGAAACATTAGTTGCTTAAATATTAGTTCCTTAACTTTTAATGGTTTTTAATATGTGGGTAGGCCGATGGGATATTATAGAGTGTTTCAGGAGCCCCCGCGATATTTCTTAATTTTATCTGATCCAGCTTGACTTTATTTTAGTATTGCAGTATACATAGTAGAAGTCACTTAGAAATTTCAGCTCATTTTATAAACATTTACCTTTACCAGAATGCACTTGAAGTTTATGACAAACATGCAAAATTGCAAATATTCAAGATATTACAAAATTTAATGAAGGAATCAATATTGTGTAGTCAGGTCAAGAGTTTCTGAGTAAATTTCGGGAGGGCAAATCAATTCTGGCATTACTTTTTGTAAAAACCCCAATTGTCAAATTTTTGGAAATCTGCGTAAACTGCACGAGTTTTAAGAAATTGAACGCGATATTGTATGGTTGTTGCCTGATTTGAAATGGCCTGGCAAAACTTACTCAGAAATTCTGTATTGACAAAAAAGGATTAATTCCTTCTTTGATTTTTGGAATATCTTGAGTTTTTGCATGTTTGCCAAAGGGAATTACATTGTAAACTTCAATCGCATTCTGGTAACGGTGAATATTTATAGAATGAGCCAACATTTTGAAGGGGACTTCTATATAAAATTGCAATAGCAGACCTAGGTAAAGCCAGGTTTTTCACAGCTTGAAATTATCATGATGATCAGATAAGGTCTAAGCAGGGTTGATAATGATGGACTTCATGAAAGTTAAGGATGTTCTAAATCATCAATCAATTTATTAAAAATAATCATGATAGAAGCACACATCAATCACTATTTTCATAGCTTGTACATTGTCCAGTTGTTTTTTAATGAAGTATATTTGATTGTCTCATTTGTAATGCGACTTGCCACAGTCTATGTTAAGACTCAAGGGAAATGATTGGTCTGAAGGCTCTCAGATATTGTTTTATGCAGTTGTGCAATATGCATAATGCAAGGAACTTCTGTTTGTCCTGTTCGTCTGACCTTGGCGATTGTTCAACCTGTGATATCTCTGTCTTATTCAGTTCTTCTTGAGTTGCCATTTCATCTCGAAGACCACTGACTCTTCAATAAGTTGGTAAGGACAGCCTTCCCTTCAAATGGAAATCATTGATTCACACCCAGCCTCTAACAAAGGTCTCATTATAGCACAATGAGCTGTGGTCTGCTGACTTCTGTTATTAACTTTATTATGTTGCACACAATATAGCACAAGGAGCCATTCAGTCTCCATTGATAAATTCTGGTGTGGGGCAGCCTCCCTTGCAGCCTCCGTCACCAGAAGCTCTCTTCAAGTTTGTGCACAAGGCTAGTCTTAACTTGCGTTGATAAACTTTTGGTGCCTTTCTGTCATGCAAAAAACAATAAAGAAAACAAACAGGCTGACTTTCTTCAGGTCAAAGGTCAATCACGGCAGTGCAATTAACTGGATCATGCTGCCCTACTTTTGGCAACAATACGGCATACTGCTGCTGACTTCATGTGCTATTATAATAACTATTGAAGGTAGCCTAACTTTCCTGAAAATAGTAACTTTCATTTAAAACTTCGCATTTGGTAGGCAGTTTGCTTGTTTTGATTTTGCTCACCAACTTAAAATGACCAGTGCAACTTTATTTGCCGATGGATTCCTTTGCATTTTTTTGATTTAGATAGTATGGAACCTACATTTTCTTTTGATGTATGATACAATTCTGTATCTTAATTAGAAGTGGCTAAAAACTACTTTTTATTCTATCTTACAATTCTCGCCAGGCCAAGCCTATGAGTTAGGCCAAGCCTATGGTTGTCATTGGTTGCGGTGGGATGACAGCTGTTAATATTTCTGGATTACTCAAGTAAATATTTGATTATCATTTTATCAGTGGTAAAACCCACTTTGTTTGGAGGTTAATATTATAAAATTGATGATTGCTGGTCTGTCTACAAGCATCTCTTAAAGTGCTTGCAAGTTATTTTTTCTTTTTAATATCCTGAAAGTCGCAGACTACCCCAGCTTGCTCACATCAGCCTTCCTGTCTTTATGTTTGTTTGCCTAACATAACCCGAGATCAACCATCAGTAAGCTAACTCTTGATAAAATCAAAACAACTGATTCAATTCTGTATGTGATATTGTATGTATCGTCATCGCGCCAAGTATACGAGACTGATTCTATATAGAAGAGGCTGCTTTATGATTTGGTAGATAAATCGCAGCGGTCCAAGCGTTGTGAGACAGCTTCTGCCACTGACAAGAAGTGGCCTTTATGCATCAGTGGTCTATACTCTGGGACCTTTTCTATTAATAATACGACTTAGTTCACGAAGAATGTGGTATATACCTTCAGATATCAATCTCGCAAAGCCAATTGTATAATGCAAGGAAATCAACATGAAATAACTAAAAGCAGATAGATAGATAGATCAACAGATAGAGAGGCAGATGAGATGAAAAACAATACAATATGTATTGCTGCAGTGTAACTATTGTATGACAGGGTCTATTTGAAAACATACCAATCTCTCCAATTTTGATGGAACTACAAAAATATAGGTATATTGCAGAATTATGGATCACGGCTCTAGGAGACTTGAGACGTCAATATACATGTAATATAGGCTACTTTATGTCTGAGCCGCAGCTTGTCATATTAAGAATCGGTATTAATTTGTTTGCATAGGTTATTCATTCATAGCTGCTCAAAACAACCGCAGGACATAGGACACACTCCTCAGACATGTATGGTGTCACTTAATGTAACTAGCCACAGGACATCAGCAGCCCTGCATGGGTTTGGTAGCCTAGAATCTATGTGAGATGTGTAACCTGCTTACACAGTTCTATTATGTAGTGCTTCTGTATTGATAGACTTCCCAGCTGACACTCAAGAAAATTCTAAGTACTTAACTTTTGCATCTATTGTGATATACTTCCACTTGAGAAAAAAGCTTATTGACTGTAAAAGTTTATTAGATGTTTGGCAAGACCATTTGAGAAGGGCCAACTGCTCCCTGTTATTCGTTTTACACATACTTAGGCAGGAGAGGACCTGTTTCTCCAGATGGAAAATCAAATAAAGATGTTTTGCCAAACATTAAGAAGTAGAGAAAAATACTCCCACGAGCAGCTTTAGCATTCATTGGTAAATATCATATATGTGATATGTGTAAATAGTCAATCTGCAGTCA
The DNA here is from genome assembly GCA_026936325.1 of Platynereis dumerilii. Lineage (NCBI taxonomy): Eukaryota > Metazoa > Annelida > Polychaeta > Phyllodocida > Nereididae > Platynereis > Platynereis dumerilii. The sequence continues at coordinate 1,628,437 of JAPTHN010000023.1, read as the reverse complement.
TATCAAAGATGTGTTATAGTGTATATTATATTAAACTGGTTATTCGATGATGGTATCACCAGGCCTTTCGAAGAGTCCATTCTATATCTCCTTTGACTTGGTTATGTCCTACTTTTTCTTTGGCTCATTGATTTGGCTGACTCGTACAGTTATGCTAAACCTGTATCAGTTCCAATGAGCAGGTTTTCTACCACAACGGATTCTCTCCTGGAGTCCTGAGCCTGTCTTATTTATATGATCCTTTCGCATCTTCACTAACCCACTGCCAATCATGAGATGCAGCGCTACAAAAAAAAAGCCATAAATGCCACATCGCCTTCGCCACCTTCACACATTAATATGACACCATGCTCCTGTAAACCCTGAACATGAAAGGTTCCCTAGGACGGCAACAGATCGGTGTTCCTGTCATGACTACCTTATTATCCTGTCCATTAAGTTTGCAGGCAGGGCTCCTTCTTCTTATTCTGTAATGCTCTTCCGTCCTTTTCAGAACATTGCTCGGTTCACATGAACCATGACTTTTATACAGGCCCATCAGGGGGAATGAGTTTTTCAGCAGTTTTGTCTACTGTAGGGCTACTTGAAAGTGGGTATGTTGTGAATCTGAGTCTGGACTTTCAAATTCCAATATGGTATTTGTTGCTAAGTGGCAGAAAAAGGCCTTGGCTAATACCTGAAATTTCTCTAGTTTCAGTGCCTCCAATTGTTAAATTCATAGCAGAAGATGACCACGAAGTCTCAACTGCTTTCTAAAGACAACTCATTTTGATGTTATGAGACCCGAAATAATTCATGAAGTCAGCAGTGGCGTAACTAGGGTGTCTTGGATGGGGAGGGGTCGCCTGGAGGGGCACGCGATTCTCTATAGGGGGCCACCCATAATACTAATTCTATATTTTAGTCAAATAGGGGGCACCTGGAGGGGGCACAGGTCAAATATGGGGGGAACGTGCCCTCCCCAGTCCCCATGCCCTCCGAACGCCACTGAAAGTCAGTAGAAAAGCAACTGCTGATTTTGTTGACATGTCGTCATGATGAATGTCGCCAACAGATCCACCTCACCTAAACTGTTTTCTTGCATGATCTGAGAACATGTTTTTTTCTTCTTGCCAAGCATGTCGTGACATTGTCATGTATCCAAAATAAACAGGTGTGGAAAGCAAAGATCAAAGAAGCAGAGCTGTGAATCTCCCAACATGAGCTGTCCTTTAATTGAAGTTTATGGTGTACAGTCTTACAATAAAAAGTGAATTTACAATGCCCATAAATACAGAGATAATGCCAACGACAACTAAGGATTGAGCAAAGCTATCAAGATAGACTTCTTGTCTCTTCTTGTGTCTCATCCAAGGTCAACAAAACCTCCAAGAACATGATGGAGAGGATATTTCATACTTACAGCTCTTTTGATGTCAGAATTAAAGAGTGCATCTGTATGAAAATGTACACTTACATATACCAAAGATTACATTTTCAGTTGTGCTGTTATTGCACATGCAATCTGGTATCGTATTAATAGTGTATGCGGCTGAGATGATATTCAATTGTCTCTCATTTCCTAATTAAATCTGTCTGGTCAAAGTGCATTGATGCTATCAATAATACTCGGTTAGTTATCAAGCACGGAAGAAGGCACTGCATGTTCTACACCTTTCTCTTAGTCTCTCAGTTTGGCTATAGATGACTTAATCAAAACACGGAATTAAATAAGTGGTTATATATATTCATCAGATAGTGCCCTAGTGAATGGGAAACTAGTGTTATAAATCAAGAGTTTCTCTTCAGGTGACACAATTAAAGTAAGTGACAGCTTCAATTGTTTCCAAAGCTGATGAAATTGTTAAAAAAAAACCAACAACACACAATTGAAACAAATTTCTGTAATGATACTTTCCTATAATAGAAGCAATTAGATAAGTAGTCAGAAAAATGAAGAATATTAGCGATCGCTGTTATATCAATTTGTTGCATCTGATCATTTTCTTAATAAACACACGATTTTATAGGTGTACCTCTGTCTTCACTAGTCTGTGTGCAAAAATAAAGGCAAAAAACCACAAACAAACCGTCTCGCTGAAATGCCCATTTTATTCAATAATGTTGCAACATGTTCCTGCTAAACCTCGACAGAGGAAGGATCTCTTTGACGGCAACAAATTGGTGTTCTTGTCATGACTGTCTTGTTATATTATCCAGTCGTTCAAATTTGTTGGAAGGGCACCACCGCGCGCAAATTGTTTCCTCGCATGATCCGAGAACGTGTTTCTTGTGCATCCTTCATCTTCTCACCCTGCCTGTCATGTATCAAAACAAACTGCTTATTGAGGGCAGAAATCAAAGAAGTAAGGCACAACATCTCAAAAGATTGATTGTACTTTTATTGCAGTCTGTGGTAAAAAGCATCACACTGGAAAGAGTGCATTTGCACATAAATACAAAGATAATGTGGCCCTGCTGTATCTTAAAATAATACTCAATCAGAGAGGATTGAGCAGAGCTATCAAGACGGTCTTCTTCTCCTTTTATGTCTTGCAGCCAAGGTGAACGAAACTTCCATGAAGGCCTCATCCAGTTTCTATTAATTTTATAACCAGCCGATTACCTTATAAAAAATGCATTGTGACTTCATGTATTTCATTTATCACCTGTTTTGTACATTGCAGTCCTGTGAGATTCACGCTGAAAATGTAAATTTGTGAGATTCACGCTGACAATGTAAATTACAGAATGATATATTTCTGAAGTTTTTTTTCAAAGATCTAATTAAAACTCCTATTCCGTCATGTGAGAATAACAATTATGGAAAAAAATGAGTTACCGTTTGCCTGAGACTGATGATTCCCCAGTTGCCTAATCAAGTTATAAATATTATAGGGCCTAAGTCCTGAAGTTCCCGTTTGCTCTATTAGAAGCAAATGTGGTGGATATAATACAACAAAGCATTAGTAAATAAGGGGTGTTTGTAACTTTGGCTGAAACAAAAGGATTCAACTTTTGCAAAAGCTACTACATGTTTCTTAGAGGATGAAATTATAAAGAGTATAATTAAATTTGTTTTGAGTGATTGTATCGGAATGTTTTTAATTCAGCTACTTTAACAGTCAGATAACTGTTTGGTTTTTTAAACATTAATTTAACTCATAATATTACCGCGATGCTGCCTCGATTACTCACAGGACTTCAGGTTTTATGACCAGCTGTAAAAGGAAGCAACAGAATGATGATCATAAAGGTACACTTGCCAAACTAATCCATTCTGGGACACTCAGGTTTCGAACCAAACTAATCGAAAAGTGTTTTATGGATTGATATCCCCTGAAGTAGCTCTGACATTCACCTTTTTTTAGGTGCCCAACATCCGTCGTATCTCCTGATACTGTCTACCCGGTAAAAAAAAGGCGTAAGGCCCGATATTTTTATCCCCTCATACATTACCGTGGCCGTGTCACCAAAGACTCGCCATGTTCCTGTGAACCTTAAACATGAAAGTGTCAAGAAATTGGTGTTGTTGTCATGACTTATTATCTAGTCCATCATATTTACAGGAGCGGTCACCACCTCGCCCAAATTGTTTCCTCGCATGATCTGAGAACGTGTTTGTTGCGAATCCTTCATCGTCTCACTCTGAATGTCTTGTATCAAAACAAACTGCTTACTGAGGGCAGAGATCAAAGAAGCAAGGCCCAACATCTCAAAAGATGGACGGTACTTTTATTGCAAAATGTGGTGAAGAGGCCTAAACTGGAAAGAGTGCATTTCCAATATCCATAAATACAAAGATAATAGCCGTGCTTTCTTAAAGATTATACCCAATCAGAGAAGATTGAGCAAAACTATCAAGGTGGACTTCTTTTCTCTTCTTTTCTCTCAGCCAAGGTTAAGGAAACTTCCGGGAAGACAAACTCACACAGTTACTTTTCTTCTAATTTCAGTCTTACCCTGAAAATAAAGCATTTCAAACGTCAGTAAATAATGAGATAATGGGTCAGCTGTGTCTACATAAAAGATAAACCATGTGTCTGATATCTGGTTTTAGATGGTGGAAACCAGTTGGACTTGAATAAGCAGCAACTAACATAAAAAAAAGTATAGGCCTATATAATATATATATACCAATTTACTTCTAAAAGATAGAATTGGAACTCATTTCTATATGTGAATTACAATAAACAGAAAGAAATAATGAGTAATCAAACTAATCATTGGCTTGGGAGTTGGGACCATGATTTCCAATTGCCTAATTCGGTTACACTAGTCCTTCCCTTCCTACTGTTTCTAGTCCCCGCAGGTCTCGGGCCTCCTCGTGGCGGTGGGTGGTAACACTAAGGTGAAGACCTCTGTCCTTAGTGGCCAACATGAGACAGTGCGCATGCACGATGTGTCCCCTACCTTACAGGGGAATATCAATGAACATGTCATTTACCATGATTCCAAACCGGATCGTACGTCAACCGGGTTACCAAGGTGCGCGTCCCTCAGCGGGAAACCAGGCTGAGATCAAAAAATTTGCGACTGGACTACCAAGATCTCAATGGACAAGGACATCTCCGGATGACTTGACTGACCCTGACCGCCCCCCCACATCTGTCAAAGACTGAAAATTTGCTTGTTATAAAAGGTGTCACACAATCACTGGAAGACCTATCATCTGTTGCTATCTACGAAAAAATTGCAGACCTTTGCGACACGACAATTGCAGATAGTCTGAGACGCCAAACCAATGGCACATTCCTTCTTAAACCTGCGACCTCTGACCAACAAGACAAATTGACCGGCACCCATGAGATAGCCAATACCAAAGTCGTCATTGAACCTTTTCAAAGATCAGGCAAAGGCATTATTTTCTCCAAAGAAAGTAAGACCTGCTCAGACAATGAACTTACAAATTGGTTTCACAAATACGGCATCGCAAAATTCAAACGTCTTGCTCACAAGAATGGTTATGAGTTACTGTTGCTAACATTCAAAGACGAAAGATTACCAAAGAAAGTACCTGTAGCCTTTGAATGGTGCAGAGTCTCTCCATACTTTCCTCATCCAAAACGCTGTTTCAACTGCCAAATGTATGGCCATTTTAGTCGTACATGCATCGGGCCAAAAATTTGTGCCAATTGTGGTGACCATGGTCATGCACACACCCACGATAAACCTTGCTCTAGACTTTCACATTGTGTCAACTGTTCAGGGAACCATCCTGCCTTTAGCCACAATTGCAAAGTCTTCAGGAAGGAAAAAGAAATTCTACAACTACGAACTGAAAGACGACTATCCTTTCCCGAAGCCAAACGCCTTGTAGAACAGGACCCGGACAAACCTTGCCTAGAAGCAGATTACCCAAGACCAGCTCTTCATTCATCACCACAGAGAAAGATTCATCTGGACAGGAACCTCTTCACAGATGTCTTAATGAAAACACCTTCACCGCCTCGACCACCAGACCGGCCAAGCAAGGAAGAACCTGTGAACTCCCCTGAATCACCGAAGAAGATGATCCATCAACGTCAAATTTTCTCTTCTGTTGCCCAAGGGACTGAGAAGTCCCTCAACCTACCAAAGGAAAAAGATGTTACTCCAGATAACAAGACACCACCCAAGACAACAAAACAAAAAAGCTCAATAATCGGATTGCTACCTCACAAAGACAAGAGTAAAACGACACTCACCAACAGCAAAAAAAGAACTCCCCACTGGTCTCAAATTTCACATCAAGTCCAAAGATGGAAGACTGAAGGATGTATCACCATTTGTTAGCTACACAACAATGCTGAAGAAATTTGGAAAACCACACTCAGTCGATCGACAGCCTGACGGTAATTTATTGGTTCAAGCCATTAATGCCACTCAGGCAAGGAAACTTCTTGAATTGAAAATTATTGCGGATGTACCTGTCAAAGTGACACCTCAAAGATCTCGATGCCACCAACCAAGATGAGATGACTAACTCAACATGACAACAAATCAAGTATGTCTCTAAATAGCCCAATCAGGTGCTGATGAGACGTAAACCACAAACTCACTCACTCACTCACTCACTCCTACTGTTTCTATCAGAAGTCAATGTAGTGGATATAATAGAAGAGAAACAGGTTGTAAATATGTGTTTTTTTTAACTTTCGCTTAAACAATAGAATGCAAAAGCCCCTGATTGCTTCAATGGCTTCTGAAGCAGTTGTCCTAATATCCAATTAACTGCTTCTCATAGGATGAAATTGCTGAAACAACGATTGAAATAATTTTTAGAAATCTTATTGTGGTGTGATTAGAGCAATTAGAGGAGCAGTCAAGCTATTCATAGCCTGAGAAGCTGATAATGTGCTGTCTTTGATAGGATGTTGCCTCAATTTCACTGCCTTTAAAAATGCACAAGATCCTAGGAGTATTTAATTTCATGGGAGTATTTAATTTCACAGGATAAAATGTTGGCTACTGGCTTTTGATTACACTGGGCATCACTAGTTTGATACACATGCCAAAGTTATAAGTTTTTCAAAGTCACCCTGGACTCTGAAGAGACTTTAACAGTGTTAATGCATGCAAGTGAAATAAAACATTCTCAGAAAGCATTTTATCAAAATTTATTAACTTTGCAGCACCCAATATGCCGCATCGTTATGCCTCGAAATGAGGAAGGACACCCAGTCCCTTGCTGGCTGTTCTAGAGTTGTCTGACATGTTTGCTTAATTTTCAACTAAGTTCACAAATAGCCAATGTCATGTTTTCTCTGAAGAAAAACCCCAAGCATGAGATTGCGATTTTCAGTACAGTCCCTGCGTTATAAGACCCCCTGTTGTAAGACCACCTTGCCTTTTGTGACCACCTTCCTCCCGCACTAAGTAGTATTTTAAGTACATTTTGCACCCCGATGAGAGACCGCACCCCGATGAGAGACCGCACCCCCACGAGAGACCACTTCCTGACTGCAGAAGGGGCGGTCTTATAATGCAGGAACCACTGTGCGAGGTTCTCCTTGACAGTTGCTCTTTCTTCCACATGACTTGCTGCAGGGAATTATCTTAACTGATGACTCCTTGTTATGACTTAGTACAATAATGGTAATTAATAAAATAGTGAGGCCCATTTGATTCACTGATTTGATTTTTTAAAGAAATCGATTTATTATTGCAGGTTGTGAAGATGGTGATTGTGGTTGTGATAATCTTCGGAGTGTGTTGGCTTTATCAACATGTTTTCTTTCTCGTAACTAATAAGAATGAAGACTTGTCAAGATATAGAGTAGGTCAGGGCAAGAAGCCGGGTTAGGTGAGAGGCCCCCCAGGGTAATATCAAAACTTACATTTTTGGTGCATTTTCATATTGATAGGATTGAAGCTAGAGGCATTTTAGGTGATGTCACAAATTTTCAGGGCAAACAGTACCAAACCATAGTAGAAATTAAAGAAACAAAAAAATATGCATGGTTTTTGTAACTTTGACTAAATCTTTGAAAGGGGTTGTTAGAAATAACTTTGGAAATATTTAAAAGTATAATGGATATCTGCATTGCTTCACTTTATGACCATCATATACATATGAATTGGATCAAGTTCTTTGCATTTTAGTTCAAAATATAGAGGTCAAATTAAAATACGTGGGTTTTGGGCTAGAGGCCCCACATGATATGGGGCATGAGGCCCCCTTCACTGGGGTCGAAGCTGCTTCAGGAACCATTTAATAATGTGTACTTTACCTTAAATCTTGATAGAATAGCTAATTAAAATAGAAAAAATTTGACCCGGATTTGAAACAGGGAAAAAAAAAACAACTAAATATATGAACAGAAAAATTCTGAATTTCAGAAAAAGTGAATAGAATGCCTTAAAAATGATAGAAGAACCCTGAGAAATAACTTTTAGGCTGAATGCGCTCCAAAAAGAAATTGCCATAGGATTATAATAGGGGGCTTCTTGACCGATGGGTGGGGTAAGAAGGCCATTTTAAATTTTTTACAAAAATGGTCGTAACTTCTTTATTAAAGTTTATAAACATTTGTTTCACTAGTTATTAGTAGAGTCAAGTGATCCCTTCCTGACAGCATAAGCATTCAAATAATCACCCATAAAAAGTAGGTCAAATCGCACCTCGAAGTTAAGGGGGGCCGCATGCCCCGACCTACTCTACTCATATCAAGCACATCTACCTTGTCATATACTGGCTGGCAATGAGCAATTTCATATACAATCCCATTATATACTGCTGGATGAATGCTAGGTGAGTGTTGAGGAGCTTCCAATAATCCTGTTTGACTACATTTTAGCGGCTGTTCACATGTGAGCTTATTTAGAAGCAATAAAAAAGCAGGTCACTAATGGCCACGTTATGGCCTGAAGACCTATACATTATCATCTATCCTTTATATAACAACTGAATTTTTCTCATAGCATAACTCTAGCTTCTTTGCAACTATTAATTAATAACTTATAATACCAGCTTCTGCGATATCTTGAAGATTTAAATTTTGTATTTGAATCTTCAAACACTTGTACACCGTCTTCTGCTAATTTAGGCATATACAAGCAGATCACAGATTGAAGTTTAGACCAATCACATTGATTACCGATGATGTCACCGTATAAACGCAAACGAAGTTTTCAAAAAACACATAGCTATGAAAACGATAATAATTAATTGCTGATATCTGTCCACTACAGTCTTTTATATCATGGTACTATAACTAATTCTTCAGCAACAGGATGCTGCAAATAATCTAGGTGTTTCTCTAATGACAAGCCAATATGATCACCGAAAATGAATTAAATTGTTGTTTTTAACAATTTCATCCCCTGTGACGCAGTTAATTGGATAACTTGGGCAACTGGTTCTGAAACCATTGAAGCAGTTAGCGGCTTTGGCTTCCAATTGTTTCAGCTAAAGTAAAGAACCACCCTTATTTTCAAATATTATATCCACTACATTAACTTCTAACAGAAACAGCAGGAAAGAAAGGATTCCTGTAACTGAATTAGGCAGTTGGGAATCAAGGTCCTCAGCAAAGGATAACTCAACATTAAAATGTTATTTCTCTCGTAAATGGTTCACATTATAGAAAAGGGGAGTTTAAATTGAATTGAAAAACACTAACTTTGGAAATTAACGTTCTATATTTTTTGTCTCTTCAAATCCAACAGGTTTGCACCATAGTGCTTGATAGGTTAGTTTACAGTTTTTCTGTCCTGATAAAGTCAGTAATTATGAAATTAGAAGAGAAGTAACTGTGTGAGTTCATCTCCCCGGATGTTTCCTTAACCTTGGCTGAGAGACAAGAAGATCCACTGTGATAGCTTTGCTCAATCTTCTCTGATTGGGTATTATCTTTTCGATAGGGGAAGTGTACCTAAATTTGGACCGGTCCTTAAATTGGACCAGTGCCATATCTCCCAGCCGGAGGATGCATCTGTGCAGATGAGATACCTGGTGGTCACTTCTTGAATACGAACTTCTATAGTTCGCACAGGAAGTTTCTAGGCTACAAACATGGAAAATTATGACAATTATTTGATTTTTACCATATTTCTTGGTGGCAGGTCCGGAGGTCAAATATATACAGCTATGGTTAAAACAATAGGGGATACATAGAGTAGGTGTTCTCTGTTGCATAAACTTATGGCATGCTGATGGAATAGCATTGCTCTTTTAGGAATATGTGCAATTACTATAAGTTGACGAGGGCCTTAAATTGGTTTATTCAGGGTACAGCATATTGGAGCACTGTTCCAATAAGCAGCACTATTCTGGTCAAATATTGGGTAAAGTGGTCTAATTAGGGGAAGGTAGTGATTGATCCATTATAGATGCACCGTGTTGAAGCTATTCTACCTTTTTATAGTATACGCAATTGGAAAGGTTGAACTTCAATTTTACTTTATTTCAATGCCATATCAGGATGGGGGGGACCTAAATTGGACCACCTGGTTCCCTAATACCACATCATTAGTGCCAAGAACTGTTCCAAGAGGACAGCACTTTCCATATGTTTGTATGTTTCTATCTATCTATCATATTGGACGAGTAATGCCTATATTGGTCCAATGATCCAATGTTGGTAATGAGAGTTTTCAGGTGGTCCAATATATGGTCCACTCATTCTATTTAAGACACCGGACAAAACCTTGTTTTTGCATTTTACCCCAAATCTAGCAAATGCCGTAACCTCAATCTGGGCACACATGGAGACCCTGGCCAGCCTCATGTATTGGTCCGATAAATGATCTCATAGAATAACTGTGTGTGAGAAATTGAGCAATGAAGTTAGGTTGTCCAATGTAGGTACACTTCCCTTACAGCTGGGTCAATATCTTTTGCATTCATGGTAAGAACTGAGAAGATGGTGGTATTTGAAGAATTATGTTCTAAGATAATGAAAGAAAACAATTTTGGTAAAGTGCATACTAGAGCTTTTAAAAGCAGTGAACATCAATGCATATATATCCCCTTTGCTGCAAGAGGCCTACACTTCAACATTTTTTACTAAACTTGCATTCTTTTATTATGACATCAAAAGAGCCGTAAATGTGAGAATTCCTCTTCTTTACGTTTATTGAGTGTTTCCTAACCTTTGCTGAGAGAAAAAAAGAGACAAGAAATCTGTCTTGATAGTAGCATTCTCAATTTTTTTCTGATTTGGTGTCATCTTTCAGGTACAGCACAGGGCAATTATCTTTATATTTAGGGACCGTTCAGAATTTATGACTGGGGGGGGGGGTGGGAGTTTTGGCCGAGGGGGTACTAACTTTTCACACGTGTTTCAAGGGGGGGTATTAATTTTTGACAACACTTCCAAGAAATTTTAACAAAGAAAACATGTTTGAAAACACGCATAAATTCATTTTCTTTGGCCTTTTTTACGGGCAAAAGTCAGCGAAATGACGCGAATCTGTACGCGTTGCCATGTATAACAGTATAATATGGGTCAAAATTTGATAAGTCTGAAATTCTTGTCTCCAGTGTTTAACAATAATTCATGATTGCAGGAAGACCAATAGAGGACCTCTTGTTGTCATTTGTCATAGACAAGGATATTAGCAAATTTTTTAACACAAAAAATATGCGGGAGAATATTTTTATCCCATCCAAAAATAGCATTGAAGTGGCCAACCCCCTGAAAATGGCCTGTCTCCAACAACCTTTTCTTTGAAAGATCTCATCACAAAAACTAGTGCAGGATCCTAATTCAATTTAACTCTTCCGCATATTGAGACTTGACTGTCAGTCTTCTAAAATCTGGTCTCCAATAGCTGAAATAATATTCTGTATAAGAGCAGGAGGATGTTATGTCGATGTCTCCAATATTGTGTCATTAGCATCGCACCGGATTTGTTTCTTAATAAAAATTAAATGGACACACATCCTGTGAGAAAACTTTGTTTCTGATGTTGTCTGAGAACCCAAGAAAATATCTGTAGCTCTGTATCATTTATGTAAATCAACATATGAGAGTACTTCTGTTGCGTGTCAGTTGTCCTATCTCAATTTGTCATTAGCAAACGCCTTGCCACTCTATTTTGACTACATATTTCTGGACCAAAATCACTGTGAACATGTGTCTAGTGTTCATAAGGTCATTGCATGCACATATTGCCAGACTGCTAGTTTTCCACTGGTCCCTGCAAAGATTTTTACTGTAATTATCATTAGCATCACGCTGTCATTAGCATCATGTCAAAAATGGCTTATTGCCTTTACCTCACTAAAATTTTGTTGTAGGTGACTAGAGTTAAAATCAGTTGAATATATATTATCAATAAATGTTTCAACAGACTATTACATAACATTTTTGCATTTTCCTTGCATCTGACATGCTTAGCATGAAGTTTGATGCTTCTCTGAAACTACTAACCAAATATTGGGTGCCAGTAACATTTTACCATTGTCTAGCATCTGAAATATGGTTTAGTAAAGACACTGGGCACATTGATGAAATGAGTATTTTTGTTTGTTTTTGTAAATTTCTGGTTCAAGGACATGTTCTATCTCAATGACTATTGGTCATAGAGACCTGAAATATAGCTCAATGTGTGCAGAAAAGCCACTTTCCTATTTGTTGGTAATTCATTATTCAGCCCTCAGTGGTACGGATTTCAAGTTATAGGCATGATGCTAATGACACGCATATTAGGTATTTTAATTGATCAAATGGAGTTTCTCAAAAATAATTGGCTATAGAGACCTGGAACTTGGCCCAGAATGTGTAAGCAACTTGCCTAATCATTGGCAATAGATTGTTTAGCCCTAAGTGGTTAGGATTTTTTAGTTAGTTTAATGACAATCAAAAAACATTACAGCTATGTTTATCACCTTAGTACAGATCAGCCGGGCATTTCGACCCTTGGACATGAAGGCGCAGTGATAGCTGATTGTTTTACCTACCCAACGCAAACTTTAAAAGGCATTTCTGGAGCGAAAAATTTTCAAAATTTTTTCAGCTGAAATTTCAAGGTTTTCAAATTTTGACCCATATGTGTGTACTGCTTTGTATGTCGAGGGGGGTACTAAAATACGCGTGAAACCTAGGGGTGGGGTACTAAAAATCCGCATGAAACTCAAGGGGGGTATCAATTTTTGACGGGAAGTTCCAGCAAAACTCCCACCCCCCCAGTCATAAATTCTGAACGGTCCCTTATGGATATCGCATATGCAATATTTTCAGTGTTGGACCATGCAACACATCATAATAAAGGCACTACCCTTCTTTGGAGAAGCAGTGTCTTGCTTCTTTGATCTCTGCTTTTCACAAGTAGTTAATTTGAAAAATGACAATCGGGGTGAGAAAAAAGAGAGATTCACAAGGGACATGTTCTCAGATTACCAAAGAAACACTTTGGGTGAGGTGGTGTCCCCCGGCAAATTTGATTGACTGGATAATAAGACAGTCATGAAGGAACACTAATGTGTGGCTTTCCTGAGCATGGTGTCACACTGACGTTTGAGGGTAGTGAAGGTGATGTGACATTTATGGCATTTTTCCCTTGTAGAGCTTGTCTTGGGATCAGAAGAAACAACCAATTCAGTACTGGTTACTCGTTTATTAAGATTTACGAAGAACCGTTCCGTAAAAAGGACGTATAAAGGAAAAACCATAGGTAAAAAATAACAGAGTATTTTGAGGGAGGGGAAGCATTACCCTAGAAAAGGCCACTTCATGACCATAAATGAGGCAGTCTCACAATGCTAGGACAACCATGATTTATCTAAATATCTATTGGAATCATAAAGCAGAATTATCTGTATTGAATCAGACTCATAGACTTGAAGCACAAGCGATACATACAATATTCGGATTCAGATTATTTTTATTTGACCATAAAAATTTTAAAACTACAATCAAATTTCTTATTATGCCTTGTGAATTATGGTAAAGGAGACAGTAAGAAGTTGAGCTTACAATGCTGTCCTCACTGCCTCCTTAAGGAAAATTTAATTCATAACAATTAATCATTTATAAATATATGGTAATAGCAATAGTAATTGAAAAATGACAGAAATACATATTTGACCAAAAAAGCACTCTGTATACACATGTAAATATATGCACATGATACACCTTGAATTTCATCTGAAATATGACAAAAAAGTTAATATATTTGAAGTTTGATGTATGTGCGAGCGACTATGATACTTCAATACAGTTGTAGGATAGCTTGTTGTGTTGTTTTGTTGCTTGATAGCAATGATAGGTTGGTTAAAGTGAAAGGAGGAAGTTTTGAACTCTTTTTTTCACCAAGACTGGGGACGTGCACCCCCATATTGGACCTGTGCCCCCAGGTGCCCCTCCAATATGAACTTTCCAACTCTGGCTAAACTACACAGTTAGTATAGTGGGTGCCCGCTACCCCCCCCCAGAGAATCGCTTGGCCCCCCAGGTGCATCCCCTGCTTGAGACCCCCCAGTTACGCCACTGGACTGGGTAGGCAATTATCTATTTTAAATTTCCAAGAACCCCCCCCCTTTTCTGTGTAGCCATATCTTTGTCTTTGTTTGGGAAATTGAGACATTGTGTTTGTAACAGCTGACCTGTTCGCACAACATGTGTAAACTTCCACTAAACTAAAATTCCTTGATACTGCTCTGCTTGATCGATTGGCCTAGCCAGACCAGGTCTTAGCTAAGACCTGGCTCTTCTCTTGATACCATGTTAGTGAAAACGGCCCATATGGTTTAAATTTCTAAACAAGTAATTTAGCTTTGTCAGACTTCCCAAAAAACTTGATTGTTGGATATGGTCACAAAAGGTTTGCAAATTGAAGAATCTGCAGCTTTCCAGGTCATGGGACATGAGAGGTCGGGAGGTTCCCACCATAATTTTACTCCTTTGTTGGTCTTGTGTTATTACCACATTGCACACTCGTTATATTGTGAATGATTCTGTGACAATCACAGACCATGTAATCCCTCAGAGACTATACAAGCCACAGTGGAAGGTTAGTTGCTGTTCAAAAATGAGAGTAAATTAAAGATCTGTTTGACTGCAAGTTGGGTACAAGGTGGGCTATACAAGTTACATTGTGGTCTCCAAGTTGTACAAACGACAAGGTGCATTAGATGTCTCATCATCTCTCAGATACCTAGATATTAAAATGAAACTAGTCATGCAGGGGTCTTTTCCAAAGCAGATCGGGATCTATGTTTCTCGTAAATCCAACCATGGAAGATAAGCCATGCATTGTTATTAACAATAAAAATGTCATGATTTTAATGTTTTTGTGCTGAGAAAGAGAAGTGAGATTTAGATTTGGATTTCTTTTATTTATAAGTGACCTCTATACTGTCTTTCCATTATACTGAAGCTTTCACCAAATTGTCCGCAGTACTTAACTTTTGATAGCGTTTAATATGTGAGTAGGCCATGAGTTATGTGGAAGGTATAGACATTTTCTATTGTATATAGGGGAAATCCGTAATTTCATATAGACCTTGTTGGTCCTAAGAGATTGGAATCTGAAGTAATGCCATTCTCGTTGTGAATTCCTGGTACCTGTTGCAGCCATTCCAGTGAATCAAGGACTGACCTTGGATGATTGTCTGACCTGTGATATCTCTCTGATTGATTCAGTTCTCGTTGAACTACCATTTCACCTTGAAGACCTCTGATTGATCAAGTTACTAAGGACAGCCTTCTCTTCAAATAAAAACCACTGATCTACACCGAGCCTGTAACAAAGGTCTCATTACACCACAATAAGCTGTGGTCGCCTGACGTATGTCACTAACTTTACTATGTTGTGCACAATGTAGCACAATGAGCCATTCAGCCTAGAGCTGTGGATCAATTCCAGTCTGTGACAGCCTCCCCCGCCAGAAGCTCTCCCAAAGTTTTTTAAAAATTGTCCTTATCCTGAAATTTGATGAGTTTCAGCCTATCCCAGCTTTTCTATATCAGACTTCCTATCTTACGAGGGGCGTTCAGAAAGTTTGAGGCTTTTTTTTATATGGACATTTATTTTCAAAGTAGAAATATGAATTTTTCACAAGATGAGATTCAGCATATTTGGAATGGATTTCCCGAATTTTGGACAATTTGACATTTTCTAAAGTCATTCTGTGGTTGCCATAGAAACTGAAAGTTCAGCTTCTTGGGGCAGATAATACTGAAACCGAGAAAGTCAATGAATTTTGGCTGTGAGAGACCTCTCTCTATCACTTGCATTAGTGAGATTGACAATATTTGACACAAGAAATATAATATTAGCCTTAAAAAATACTCCCAAGCTCACCAAAAGCATTGATTCATGCAACTGACCCATTGAAGTAAATGTTCTTTGAAGTCCTCCAAACGAAGTTCTGTGAAAGAATTTCGGTCATCCAAAGCCTTTTCTCTTCCAGTGCCTGGAACTATAGCCCCCATGAACTAAAGTAAGGGAAAACCAGGACTAATGTAAAGCAACATGTCACAAGAATAGCTAGGATAGATAACTCTGTCCATTTTGGTCTCTTGTTCATACTAGTGAATCCATGCTTTCACAAGTCCTTATGTAGCTTTAAAGCATATTTAGAAGCTAATACCATATTTCTTGTGTCAAATATTGTCAATCTCACTAATACAAGTGACAGAGAGAAGTCTCTCACAGTCACAATTTCTTAGCATTCTTGGTTTCAGTGTTACCTGCCCTAAGAAGCTGAACTTTCAGTTTCCACGGCAACCACAGAATGACTTAAAAATGTCCCAATTGTCCAAAATTTTGGAAATCCATTCCAAATATGCTGAATATTATCCTGTGAAAAATTCATAGTTCTAGATTGAAAATAAGTTTCCATATGAAAAAAAGCCTCGAACTTTCTGAACGCCCCTCGTACACAGTCCTGGATCATCTATCAGTAAACTTGAACTTTATAAAATTAATTGATTTGATTCAGTACACTCTAAAAAATTTCTTTAAAATCAAAAATAGTTTTTTGAAAAATCCGTATTTGTTTTTGCTTGGAAGTTTGGTTTTTCAAAAAACCATTTTATACTTAAAAAAACAATTTTGTCCCAAAATTTTTTAGAGTGATATATATGGTAAATCACTACACACAGTCTCTTTGGTGTTTCTTTTTTATGTCATACCATATATTTAAAGTCTTCAACTGGAAAATTGTTTAATTCACAACCGTTATGTATGTAGAACTGATAATTAAATATACTTTGGCCTTACTGCTTTTCTTTACTTTTTTGTTCTATTTCCCATCCAAATTCATCACCTACCATGTAATAGGCTTGTTCATTGGCCAGCTTTGGAGGTGTGTCTGACTTATTCAATGAAGGCTGTGCTGAGTGCCTGGGTGGAAACAAACTTCTTCTTTTTTTTTTGATGTGCTGAGCAAATTTATTTTCCAGTGTCATGTGCTGAACCAATTATTTTCATCATAAGTCCAGCTGCCCCCCCCCCCCTCATGTACAATCGGTCAGCCCCAAAGGGACACCACTTTAAAAGTTTGAGATCACTAATCTGTAAGTTGTCTAACAATATTTGTCAACCACTGAACCTTGACAAGTCCATCGACTAAAACTCAGTTGGTGAAAGGGACTTAGTTAAACCAGGTTTAAAGAAGTTAAGACCAGGCCTAACTGTTAAAACTATGTTGGTGAAATCGGCCCTTGGTATCTTAGACTAAATTTCAGTTGTTTAAGAATCATGGCTTAATAAAAGGATTCACTTCATTTTTTTTATCAGTCTCGAGTGCCTGACAAAATTCATAGGTCTACATCATAAAATGTTATAAGTTTACGACATCTTGTGGATTATCTTCTGGGGACTAAATGTGATGGTTGGTTTAATGAGAAACATGGATCCCAAATTGCCCCTGAAAAGACCCTAGCTTTGCTTGCTCTTATTTCATCCTTATGTTTTCTGAGCGTTGATGACAATGATGGGACGTCTAAAACCAATTGCCTTCTAAACAAATTGGAAACCACAATACAGTTTGTAGCCCAACATGCAGCCATCTTGCAGTCCTACAGACACACAATTTGGACTTATTTACCAATGGCAAACATACTTTCTATCTTACAGTCACAGATGCTGTTGAAACTTTAACCCATCACACCATTCTGATCCAACAAAGTAATCTCTGTCAAAATCTCTCAAAATTATCTTCCGTGCTTCTCAGCTCAATTCCAAATTAACTTTCTCACCTTCTAGCAATTCTGTCAGTTTGCCTGGCTGTAGAAAGTTATAGATATTTGAACAGATAGCTGCAACTGACAATGCCAGACCAACCATCCTTAAGCAATCTCATCAATTTTGCCCATTTAACATGTTAAATGGTGAAATTTACTAAATACTAATGCTTTGATAAAGTTTGATTCATCTCTGATCAGAAGGGAACTATGTGTCATGATTAATCAAGACCAATTCATCCTTCAGAATCCTTTAGAAATCTCAACTGTTCCAGAATTTATTTTCAAAATTACAGATGTCCTTGCCAAAATAGGCTATCAATGGAAGTTGTATCCATGCAGCAAAGTAGTAGAAACAGCAGCATATTTTGTATAGTTGAGTGTAATACGATTCTGTATGGCTTTTTGCCTGATGACATTGTCATACCAGAGTTGTACAACATATAACATTATTGTTGAAAATGGGAAAACTAACTGGTTGTCAAGCTTTAAAAAATATGTCAACCTAGCTGGCTATTATATGAAGCCACTGAGACAATCAGGACAATGCATACACAATTAACAAATGCAGTTATTCAGTACTGTTTCCAAAGAAACTTATATGAACACTTAATGAGCATTAATATACACTTTTAAATGGCATGGGTTTGACATAAGAAGTTCCTAGATGATACAGTTCAGGTTTTTTAGCTATTTCAAAACGTTGCATCAATAATTTGGCGGCAATTTATGGACCTAGATGTCATGTCTGGAAACAATCAAGGTTGCATCTTTCATGAAATCCAAAATATTAACATTTGAAAAGTGACTTTCACAAGATGAGAAAAAAAAGGCCTAAAAACTCTGTTTTGATAATTTTTCTAGACTAAACTATTCAAGATATTGAGCAGAAACTCTGCACACATCCATTACACTACTAAAGGCAGGTCTGTGAATATTTTTTTAGAAAATCTGAGTTGGTCAATTTCGGAAAATTGCTGAAATTTGTTGAAATAACATGGAAAGACACACATCTAATTGTTGGAAATGCCTGGAAACTTGTCATACCAAACATCATGACAAAATCAATGAACAGGCAAATCCTCATCCAGCAACCCTGTTGAGGATTGCGGTACCCTATAGGCTATTACTTGGCCAGCGGGGTAAAAAGCAAGAACAAGATTTGACAATTTGAGAATATGTTGCAAATGTCAATTTTTTTATGCAGACCAAGTTTCATGAAAATCCATTCACTTCAGTCAAACCAAAGTATGAATATTTTTTAAATTTTTGGGGCAAAACATTTATTTATGTCAACCCCTTTTTCCAATCAAGACATAACCCACTGACCTGGGATAACAACCAGAGCACCAATTATCGCAAAATTTT
This sequence comes from Platynereis dumerilii, assembly GCA_026936325.1. Lineage (NCBI taxonomy): Eukaryota > Metazoa > Annelida > Polychaeta > Phyllodocida > Nereididae > Platynereis > Platynereis dumerilii. Next base: position 1,609,472 of record JAPTHN010000023.1, on the reverse strand, counting down.
GTAACTATTAAAGTGTTAAGCATTTAATGTTTCTTGAAAGTTGGTCCAACACATTTTTTTATCAAAACAACTTCATTATCCTCTCACGACAAATATGAAACAGATCAAAAATGTTGAGCTATGGGCATGTATTAACATCCCCAAACTCTCAGGTCTATACCTACATATTAAAGAATACAGAGCTTCAAGTTTTGTGACTTATAGGTGACCTGTATATATACTATGTAACCTTGAGCTTAATGAATGTCAAGGTCAAAAATATTTTTAACAATGTGTATCCTAACTGAGGCCCAACCATGCAACAACTTTCAGAGCTCTATTATAAACAAGAAATACTTTGGAAAAAAGAAAGAATTGTAGTCAGCATTGGAATATTAAACAAATATTTGCATTGAATGGGACATGCATGAAGTATAAATGAGAATGGGAAATTCACTTTTTAAAATGCTGTTATCAATTTTAAAAAAAAGTTGAATTTATTACGCCCTATTCCATGCTGTCATATTTCCTGTCTTTTTTTATTCTCTTCTATTCTATAAGGTCCATCCTATTTCAGATAGCATCAACAGCTCATAAAACTATAAGCTTGGAAGGGTTTTCCCCTCCTTCTTTATGTTTGACAAAACTCCCTTATTTGATTTGCAATCTGGAGGGATAGACCGTTTTACGCAGGCCTGAGTGTCTTTTAAAACCAGTTACTGATAGTGGTGCTACTCCACAAATGGTCTTACAAACGAGTAATAAAGTTTTATAGCCAATTTGGCATTATTCTCAAGTGGAAATAATGCAACAGATGCTAGAGCAACTCAACACTCCATGGACTATCAGCAGGGAGGTTCTATCAATAGCACAGCATAGTACTGTGGATAATCTGTTTACACATCTCTCGCAGATTCTTTGCAATCATACCCATGCAGGGCTTCTGATGTCCTGCGGCTCCAGCTATATTAAGTGACACCATATGTTATGTCTGAGGATTGTGTGTAAATTCCTGCAGTTGCTGTGAGCAGCTAGCGATACTATCAATTAAATCTATGCACTTTTATTTGTGTCACTATATGCGAAGAAATTTTGTGAGTTAATACCACTACCAAAACGAAATGCTGTGGCTCAGATGTAGAGTAGCCTATACTATCTTGTGACATCTGAATTCTTCTTGTTGCACTGTCTATTATTATCTAGTATACCAACACTTCTGTTGCTTCCAGATAAAATTGAGAAATTGGTATGGTTTCAGAAGAGCCTGTCCTGCCATGGTTAATATTGCAGCAATGCATATTGTATCTTTACCCATCATCTGTCTCTGTATCTGTTGATCTATCTATCTATCTACGCATCTGCTTTTATTAATTTCATGCCGACATCCTTGCATTATAAAATTGTCTTTGTGCGACTGATTTTTGAAGGTCTGTACAACATTCCTCATGAACTAAGTCGTATCATAAGTAGAAAAGGCCCGGGAGTACAGACTGCTGCCAAAAATGGCCACTTTATGACTGTAGAGGAAGCAGTCTCAAAATGCCGGGACAGCTGTAATTTATTATTATAAATCAAAAAGCCGTCTTTTCTGGGTAGAATCCGTCTCATAGACTTATCGCAAGAGAGATGCATACAATATAATATCACATAAAAAATTGAATAAGTTGATTTTATCAAGAGTGAGCTTACTGATGGATGATCTTGAGTTTTGTGAGGCAAACAAACATTGAGATAGGAAGGTTGATGAAGGAAAGCTTGGATATAGGTCGGGACTCAATCAGATTCCTGGATACAGAAAAAAAGAAAAGGAGAGCTTTTGGGGAGCGAGGCAGCCACAGACTTGAATTGATCCACAGATGCTGAATGAAACATTGTGCTATATTGTGTGCAACCTAATAAAGTTAATTACAGAAGTCAGCAGGGCATTATCCTACTTTAGCCCCCTCAGGGGTCTAAACATTTAGGCCCTTTTTTCATGGGAAATAGTGGTGGTAATTTTTACTGTATAAGCGTCATTGTGTTTATACACAAGATGACGCTTATACAGTCAATGTAACAAAGAAATAAATGTCTAACTATCTATCAAAAAACTGTCTTATTATACTCCTGCTTTAGCCCCCTTTTCCATTGACAGTACCATTGAAAAGGGGGCTAAAGCAGGAGTATATATAAGACAGTAGGATATATAAAATACTGTCTTATATATACTCCTGCTTTAGCCCCCTTTTCAATGGTTTTGTCAATGGAAAAGGGGGCTAAAGCAGGAGTATATATAAGACAGTATTTTTTTCTTAGTTACATTGACTGTATAAACGCCATCTTTTGTATAAACACAATGATGCTCATACAGTAGAAATACAACCAAAAAAGAGACAAGTTTTTTCATTGTTACAATAACTGTATAAACGCCATATTGTGTATAAACACAATGACGCTTATACAGTAGAAATACCACCAAAATATAGCAAAATTCTGTCTATATATACTCCTGCTTTAGCCCCCTTTTCAATGGTACTGTCAATGGAAAAGGGGGCTAAAGCAGGAGTATAATAAGACAGTTTTTGCTATATCTTACTGTCTATATATACTCCTGCTTTAGCCCCCTTTTCAATGGTACTGTCAATGGAAAAGGGGGCTAAAGCAGGAGTATAATAAGACAGTTTTTGCTATATCCAACTGTCTATATATACTCCTGCTTTAGCCCCTTTTCAATGGTACTGTCAATGGAAAAGGGGGCTAAAGCAGGAATATAATAAGACAGTTTTTTCCTAGTGTCTATATATACTCCTACATTAGCCCCCTTTTCAATGGTAGAGTCAATGGGAAAGGGGGCTAAAGTGGGAGTATATATAAGAGAGTATTTTGCAATATATCACACTTCAGTTTGAATGTTTTAAGAAACATATAACTGTGAGTATTCTTGGTAATGATCTCCTTCACACTTTTACAGTATTTATTCTGTGATATACAGACTGGAAACATAATTGAGCTATTTTTCAGTTTCAGTTTTTGTTGATCAATATCTATGGAAATATCTATAAAATGTTTAAACCCTTAAGGGGGCTAAAGTAGGATAATGCCGTCAGCAGGCAATAGTTGATTGTGGTAGATATTTGTCACGGACCAGGTGTAAATTAGTGGCTTTTATTTGAAGGGAAGGCTGTCCATGGTAATTTGATTAATCAGAAGTCTTCAAGGTGAAATGGTAGTTCAAGGAGAAAGGAATCAAGCAGAGAGATATCACAGGTTGACAATCAGCCAAGGTCAGTCCTTGATTCACTGGAATGGCTACAAAAGGTACCAGGAATTCACATTGTGTATATGGCCCATATGTGGCATTAGTTAAAGATTCCAGAGACATTTCTCAGTCTCCGAGGTTCAACATGGTCTGTCAGTGATGATTAAATATGTACAGATGTCCCACATATACATAAAGAGTGTGTGTAATGTAGTAATAACTGCATAATGCATAAATGCATATACAATATCTTGGAGCCTTAAAACATCTGACGTCCCTTAAGCAAAATAGTAGACTCCGGCTGGCTGGATGTTGTTCAGAGGAGATAATGATTTGGTGGCTGGGAGTTATCGGTTGTGACACAAATTTTTCGATATCATTTTTCTACTTTCCTCAATTGAAGAAATAGTTTTAATAAGATTTTTGAAAAAAAAAAAAAACACATTTTAAGAACCATATCAGTCTTTATCAAATCACACAGGATCACAAATATGAAACCAATGATGAAACAAAATCTCAATGCCTTTCTTCAATGCTGACGTCAAAAGAACAGTAAGTGTGAGATTCCTCTTTATCCAGTTAATGGAGGTTTCCTTACATTGACTGGAAGCTGGGGAATCTGACCCAGTTTAAAATGACATTGTAGCTTGTAGTTAATTTACATATTATATTGCAATGCTAGAATGGAGTCATCTCTGACATCACATTCAACAGCATGGAAAAGAACTTGAGATTCAGCATAAATATGATGAGCACTGTAAACAGACATCTGCAACACACAATGCTCAGACCAACCAGCCTTAAGCCTGATAAGCCTTTTTTTTATTCAACCATAAAAGTGTTAAAACTACAATAACATTTAATATTGTGCGGATTCGTGCCACGTTAATTATGGTCAAGGAGGCAGTAACAATGTTGAGGTGACAGTGCTCTCCTCACTGCCTCCTTAAAAGAAAACATCAATTCATAACAATTGATTATTTATAAATATATGGTTATAGCAATAGTAATTGAAAATTGACAGAAATACATATTTGACCAAAAAAGCGCTCTGTATAAAATTCAAGAACAATATTACATGGTATGTGATGAATTTGGATTGGAAATAGAACAAAAAAGAAAAGAAAGGCAGTAAGGCCAAAGTATACTTAATTATTAGTAAAGAGTCTATGTGAGGTAATTTACCACCTACTGAATCAAATCAATTAATTTTATAAAGTTCAAGTTTACTGATGGATGATTCAGGACTGTGTAAGATAGGAAGTCTGATATAGAAAAGCTGGGACAGGCTGAGACTCGATCAGATTTCGGGATAAGGAAATTTTTTGAAAACTTTGCTAGAGCTTCTGGCAGGGGAGGCTGTCACAGACTGGAATTTATCCATAGCTCAAGGCTGAATGGTTCATTATGCTACATTGTGTACAACATAATAAAGTTAGTGACAGATGTCAGGCGACCACAGCTGATTGTGGTGTAATGAGACCTTTGTTACAGGCTCGGTGTAGATCAGTGGCTTTTATTTGAAGAAAAGGCTGTCCTTGGTAATTTTATCAATCAGAGGTCTTCAAGATGCATGTTAGCTCAAGGAGAGTTGAATCAAGCAAAGTTATCACAGATCAGACAATCATGCAAGGTCAGTCCTTGATTCACTGGAATGGCTGCAACAGGTGCCAGAAATTCACAATGAGAATGGCATTATTTGCAGATTCCAATCTCTTAGGAGCAACACATGGTCTATATGAAATTACGGTTTTCCCCTATATACAGTAGAAAATGTCTATACCTTCCACATAGCTCATGGCCTACTCACACGTTAAACGCTATCAAAAACTAAGCAACTACGGATAATTTGGTCGCAGCTTTAGTATAATGAAAGGACAGCAGAATGGCCACTTCTCTTTCTCAGCACAAAAATATTAATTTAGCTTTTTTTTCAAGTATCTGGCAAAATTGGAATATCATGACATTTTTATTGTTAATAACAATGCATGGCTTATCTTCCAGACGCTGCGTGCAGTGCATGTGATGGTTGGATTAATGAAAAACATGGATCCCAATCTGCTTTGGAAAAGACCCCTGCATGACTAGTTTCATTTTAATATCTAGGTATCTGGGAGATGATGAGACATCTAATGCACCTTGTCATTTGTACAACTTGGTGACCATATTGTTGTATCCCACCTTGTAGCCAACTTACAGTCAAACAGATCTTTAATTTACTCTCATTTTTGAACAGCAACTAACCTTCTACTGTTGCTTTTAGTCTCTGATGGATTACATGGTCTGTGATTGTCACATAATCTGATATACCCCATGTACAATATAAAGATTAAAGAGTGTGCACTGTGCAATGTGGTAATAACACAGGACGAACAAGGGCATAACATTATGAGGGGAGCCTCCGGACCTGTCATGTCCCATTACATCAGCTGAAAAGCAGCAGATTCTTCAATTTGCAAACATTTTGTGACCATATCTGACAATAAAGTTTTTTGGGGAGTCTGACAAAGCTAAATTGCTTGTTTATAAACTTTTAAGTCTTTAAACCAAATATATCCTAGACATAAATTTCAGTTGTTTAAGAATCCTGGCTTAATAAAAGGATTCACTTCATTTTTTTTAATCAGTCACAGGTACCTGACAGAATTAGTAGGTCTACATCATAAAATGTTGTTATATGTTAACGACATCTTGTGGATTATCTTCTGGGACAACATGTGATGGTTGGATTAATGAGAAGCATGGATCCCAAATTGCCTCTGAAAAGACCCCAGCTTGGCTTGCTCTTATTCCATCTTTATGTTTTCTGAGTGTTGATGACAATGATGGGACGTCTTAAACCAATTGCCTTCTAAACAAATTGGAGACCATAATACAGTTTGTAGCCCAACATGCAGCCATCTTGCAGTCCTACAGACTCACAATTTGGACTTATTTACCAATGGCGAACAAACTTTCTATCTTACAGTCACTGATGCTGTTGAGACTTTAAGCCAGTGCCGAGCCAGGTCAAATCCCATCACACCATTCTGATCCAACAAAGTAATCTCTGTCAAAATCTCTCAAAATTATCTTCCGTGCTTCTCAGCTCAATTCCAAATTAACTTTCTCACCTTCTAGCAATTCTGTCAGTTTGCATGGTTGTAGAAATTTATAGATATTTGAACAGACAGCTGCAACTGACAATGCCAGACCAACCATCCTTAAGCCATCTCGTCAATTTTGCCCATTTAACATGTTAAATGGTGAAATTGACTAAATACTAATGCTTTGATTCATCTCTGATCAGAAGGGAACTATGATTAATCAAGAACAATTCATCCTTCAGAATCCTTTATAAATCTCAACTATTCCAGAATTTATTTTCAAAATTACAGATGTCCTTGCCAAAATAGGCTATCACTGGAAGTTGTATCCATGCAGCAAAGTAGTAGAAACAGCAGTATATTTTGTATAGTTGAGTGTAGCAAGATTCTGTATGGCTTTTTGCTCTGATGACATTGTCATACCAGAGATGTAACATATAACATCATATCATTGTTGAAAATGGGAAAACTAACTGGCTCTCAAGCTTTAAAAAGGCTAGAAAAAAATTTGACAATTTGAGAATGTGTTGCAAATGTCAAATTTTATATGCAAACCAAGTTTCAGGAAAATCCATTCACTTCAGTCAAACCAAAGTATGAAAAATGTTTAAATTTTTTGGGAAAAACATTGATTTATGTCAACCCCTTTTTCCAATCAAGACATAAAAACCCACTGACCTGGGATAAACAACTAGAGCACCAACTAGAGCAATTTTTTAAAACTATTAACTATTTAGTGTTTCTTGAAAACACATGTTTTTATCAAACAACCTCATTATTCTCTCACGACAATAAGCAACAGGTCAACAAAGTTGAGCTACGGACATATATAAACATTGCAAAACTCTCAGGTCTATACCTACATATTAAAGAAAACAGAGCTTCAAGTTTTGTGACTTGTAGGTGACCTGTATGTACATGTAACCTTTAGGTTAATGAATGTCAAGGTAAATTTTCTTTTAGAAAATGTGTATCCTAAGCGAGGCCTACACATGCAACATTGCAACAACTTTCAAAGCTCTATTATAAACAAGAAATACTTTGAAAAAAAGAAAGAATTGAAGTCAGCATTGGAATATAAAACAAATTATTTGGGATAAATGCGACATGCATGAAGTATAAATGAGACTGGGAAATTCACCTTACATGTCGTTATCAATTTAGAAAAGGCTAAATTTATTACGTCCTGTTCTTTGCTATCATTTTTCCTGTCTTTTTTTATTCTCTTCTATTCTATAAGGTCCATCCTATTTCAGATAGCATCAACAGCTCATAAAACTATAAGCTTGGAAGGGTTTTCCCCTCCTTCTTTATGTTTGTAAAACTCCTTTGTTTTGATTTGCAATCTGGAGGGATAGACCGTTTTGTGCCTGAGTGTCTTTTAAAACCAGTTACTGATAGTGGTGCTACTCCACAAATGGTCTTACAAACGAGTAATAAAGTTTTATAGCCAATTTGGCATTATTCTCAAGTGGAAATAATGCAACAGATGCTAGAGCAACTCAACACTTCATTGAGTATCAGCTGGGAAGTTCTATCAATACACTATAGCACAACATAGTACTGCGAATAAGCTGTTTACACATCTCTCGCAGATTCTTTGCAATCATACCCACGCAGGGCTTCTGATGTCCTGCGGCTACAGAGCTCTATATTAAGTGACGTGTACCATATACATATCATATGTCTAAGGATTGCGTGTAAATTCCTGCAGTTGCGGTGAGCAGCTAGCGATACTATCAATTAAATCTATGCACTTTTATTTGTGTCACTATATGCGAAGAAATTGTGTGAGTTAATACCACTACCAAAACGAAATGCTGTGGCTCAGATGTAAAGTAGCCTATATACTATCTTGTGACATCTGAATTCTTCTTGTTGCATTGTCTTTTATTCTTCAGTTTACCAATACTTCTGTTGCTTCCAGATAAAATTGAGAAATTGGTATGGTTTCAGAAGAGCCTGTCTTGCCATTGTTATATTGCAGCAATGCATATTGTATCTATACCCATCATCTGTCTCTGTATCTGTTGATCTATCTATGTATCTACGCATCTGCTTTTATTATTTTCATGCCGACATCCTTGCATTATGAAATTGTCTTTGTGCGACTGATTTTTGAAGGTCTGTACAACACTCCTCATGAACTAAGTCGTATTATAAGTAGAAAAGGCCCAGGAGTACAGACTGCTGCCATAAAAAAGGCCTCTTTATGACAGTGTAGAGGAAGCAGTCTCACAATGCCCGGACAGCCTGATTTACTATCCAAAATCAAAAAGCAGCCTTTTCTATATAGAATCCGTCTCATAGACTTGAAGCAATAGAGAGACATACAATATAATATCACATAGGAAATCGAATAAGTTGATTTTATCAAGAGTGAGCTTACTGATGGATGATCCAGGGTTGTGTGAGGCAAACAAACTTTGAGATAGGTAGGCTGATGAAGGAAAGCTTAGATATAGGTCGCGACTCAATCAGATTTCTGGATATAGAAAAAAGAAAGGAAAGGAGAGCTTTGGGACAGGGAGGCAGCCATAGACTAGAATTGATCCACAGAGGCTGAATGGCTCATTGTGCTGTATTGTGTGCAACTTAATAAAGTTAATTACAGAAGTCAGCAGACAACAGTCGATTGTGGTATAATGAGACCTTTGTTACAGACTGGGTGTATCTAAATTAGTGGCTTTTATTTGAAGGGAAGACTGTCCTTGGTAATATGATTAATCAGAAGTCTTCAAGGTGAAATGGTAGCTCAAGGAGAGTTGAATCAAGCAGAGAGATATCTCAAGTCAGACAATCAGCCAAGGTCAGTCCTTGATTCACTGGAATGACTGCTACAGGTACCAGGAATTCACACTGTATATGGCCCATATGTGTCACTACTTATAGAATCCAGAGACATTTCTCAGTCTCCGGGGTCCAACATAGTCTGTCAGTGATGGTCATGTATGTCAGTACAGATGTCCCACATACACTTAAAAAGTGTGTAAAATGGTAATAACTGCATGGTGCATAACTGCATAAACTATATCAGTATATCTAGGAGTCTTAAGACATCTTACGTCCCTTAAGCAAAATAGTAGACTCCGGCTGGCTGGATGATGTTCAGAGGAGATAATGATTTGGTGGTCGGGAGTTATTGGTTGTGACTCAAATTTTTCCATATCTTTTCTACTTTTCTCAATTGAAGAGATAGTTTTAATAAGGCTTTTGAAAAAAAAAACACAACATAAGAACCATGTCATTCTTTATTGAATCCCACAGTATCACACAATATGAAACCATTGATTAAACAATTTTAATCAGATTCCCAGTAGTCTAAGGAGATTTGAATGATTCACATTGGCTAGAAGGTGGGGAATCTGACCCATTTTAAAATTACATCACAGCTTGTAGTTAATTTACATACATGTATTGAAATGCTAGAATAGAGTCATCTCTGACATCATAGTTCAAGAGCATAAAAATGAACTTCCATGTAAATATTACGGGGACTGCAAACAGCATTTGCAACACACAATTCCCAGACCAACCAGCTGTAACTCTGATAAGCCATCTCATCAATGTTACTCATTAAATGCTTTCATTCTTGTCTCATTACTATATAAACGCACTATGTGCCATGATTAATCAAGACCAATTCATCCACTAAAATCACCTGGAAAATCCCAATTGCTTCTGAAACAGAATTTATATCAGAATTTATATATGACCTTGCCAAAAATAGCTATCACAGAAAGCCACAGTCTTGCAGTTATAATTGTGGTGTAGTGATAAGAGGAGCAGGAGTCTGTATGGCTTTTTGCACTGAGGACATTTGGCCAAACAGAGCTATGCAATATATTACACAATGTCCTGTTCTGGCAAAAGAGGAGATTAATTAACAGGAGATTAGTTAAGTTCTGTCAAGTAATACACGATTTATGATTTTAAAAAAAGGCGTATTGTGAAAGCTGTTGCCTGTGGAAAACGACAGCCTGTTGTTGTCCTTTTGCGAACTATTTACTCACTGGCGTCTTACTATAGTTGAGGCAAGGTTACTCTACTGCAAACAAGAACACTTAAAGAGCATAGAGTATGCAGTGTGCACAGGAACTATTTAACTGTCCTGTCTTGAAGCCTTGATGACTTGTGACAGTCTTGGCTTCCCCTTTGGTCATGGGGTTCAAAGCTTTTAGTGAGTAACAGTACTTGCACAAGGCCAGCCTATGTCGCAAATGGTGCATATTTAAGTGTGTCGTGGTAGGGCCATGTATGCATCTTGGCAAAGACCAGAATAGGAAAAGTGATGGCCATGGAAGCCACCAAGACGACGGATATGACTGCAATGGGACATTGCGTGCTGTCAGATGGAACTTCAAGGGGTACATAATTGCCATGTACCTACAGGGAAAAAAGAAGAGTAAACATGAAAAAGGGAAAAAGAAAATGAGGTGTGACATAGCAGGTAATCCTACTGCAGGTCTCCTTACAAGTAAATATTAGAGTTTTTGATACTACAGGTCGCCCTTGACGTTAATATGGGAGAAAGGAAGCGCTCAAATCCAGGACAAAGTTAAGTAAAAAGAAATTCACCGTCAATCAGGACGTATATTGATTCTTTTGATTCTAGAGCCTGTCAGTGGCTGCAGTATCTTGCAATAACTTGAAATGTATTGGGGCTTTCCACATTTTCAGTCAATTCAACACATTGTTCCAATTAAACAGCCATGACATCAAACTGGCATTTCCTTTGAAGCTAACAACAATACAATTATCTACACTTACAATTATTGGATATACATTTTTATTTGAAGTGACAATGGGACAAAGGTTCCTAAGAGGATTGCCAGAATTTCATACTTCTTTATGAAAGGTCACCTTTGCCCCCCGCTGACAATACAAGGCTGACCTTTGGTGATATTAGCTAGAACCTGCCAGGTAAATTATATTAGGCAATGGCCAGAAGACCTTGGCCGTATGAAAGATAAATACATATTGGTCTTTGATATTGTCTGCTGGCATTGCAAAGGTGACATTTGCATATCAATTTACATTTACACCTATGATATATATTTTTGGCTCAGAACTTATGAGAACAGGTACAGAATATAACAGAGATGGAATAGGTAGAACATGAAACTTTTTTTGGTAATTTTTACACTTGTCAACGTCACAATTTTTTTGAAAACGGCTGAAGTATCATACCAGATTTTAATTATGTTGTAATGGCAGGAAAATTCCTTATTGTATGTAAAATATTCCTGTCAGTGTCTTCTCCAATTATCTACAATAAGACAACATTGTTTTGAGAGTATTTATTTTACTGATATTGAAAGTGCAAGTAAGGGGCAACCATTTAATAATCAGGGGGGGAATGATCTATTTTACAGTAACAGCAGCATTAATTATTTTTTTCAAGCGTGCAAAATCCCCAAAAAATCAACCCTAACTCAAGTGACATCTTGTTAAGAAATACATGTACCCCCACCAGAAAAGGAATTTAGTTATTTCACCAAAACTGGCTCTGTCACATTTTCTTATGCTTTGACAGTGTTTAATGGGGCCCTGTTACAAAATAGCAAGCTGGGTTATCTTGTTTAGTATTGTTTGGCATTGACTGTTGGCATTGTTTGTTGTAATCACCTGTTTCGAACCTCAGTTCAGTGGAGCGCACCAATGTAACTGTGAATGACTTATGTACAGTTGTGAGACCATGAAGACAAAATTGTGCAAAACACCAGGCTCTGGCGCTGTGTGCTATACAGAAAACAGTCCAGTCGTTATTGCATTCTTGTGACACATAAATTGGTGTGTGAAAAAAAAGAATACATTTGTTTCATTAATTGCGCCTCAATCCCAAACTAAATCAGGCATGCTTCTGACTGGATACACCACTTATAAACACAAGTTTATCCTGGGTCAGAGACAAACAGTTTCTACAATCATTGTGTGTGCTTTTGGCCTGCAAAAATGGAATTGTTTCTGAAGAGCTCAGAAAGGCTCGAAAGACATAATACACACTGTATAATATACCTGCTAATGGAAGGGAGTTTAATTGAAGAATGATCAGTTGGAATCTGATTCAAAAGCAAGTAATTCTATCTGGAGAGGGAAGCCAGTCTTTAATTGGACCGGAAAGACCTAGACGAAAGTGTAGATGTTCAGCATTCTGTGGCAGGGAAATTAGAGCATGGCAAAAAACAGGAGGAACTGTTGTAAAACGAGCAACTGCAAATGACAGAAACTTCAATACAATGTCCAATTAATTTGTCTTCTTGGATGTGAAAGCCAAAACAAATCAGGAACAGATGTCCTTATAATGACTCAAATTCTCAATGTATCAACATAACATAACATAACACATTGGGTGCCGAGTCATATTGAAAAGAAGACCTTTAATCAGTTAGATTATAATTCAGATAGTGTTCAAGCTATTTTTTTAAATAATACTACTTATGAGTAATCACTGTCTTGGTGGTGACATAGACGCCTTCATCATTGCATGCCACATTTTCAGCTGCAAAGTTCAATTTTACTGATCAGAAGTATATGCCATTTACTTCAGCTAGAAGAATGATCGATGAAATAGATGAAACCACACTATAGAAAGAGATCTGTTTTCATAGACATTCTAGTTCTAACTGCGATTAGCAGCAAGACCGATGACAAGACTTACACGCCTCGGACAGCCACCAATCACTCCAGAATATATTGCGTGTTATTTTGGCCAGCAGACATTGTAAGGAGGCAATCATTGACAAAATGAAGGTCAAGTGCAAAAAAGAACAAAATAACCAAACATGTTCATGTGAAGTGGACTGAAAAAATTATACAGAGAATGGAATGTTTCTGAAGAGCTCAGAAATATTTCAAAAGAGATAATACACACCTGTATAGAACTGCTAATGGAAGGGAAGTTTAATTGAAGGATGATATTGTGGAATCTGATTCAAATTCAAAGAATTCCATCTGGAAAGTGAAACCAGTCTTTAATTTGACCGGAAATGCTAGGAGGAAAGAGTAGATGTTCAGTATTCTATGGCATGGAAATTAGAGCGGAGCCACAAAACCGGAGGAACTGTTGTAAAACGAGCAACTGAAAATGACAGAAACTTCAATACAATGTCCAATTAATTCGTCTTCCTGAATGTAAAAGCCAAATCATGTCTGGAATGTTTCTGAAGAGCTCAGAAATATTTCAAAAGAGATAATACACACCTGTATAGAACTGCTAATGGAAGGGAAGTTTAATTGAAGGATGATATTGTGGAATCTGATTCAAATTCAAAGAATTCCATCTGGAAAGTGAAACCAGTCTTTAATTTGACCGGAAATGCTAGGAGGAAAGAGTAGATGTTCAGTATTCTATGGCATGGAAATTAGAGCGGTGCCACAAAACCGGAGGAACTGTTGTAAAACGAGCAACTGAAAATGACAGAAACTTCAATACAATGTCCAATTAATTCGTCTTCTTGAATGTAAAAGCCAAATCATGTCTGGAACAGATGTCCTTATAAAGACTCTATATATCAACATAACATAACACATTGGGTGCCGAGTCATATGGAAATGAAGACTTTTAATCAGCTGCAAATTTAAGTTAGATTAAAATTGTTAGATGGAGTTCAAGTTATTTAAAGTTTCAATAATTCTACTTATGAGTAATCACTGTCTTTGTGCTGACATGGAAAACTTTATCATTGTATGCCACATTTTCAGCTGAACAGTTCAACTTTACTGATCAGAAGTAAATGCCATTAAAATAAGCTAAAAGAATGGTTGATGAAATAGGTGAAACCACACGATAGAAAGAGATTTGTTTTCATAGACTTTAAGCAGACTATTGTGGCTAGCCAATCCATATGGTTATTACTGAACCAAGATAATGGAGTTGACAACCACATACTGCTTGCTTCTTAAACCAATATTTTGGAATTTTTGAATTTGAAAAATCTAATTGGTCGTTTTTAGGGCGCTCTCTGCTGAGAGAGCTCCCTGTTGTCATTGAAATCCTGAAGAATCTTGTGGGTCGATTTATGGGCAAATTACAGCTCCAATTGACTTCAAAACTTCACACATTGCATCATGTCAGCCAAGAATGGATTGATCAACTTTACAGGGACATGCATATAGTTTAAATACCATTTTAGAGACCCAGGAAAACCATCCTAGAAAAACTGGAAAGAGGGAGTCCTGTAATGTCATTCAGGGGGTTTCCCACACCAGATCACCGAGAATTTGTCAAAACAACAAGAGGTCAGCAATTGGGACAAAACACCTCTGCATGCTTCATCAATGTGTTGCTACCCTTGTATGATATGTTATGTAGTAGGAACAGTTTAAAAACAAGATGACCAAGACTTCAGATCAGCAGTTAGATGATGTGCGGAATGGCCTTTATACTTTATAGAGGCACAAACATACTTTAACTACCATTCTAAAGGGCAACAATATCACAAGATTGGAGAGGCAATTAATAAAACATATAAGATGTGGGGTTACAGGTGAAACTTGGGAAATCCATGAGTAGACATAAACTATGAATGAAAGATGGTAATGGAAAACAATAAAGTTAACATACTGTAGTAAGTTAGATGGAAAGATATGTGGAAAGAAAGAAAGAAAGATAGATAGATAGATAGATAGATAGATAGATAGATAGATAGATAGATAGATAGATAGATAGATAGATAGATAGATAGATAGAAACCTAGAAGCACAGCTAGAAACACAGCATGCCTGACAGCTTGACATAGAGAAAGAAGGAAAACAATGAAACAGTGAAATGGATTAGATGGTTAGTCGTTTCTTTGGTTTTCAAGAACTTGCATCCTCCCCACGCAAGCCCTGCTAAAATGGACAGGGCTTTCTGCTATTTCCAATCTCTTCCGTGATTGGCTGCTTATTTAGGTCATAAGCATTTTGCAGGCAGATTTAGTCAGATTATGGACACTTAGAGGATTACTGGCAACTAAGAAAAACAGTGTAAAACAAGCAAACTTTCAAACAGTTTCATTTCAGAACTGTGAAAATACATAATTCAATGGAATTTTCGGAACTGTGATAGCACCTTTCAACAATACACAATTTCTCCATTTGTAACTGTGTGAAGCAGAAGCAACAATTTCAAACTGTGATTAAGTTAATTAAGTATTCATGAATTAGAAAAGGTTATGGGCCATTTTGTCATGGTATGACTTGGGATGATGAGAACTTGCAGTGTCATGAGATATAGGAGCGCCCTTTAAAGTGCCTTGTGCGCGTTATTTTTAAATAATAGTCTATTTGCTGATATTTCAGTGGTGTGGCAGTCATTGTTCCAAAAATACTCAATTTAGTCATGCTGATGTATTTTTCTGTGCAAAGATAGCCTGTGAAACCAAAAAGTCATTCATATGCCAATTATACACTGTACAATTGGGATATGAAGTATAATTTAACCACAGGAATTTAACAAAGGATTCTATCTTCGTTTTGTATTATATGTTTTGTACACTAACCATAACTATTCATTCAGAATGAATTATTTATAAGATTGTCATTTCAGAATGAATGTGTTCTTTATTATCAAAAGATATGGACAAAAAAGAATATCAAATATTCTACAACTCCCATATATTTCACATTATTCAAGGCATCATGAATTAAGAAATTAAGGTTGTTTGTCATAGCAAAAATAATCTCTATCTTTACATGGCTTACCTATTCATATAGTTGTAGGCCTATATAGTATAAATAATTGATGTGTGCTCATTAAAGGCATGATGCAGAGATATAGGAGAAGAGATGATGGCTGAAAGAGAGATGAGCATATTCCTTCAAGCAGAAAAAGTTAATTGAACAGGAAAGTCTATTTTTGGCGTATGACTATTATGTGACACCAGATCTTAATGAAGGAAAAAAGAAAGAAATATTAAATAATTGTTAAAGTCAATAAATATCCCAGTTCCCCGAGGAAAGAAGATTCCATACAAACAAATCTGGAGAGAAACAGCTTGCCTTAAAAAAAAAAGTTCTAATGTCTGAGCCATTAGTGTCTTAGCAAGAACAAGGAAGCCAAGGCAGGTGACAACCCAGGCGTCGTTCTGGTGAGCACTTCTTGGCAGTTCTGCCAGCTATAGTCTGCTATACATACAGAAACTTGAGAGTTTAAAATTGTATAGATGAAACATAATGAGCAATGTGGTATGTAGACTACATAATGGATATGTACTCATTAGACGTACATTTTTGAATAGATCAACATATAGGAGCATACATGATGGTAGAGGGAAAGATGTGCATATTCATCCATAGAAATTCATATAATTTCAACAGAGAAGATTATTTAAGACGTTATCGCCTTTATGCAACATGATCATTTAATAGAGCAAAAGAAGGAATCGATTAATTAATCAATACATTTCTTAATGTCAATAAATATATCAGTTCCTGCGGAATTAGGATTCAATATAGAGTATAAACAAGTCTGGAGACTTGACATTTTTTAATGCTTTGTTGTCTGAGCCATTACCCTGTGGGAAATCTGACCTATTTTGACGTCAGGGGACATCAGTATGACGTCAGTGACATTATCCTGATGTCAGGTGAGGTCAGAATGCCCACTTGGTAGCGTCCTTGCTGGAACAAAGGAAGCCAGGGCAGGTGTCAACCCAGGTATCATTCTTGTGAGCATATCAGATAAACACAATATAATTATTATTATAATGAGCTAAATAAAAGTTTTGAATATTAATCAGTCTTTTTACTGCTCCTTGATATGACCACACAACAGGAATTCATTTTTTTTCCTAAACAAATCCATTCTTTGAAAAGCGGTGGCTTTTGCAAAATAGTTTCAGCTAGGTAAAAAAGAAACACGTTATTTAGTATAATTGCTTTCATTATATCCACTGCATCTGTGTCCAATAGAACCAGCAGGAAGCTATAGACTTCTGCGACTGAATTAGGCAACTGAGAGTTTTCAGATTCAGACAATTGGTAATAAAATTCAATTTCTTCAATTTCTGACATCCATATTTTTAGAAATATGATTTTTAATTTCATTAAAAAAAAGAAGAACTTTGGAAACATATAATTCTTTATTTTGTTGAAACCCACATGTAACATTATTATAAAGCAGCCAAAAAAACCAAAAAAGATTCACACTGAGAACATAAATCAACACATGTCCTAATACAGTCAGTCATTAGGAAAACTAAAAGAGAAGACTTAGTGACTGCGTGAAATCCTCTTCATGTAAGTTTGCTTAACCTTGGCAGAGAGTAAAGGAGAGACAAGAGGTCAATCTTCAGTGTTTTGCTAATTTTTTTCTGATTTGGTATTATCTTTTAAATACAGTGGGAAAATTAATTCTGTATTTACGGATGTCACAAACACAAAAAAAAAAAAGCGTGGTCAATCTTTGGAGAGCAGAGTCTAGCATCCCTGATCTATGAATTGCATGAGCAGTTTGTTTTGGGCGCACAACATTCATGGTGAGAAGTAATCGAATTCTGAAGGAGCATGTTATCAGTTCACATGAGGAAATAAGGTGATAACAAGCCTGTGAATTAGATAGACTTGTATATAAAAGAAAGACTGACTGGCAAAGCATCATACATTTTTGACATAGCAAAACTGAAGTCTGCCATGCCTGACAGTCTTTTGATTAATATTAATAACACTGAAGATTATGAGATGATTACACAACCTGACAAAGAACAAATATTGCAGACGTGCTATTACATTTCAAAAGAACACAAGAAACCATTAATCAAATTGACAAACAAAGATATATACAATGTCTTCTTGCATAATAAGGGTATTGATATGAAATCCAAAATTTATTGGAAGCATAAATTTAATGACAATGAAATTGACTTTGATGCGTGGTTCAAGTGCAATTTTACCTCGAAAATCATTCCACGTTAATGTTTAGATTTTAATTGGAAAATTTTCCATGGGAAAGTAAGTACCGAAACTCAGATGAAAAGAATGAAACTATCTGATGGAATATGCACTATCTGTAAAACTGAGTTCGAAAATCTTGACCATCTATTGCTGAAATGCAGGGGTATTAGTACAATATGGAGAGGCATAGAGAGTATCATAAACCAATTCTCCGCAAAAGATGTTTTACTTGATTCAAAATTAATTTTGTGTGGTACTTTGTCACAAAGCAACTTTGAACTCGAAGTTATTGACTTAATATTGTCTATTGCAAGATATGTTATATGGAAACGGCGAAACAGACATAGATACGAAGGTGATAATATCAACATTCAAGGCTATTTGAAATGGATAAAACAAGAAGTTAAAAGTCATGTTGAAGTGCTATGTAGAGTAAAAACAATATTAAGTGATAAAGATAAATTGCAGATTTTGGAAAAGTTGTATTACGTTTTATACTATACAATGTAAATATCTTTTATTTGGGGTTGAATTTGGTTATTAAATAATTCATTATGTACATAGAGAGGACATCTGGTGTAGCACTGTATAATTTTTATACATCTGTTGTATACAATGTCATGTGCCTTTTTCTTTTTTTTGTGAATTTAACTGAATAATGGTGGATGTCTAGCGTGGTACTGTAATTTTAATGTAAATTTGAGCTAGTAGAATAATTCAATGATTTGGTTTGCCTAAAATATGCAATTATATTGAGAATGAACACGATGAATGTACATATGACGGGACATAAATTGTAACTGTTGTAATTTGGTTTGTATTATGAACTAATGTTCTCTTTGGTTACCCTATATACATGTAACTTGTTACTGTACACTTGTTAATGTGTTAATGATTGAATTAAAAAAAAAAAAAAGATAGACTTGACGATAAGACAGAACACATATTTTTTGCTCTCTCAGGGCATCTTTTATGTCCATTTTCAACAGGAACGTGGTGTAACATGACAAAAGAACATGGTAGTGAGTGGGATGGCCATAGAAATGTGATTCTGGCTGTTGAAACTGACACGTTGTGTTGAATTCCATGAAAATGTCAATGTGCTGAAGAAAACAAATAATACACTCTTGCTCAAAGAGAAGTATAGAGTTAATTGATGTTTGGTTTAGAGAGTAGTATATATTAAAAAATGTGGGAGTTAAGAAATATCTTTTCAGGAGTACACAACAGTGTATCTCTGCCATATCCAACAGTGTATCTCTGTAATATCCAACAGTGTATCTCTGTATTATCCAACAGTGTATCTCTGTATTATCCAACAGTGTACCTCTGTAATATCCAACTCATCATTGAGTTTGCGTTTTTGAGTTTGTCATCCGAGTGGACTATGTTCTGAATTTTGAGTCCAATAAAGTTGATAATCAGTTGTTAGAAATTAAAGCAACAACAGCTGTGAATGGCTTCATCTAATTATTTTAACTACTCACAGGAAAATGTGATTACAGAAATAGGTTTCCATTGTTCCTTCAGAAACTTCAACTCTTTAGGATCACAGAATTGGATTAGTTTGACAATCAGCTTTGGAAACCATTGAAGCAGTCAGTGGATTTTGCATCTGGATGTGTCTGCTTAAGCACCAATAAGTCTTATTTAGAGCCTTTGTTATCTGATTATATACTCACTACTTTGAATTGAAATAATTAGTTGTGATTGAGTGCACTGAATGGCTAGATATTTTTTCAAACCATATGGAAGAATACTTCTTTACTCCGGTTTTCTCTAGAGAAATTGAATATTTATTCCTATTTACATGTATGTCATTTGAAGAAAATTGTAATGAGGAAAAACTGAGCTAAAAAACTTTAAGTTACTTCTGTCGCAATGCTTGAAGCTTCTCGGTTTACTTGATATCAAATTAATTGTCAGTTAGCTCACAGATATGACTTTATCTTAGCTCTATCAATTATCGCTCTGGGAATTCAGTGATTGAAGTAAATGAGCAAGCATATTTTACTGATTATTGGATATCTCTTTTTAAGCTTCATACAATACTACTCCTGCTCCTCATTCAAGGTTTAGTCTGTCCTCCATAACTTATTGATCAAGCAACTAATAGAAAGGTTTGAAAAAGTGACACTTCCACTCTCAGCTTCCTTGTATAATTGATATAATAAATATACATTATCATGCTGATTAAATCAGGAAATGAGAAATAATCATATCATCTGAGCTGCATGCAAAATTGATACGATATCAGATTGCAAATGCAGTGGAAGCACCATGAAACATGGAGTGATCTTTGGAAGGTACAGATACACTTTCATAACAGTCTGTAAGTGGGCGGTCGTCATCAAAAATCTGACAAAAACAGCACTAAAACATCACAAAAAGGTGATAAACAGATTACAAATCAGCTCATCTACCCCTGAGTAGGTTTATTTCTACTGTGTGACCAGTGGATGAGGAGAAATCAGACATAACACCAGTTTGCATGTTGTGAGACAAACTGTAATTCTGACATCAAAAGAGTTGGACGAGTGAGAGTTCCTCCTCTTCATGTTCATGGAGGTTTCCTTAACCTTTGCTGAGAGACACAAAGAGACAAGAAATACATCTTGATAGCTTTGCTCTCTCCTTTCTGATTGAGTTTATCTTTAAAGAAAGCAGGGCTATCATTTCTGATTCATGGATATTGCAGACGCACTCTATCCTATGTAGGACTGTACGTACTTTCTATCTTTGCAGATGCAGAGTTTGCATCTTTGATCTCTGCTTTCCACAAGCAGTTTGTTTTGGATACATGACATGCAGAGTGAGAATATGAAGGATTCACAAGAAACATGTTCTCAGGTCATGCGAGGAAGCAATTTGGGTGAGGTGGTGCCCTACTACTTAATTTGATGGACTGGATAATAAGACATTCATGACAGGAATACGAAATTGTTGCTGTCCTGAGCTGTGAGCATGGTGTCACATAAATATGTAAGGGTGGTGAAGGTGAAGCTATGTTAATGGCATTTATTCCTTGTAGAGTTGCATCTTCAGAGTGGCAGTGAGGAAGTGAAGCTCAGAGTTTGGTGACTGAAGGACGTCAGAATCTTAGGGACACCTCTGGCAAGTCAGCCAACATTTAGAGAAACTGTTATACTGCCTTCTGAAATAAGTATAGTAGAAAACTGAGTATACACACCAGCCACGAAAAGGCCACTTCATAACCATAGATGAGCCGGACTTAGTGCTCAGTGTTGAGGAAATGTTACTCATATCTATTGAAATCATAAAGCAGTCTGTTCTGCATAGAATGTGTCTGACAGACTTTTCATAAGAGCAACACATACAATATCACATGTATACTATATCACCTACAGAACCGAATCAGTTGATTTTTTCAAGAGCAAGATCACTGGTGGATGATCTCGGGTTGTTTGAGGCAAACAAACACAAAGACAGGATGGCTGATCTAGGTAAGCCGGGAAAGGCTGAGACTCAATCAGATTTCCGTCAGTTTTATTGCAGTAAAAAGTTATATACATGTGTATATAATATATAATATAACAGATATCTGCAACACACAATGCCCATTTAACATATTAAATTGTGAAGATGCCTTGAATGCTTTGATTTTTGACACATCATGATTCAAAATATTTATATTAATGAGATGTAGTATTTTCCCCTGATAATTTTTTGCTTCAGTATTCAGTAACCACTCACCCATGACATTGCATTCACAGCTTCATGGCTCAATGATTTGGAAAACCCCCCAAAATTGATAATAGTCATGCAATTGGCCGTGAGTGCATTAACGCAGAAATTATATTTTCTTACTATTGCAATACTGCATATTGACAAAAAAAAGATTAGAAAGCTACTTAATAGAATATTTATATTAAAGAGATGTGGTATTTTCCCTAAATAACTAATAATCACTCACCCATGACATTGCATTCACAGCTTCATGGCTCAGTGATTAGGAAAACCCCAAAATAATAATCCTGCAATTGGCAGTGAATTCATTCAGCAACTACATAATCAAACTATTGCATATTGATTTTAAAAAGAGTAAATTACTCATTTCATTTGAAATGATGTAGGGGAGAGCGGGGCACAGTGAGACACTTTTTTTATTTTCAAGTGTTCCAAAATGTTGGCAGTAATGAGTTAAATGAGATCAGGTCTACATTATAGGTAATGACGTTGGGTATATTGTCCAGTAGTTTCAGGTTCCTACCTTTTACAGGTTTGGAGAAATTTTGAGTTACGTCCATGCTCGTTAAGTGTCTCACTGTGCCCCGTGGGCGGGGCACAGTGAGACAGCAGGTGGGGCACAGTGAGACAGGGCAGCTGCTGCCATAACCGCCGATCCTCGGGACCTGCAGAATTGTTCCATCAATTGTTGCTACAGAAACTACTGTAATCTTATAAAAGCAGCTGGCTAGGTGATTTTTTAGGTCCGTTTTTGAGCATGTTTCGAAACTTCATCGCACAGGACACATGCACGACTTATTTAACCTGCCGAACCTGTTACATACTAATCAAAATTCATTCTGATGCTTCTCTTTGAATATGACTCACTAAAATTAGGAGTTTATTGCAGGCATTTTGTTTTTACCAGTGAATTGTAAACTATGCCTTACATTCAGGTCGTTTCGAGTGTATTTTACCATGTCTCACTGTGCCCCGCCCTCAACTGTCTCACTGTGCCCCACGCAGCTCTCGTTATAAAATTTTTGAATCCTGCGGACCAGATACCTGTATTGTGGTTCATTATCTCACTAAACTAAGGCAAATAATCAAGGTTTGAATTCCTGTCAATTGATATGCGTTATACCATTTTTCTTGGGAATTATAACAAAAAGTCGTTTAGCAAAATTATTTACTTTTATCGGCTAAAAACCTAAATATTGAAATTCCACTCTCGATATGCTGTGTAGGCATTCCGGATATAGGTCAGACTCTCACTTACTTACTTTTTGTACTATACAAAAGAGGGTTGATCTGTAAACAGTACCAGCTAGACGCTACGGGCTTTGTCTCACTGTGCCCGCCGTCTCACTGTGCCCCGCTCTCCCCTATTTAGTAACAGAATTATCATACAAAGTTCTGTACTCTTCCAAAGTCCTTTAAAAGTTAAAATAAATTTACAGTTAGTATATTTCAATGTACACTGTATTTTAAATTAATAATATACCCAATCATGTAGTCTTTCTTTTATTGTTTTTTTTTTGCCAATCCTGTGAATTGGTTATTGGACATTGGTACATGTTCATATCAAAGTATAGTATTTCTATTTCTAAAGTATGTCACAGTACAATATTTCTTGCTAATTTGTGGAAAAACGTAGGCATTTGACAAAACATTTGTCAAATGCAAATGCTTTTTACTCAAATGCAAATGCAAATGCAAATGTTTTAATTTCTAAAAACGCAAATATTTAGCATTCAAATGCAAATGCAAATGCAAATACATTTGCATTTTTCTAAAAGCATTTAAATGCGGATTCAAATGCGACATTTGCAAATGCAAATGCAAATGCATTTGCATTTGTACCCAACCCTGATCATGAACCAACTATGTGTCATGATTTATTAAGGCCAATTCATCCATTAAAATCCCCTAGAATATCTCAATTGCTTTAAACTTAATTTATTTTAGAATTTAGTTCATGTCCTGTCAAAAAAAGCTATCATGAGAAGCAATAGTCTAGCAGTTGCGGTGTAGTGATAAGAGAAGCAGCAGTGCAGCAGTACAAGTTTACTGCTGCACTCAATACAGTTGTGTGTAATAAGAGTCTGGATGGCTTTTTGTACTGAGAATATTTAGCGCAACAGAGCTATACAATATATTGCACAATTTCCTGTTCTGATAAAAAAGGGAAATTAAACTAGTTCTGTCTAGCAATAACACAAAATGCAAGATTTGATAAAAGATCTATGACCAACAAAAATGTTGACGAATACATTATGCTTCCAGTAGAGTAGCCTTGCCTCAACTTATAGTAAGACGCCAGTGAATAAATAATCATCAAGGTTACTGTCCTGGCTTGAAGCCTTCATGACTTGTGACAGTCTGGGCTTCCCCTTTGGTCATGAGGCTCAAAGCTTTTAGTGGGTAACAATACTTGCGGAAGGTCAGTTTCCTAATTCTGTCTGTAGGGCCAGCCTGTGGAGTAAATGGTGCTTATTGAAGTGTGTCATGGTAGGGCCATGTAGGCATCTTGGCATAGACCAGAATAGGAAAAGTGATGGCCATGGAAGCCACCACGGCGACAGTTATGACCACAATGGGACAGTGCATGCCGACAGACGGAACTTCAAGGGGTACATTATTGCCATGTACATACCTACAAGGAAACAAGAAGAGTAAACATAAAGGAGGGAAAGAAAATGAGGTTTGACATACGTGTAAGAGGTAACCGCTCTGCAGGTCTCCTTACATATAAATATTAGAGTTGGTGCTACTACAGGTCTCCCTGGATGTTAATATGGCAGAGAGGAAGCCATCAAATCCAGTGCAAAGTTAGTAAAAAGAAACTCATCTCACCATCAATCGTGAGATACTGATTCTCTTGATTCTAGAGCCTGGTAGAGGCTGGAGTATCTTGCAATAACTTGAAATGTATTGGGGCTTTCCACATTTTCAGTCAATTCAACACATTGTTCCAATTAAACAGCCATGACATAGAGTTCCCCCGTGGCCTAATGGTCAAGACTGCTTGTCCACCGGCTTTGAGGGCGTGGGTTCAAATCTCACAACGGGAACTCACTTTAGTCCAAGCCCATGGGACATTAAATGGAGGCAGGTTGTATCCAGTATTCTATGCCGGGGCAACTGAAAGACCCTGGGCATCCCTGAATTAATAGGGTATGTTCCAGACTCACAGTCTTCTCATCTCATCATCATACCTGCCTGCAATATAGCCCGCTAAGGTGCTGCAGAGGCGTTAAACATAAACAAACAAACAAACAAACAAAACAGCCATGACATCAAACTGGCATTTCCTTTGAAGCTAACAACAATGCAATTATCTACACTGACAATTATTGGATATTCATTTTATTTGAAGTGACAACGGGACAAAGGTCCCTGAGAGAGTGGCTAGATACTTCTTTGTGAAAGGTCACCTTACCACCTCCCCTGTTGATCAGGCTGAGTCTGGCTGACCTTTGGGGATATTAGCTAGAACCTGCCATTTAATTATATTAGGCAATGGCCAGAAGAGGTTGGTCCTATGAAAGATAAATACATATTGGTCTTTGATATTGTCTTCTGGCATTGCAAAGGTGACATTTGCATGACAATTTACATTTACACCTATTATATACTCTTGGCTCAGGGCTTGAGCAGCATTATGATAGGAATAACTTATAATTTCAAGTTTAGAATATATAAGTGATGGAATAGGTAGAACATGAAACTTTTTTTTAGTATTTTTTACAACGTCATAATTTCTTTGAAACAGCTGAAAGCATCATACCAGATTTTAATTATCTTATAATGATAGGAAAATTCCGTATTGTATGTAAAATACTCTTGTCAGAGTCTTTTCCAATTATGTACATTGTAAATTTATAAAAGTTAACACTGTTTTCATAGTGTTTATATTACTAATATTGAAACTGCTAGTAATTAAGGGGGCAACCATTTAAAATAATGACTTATTAATTTAAATGGTTGCCCCCTTTATTACTTGCAGTTTCAATATTAGTTTAATAAGGGAAAGGGGGGGGGGTATTGGAGTTTTCTTTGAGGGGAAATTATCTATTTTCCAGTAACAGCGGCATTAATTATTTATTTCACGAGCTCGAAATCCCCAAATGTTCATCCTTAACTGAAGCAACACCTTGTTAAGAAAAACCCACACAAGAAATTATTCATTTCAAGACTACCCAAAAGAATTTTATTTATTTAACCAAAACTGGGCAAGAAACTATTTATATAAAAAAAAACTCCAAGCCACCCTGGACATTAGATGGTCTGCCCCTTAGCAGAATCCCAATTTAGCCATTAGTAGCAAGACCAATGATTAGACTTAGACTATCGGATGCTTCAGAGAGCCACCAATCTCTCAAGCATATATTGAGCGTGATTTTGGCCTGCAAGCATTGTCAGCAGGCAAGCATTGAGAAAATTTGGGTCAGGTGCACAAAAGAACCAAACATGTTCATGTGAAGTGGACTAATATTTTATATTTTTTTACAATGATACGAAAAAATGGAATTGTTTCCGAAAAGCTCAGAAAGGCTTCACAAGAGATAATACACACGTGTGATAGCAAGAAAATGACAATTAAGTCAATGCTATATTTAAAGATGATTTATTCATCATGGTTAAAAACCCTGTAAACAGAATATACACAAAATCAAAGACAATCCACAACATTAAAGAAACAGTGTCACAAAGTTGAATTAATATGACTGACATAAGTTGATCTAATATTCATGACTAGAAGTGTAGGTTTGACAATTGAATAATTATTTGATAAAGTAAATTAAATTGTAAAGTTCTAATAGGAAATAAATACTGAAGTGAATATTCACAATATTCCACCGAGGTAAATATTTATATTTAATTAGTAATATTAATAACCAGTGAACAATTATAATTCATAATGGAATAACCATCTTACCCAAAATGGGGTTCATGAAGCATTTTCACAACCACATGTTTCCCAAGGTTAACCAAGTTGGCACCTAACCAAATAATGAAACATGTGTAAGCTGACTGACAAAATATTAATTTATACAACTACTAAACTTTCTATAAATTTATGAGGAAATAAGTAACTAATTATTTGTAACAAAATATATAATTGAATGCTAAGTTTGCCTAGGATAAAATATTAACAGAAAACACGTACCTTGAACAAATTGGTTGCCAATGCATTAAGTGCAGAGTTGAGTCAATCCATGTTGCCTGGAGAGCAACTGAGACAAAACTGAGAGTGATCATTGTGGTCACTCAAGCATTTAAGCCTTTAAAATTGGGTCAATTCCCTAGTGGCCTTGAGGAGAGTGACAGAGCTAGGTGCTGCTGCCCTCTGTCCTAACCAATAATAATGATCAAAAGTAATGCCTACAGCAAATATTATAATGGCAAATTTTACACTGCCACACAGCCCCGGGTTGGGAAAAAACCGTCCCGGTTGCTGCCAAACTTTAAATTTAAATGACTGCAATATAAAACTATTTAAAACTTTTAGAATTTGCTGATTTAAACATTAAATAACTAATTTATCAAAACCTAAATTAATAACAAGATGCTAGTCCTAAAACTGGTTTCTAGTCTGAAATGTCAGCATAATGAAATAACTGAAATACACACATTTTTAATACACTTTGTAAAATGACACCAAGCTTAAACAAGCTATATTAGAAATAACTCATGGATTGCAAAAGTAAATCTGTGAATTGTTTTAGAAATTGATACCACATGTCAAAATCGCACAGTGGATTCAAAAACTAAACTGATACAACTGAATACCGAGATCATCAAATTGCTTAAAGCACTCAAAAAATAAATCAATACACGTAAACATGCAAGAAAACTAGAAAATCTCTTAAATGCATGAAAACGCAAATTTGATTCACAAATTATACATACACACTCCACATTTGAGCTAAAAAATCCCACAATATCAAAATAATTCACAAGTATAAATTTCAAATTCGACTGGGTCAATCACTGAAATGCGATTGGTTGATAAATACCAAATAAACCTGAACAAGGAACATAACTAGCTAAATGACATGACCTGTATTGGTCAAAACAGCTACATCAATGTCCTTCAAATAACAAAATCTCTTAGCCTGGTCGGCTTCTGAGCAAAAAATAACCAGTGCAGAATAAAGAAATTCTCAGTAAATTTGATGATGTAGGTATCTCGTCGAGGATGACGAAACTCCGGCGTGGTGCGACTCAATTCAATGAGTGTGATGTTTGAAAATGTCCAATTTTAGAAGATACGGCAAAGGTGTGAAGACTGAGAAATTTGTTGGCAATCAACTTTGATGGTAAACATTAGTACAAAATTATGCATAGATATAGACGGTTCTATAATCACGTCACTTTTAAATGTCCTCGTTGGCAGGATGAATCACGACTAGTAGCATGTTGATAGCTTTCACTCCTGGATCTGGTCGTTCCTTAAACACATTGACTGATGAGCCAATGAAACGCACTCCAATAAGCAAAATGACACAATAACATGGTCTGTCAATGACCAAAACTGCCACTGCTCAAACGATTTGTATAATTCTCACAAGCAGTCCAGTCCATTCATGAACCATAAACATGTAGAAGATCAATTCCTGTGCGGATACGAGTGAAGATGTGAAGTACGAGTCTCTAGATGATTGGATGATGATTTAAGGGCATATTAAAATATGAAACTACACTATTATAAAGTCTTTTGTCACAAAAGTTTAACAAAGTCAACTCAAAATTCAACAATTACCGTATAAATTTTTAAAAAGGAGGACAAACTTCAATAAGTCTAGAATAGTATGCGAAATACAGCACATGAATGCAAAAGCATTGATCATTAAACTTAAACACATCAAAAATTTTACAATTTGCACAAAGTGCTAAAATCTGACGTCATTAAATTACATTGAAAGAAAAAAACATGTGTGCACAATAAGTGGCACCTATGCATAATCAAAGTGACACAATTAAATTAACACTAATTGTTTTCCTATTATAAATGGAAATCAATATCCCTAAGTAGCTACATAACAAACAACAATAAAGTTGCATAATAAATTAAAGTTCATTGTTATTGATGAACTATCAAAGGAACTTAAAAAGTCCTTAAAGTCTGTAATGCACTTGTTGTGCTTATAAAAGAGTTCATGTACCTAATCCTGTTGTTTGGCCGATGCAAACTGTGGGGATTGCTAAGTAGGCTGATCCAGGTTAAGGTGGTCATGATCCTCTGGGGGCTCCATTGTGATAGCAAGAAAATGACACTTAAGTCAATGCTATATTTAAAGATGATTTATTCATCATGGTTAAAAACCCTGTAAACAGAATATACACAAAATCAAAGACAATCCACAACATTAAAGAAACAGTGTCACAAAGTTGAATTAATATGACTGACATAAGTTGATCTAATATTCATGACTAGAAGTGTAGGTTTGACAATTGAATAATTATTTGATAAAGTAAATTAAATTGTAAAGTTCTAATAGGAAATAAATACTGAAGTGAATATTCACAATATTCCACCGAGGTAAATATTTATATTTAATTAGTAATATTAATAACCAGTGAACAATTATAATTCATAATGGAATAACCATCTTACCCAAAATGGGGTTCATGAAGCATTTTCACAACCACATGTTTCCCAAGGTTAACCAAGTTGGCACCTAACCAAATAATGAAACATGTGTAAGCTGACTGACAAAATATTAATTTATACAACTACTAAACTTTCTATAAATTTATGAGGAAATAAGTAACTAATTATTTGTAACAAAATATATAATTGAATGCTAAGTTTGCCTAGGATAAAATATTAACAGAAAACACGTACCTTGAACAAATTGGTTGCCAATGCATTAAGTGCAGAGTTGAGTCAATCCATGTTGCCTGGAGAGCAACTGAGACAAAACTGAGAGTGATCATTGTGGTCACTCAAGCATTTAAGCCTTTAAAATTGGGTCAATTCCCTAGTGGCCTTGAGGAGAGTGACAGAGCTAGGTGCTGCTGCCCTCTGTCCTAACCAATAATAATGATCAAAAGTAATGCCTACAGCAAATATTATAATGGCAAATTTTACACTGCCACACACGGTATAGAACTGCTTATGGAAGGGAAGTTTGAATAACGAATGATCTAGTGGAATCTGATTCAAATGCAAAGAATTCTATCTGGAGAGTGAAACCAGTCTTTAATTGGACCGGAAAAACTAAGAGGAAAGTGTAGATGTTCAGTATTCTATGGCAGGGAAATTAGAGCGGTGCCACAAAACAGGAGGAACTGTTGTAAAACGAACAACTGCAAATGACAGAAAACTTCAAAATGATGTCTAATAAATTTGTCTTCGTGGATGTGAAAGCCAAAAACAAATTGGGAACAGATGTCCTTATAATGACTTAGTGTATCAACCTAACATAACACATTGAGCGCCGATTCATATTGAAATAAAGAACTTTAATCAGCTGCCAATTTAAGTTAGATTATAATTACTAGATAATGTTCATGTTTTTATTTTAACAATACTACTGATGAGTAATCACTCTCTTGGTGGTGACATGGACACCTTTATCATTGTATGCCACATTTTCAGCTGCAAAGTTCAACTTTACTGATCAGAAGTAAATGCCATTTACTTCAACTAAAAGAATGGTTGATGAAATAGGTGAAACCACACTATAGAGAGAGATCCGTTTTCATAGACTTTAACCAGACCATTGTGGCGAGCAAATCCATATGGTTATTTCCGAACCAAGATAATGGAGTTGACAACCACATACTCTTTACTTCTAACCAATATTTTGAACTTTTTGAATTTGACAAGTCTAAGATTGGTCGTCTTTAAACATTAGTCAATTTGCTAATATTTCAGTGGTGAAACCGTCAATGTTCCAAAAATACTTAACTTCGTCATGCTGATGTCTTTTTCTGCAAAGATTCCCTCGAAACCAAAACGTCATTCATATGCCAATTATACACTGTATACAATTGAGATCTGAAGTATAATTTAACCACCGGAATTTAATAAAGGATTCCATTTTCATTCTGTATTATATTTTTTGCATACTAACTATGACTATTCATTCAGAATGAATTATTTGTAAAATCGTCATTTCAGAAGATTGAGTTATTGGTTGTCAATGGACATGGACAAAAAGGAATATCAAATAAATATTCTGTAATTCCCATATATTTCACATTATGCATGGCTTCATAAATTAAGAAATTAAGGTTGTTCGTCATGGCAAAAATAATCTCTATCTTTATGTTTTCATGACTTTCCCATTCGTCTAGTTATAGGCCTATATATAGTATATATAATTGAAATGTGCTCCATTCTCATTAAAGGCATGACAGAGAGATGTAAGAGTAGAGATGATGGCTGAGAGAGAGATGAGCATAATCCTTCCAGGAAAATAAGTTGGTTGAACAGGAAAGTCTATTTTTGCCATATGACTATTATGTGACACCAGAACCTCATGCAGGAAAGAGAAAGAATTATTAAAGTCAATAAATATCCCACTTCCCTAAGGAAAGAACATTCCATACAGACACGTTTATAGAGAAACATCTTGCCTTTTTTAAATGCTCTATGCCTGAGCCATTAGTGTCTTAGTGGGAACAAGGAAGCCAGGGCAGGTGACAACCGAGGTGTCAATCTGGTGAGCAGTTCTTAGCGGTACTGGCACCTATAGTCTGCTATACATACAGAAACTTGCGAGTTAAAATTTGTGTCGATGAGACATAATGTGGTATGTAGACTATATAATGGATATGTACTCATTACAGGTAAATTTTGGAATAGAGCCCATAAGAGCAGAGATGATGGTAGAGGGAAGATGCGCATATTCATCCCAAGAAATGCTCATTATTTCAACAGAAAAGATTATTTAAGACATTATTACCTTTTTGCGATAAGGGCATTTACTACAGCAGAAGAAGGAATCAATTAATTAATCAATTTATTTTTTTTATTATCAATAAATATCTCAGGTTCCTGAGGATTGAGGATTAAATATTGACAATTCTGGAGACTTGACTTATTTTCAATGCTCTACCTACTGTCGGAGCTATTACCCTATTTTGACATCAGGGGACTTTAGTATGACCTCAGTGACGTTATACTGATGTCAGGTGAAGTCAGAATGCCAACTGGGTGGCTTCCCTGCTGGAACATGGAAGCCAGGGCAAGTGACAACCAAGGTATCATTCTTGTGAGCATATCTGATAGAGACAATATATCATTATAATGAGCTAAATGAAATGTTGAAAATTAATCAGTCATCAGTTTTAGACAAATGGTAACACATATAAATTCTGTATTTTTATTTTTATTTCTGCTATCCACATTCCACATTTAAAGAAATAGGATTTTTAATTCAATTTTGAACTCTGGAAACACATCATTCTTTATTTTGTTGAATCCCACAGGTTATAACAAAAATATCAGACTCAAAATGTGTTTAGTCTTTCTGAGTAGTTTTTCAATTAGACTTGCAGATATGAAAGTATCTGCAGACATGGAAGTAAAAAAATTAATTTGTTTTAAGCTATTTCTTAGTTACTTAGATGTGTCAGCAATACGCCTTTGTTGATAAAGTAAATACAAATATTGTTCTAGCAAGAGAACAAAAATCAACACTTGTCTTGATAAATTCAGTCATTAGGAAGGTTCCTCAACCTTGGCTGAGAGATAAGAAGAGACAAAATTAGACAAGAGGTCCATCTCGATAGCTTTGTTAAATTCTTTTCTGATTGGATGTTATCTTTTAGATACAGCAGGGTCATTAATTCTGTATTTATGGATATTACAAATGTACTCTCCGCACACTAACATAAAAAGGCACAATCAATCTTTGGAGAGCAGTGCCTTGCTTCTCTGATCTCTGATTTCCACAAGCAATTTGTTTTGTGCGCACAACATTCAAGGTAAGTGAGCGAATTCAGAAGGAACATGTTTTCAGTTAGGAAGTAATTTGGGTAAGGCTGTGAATTAGATAGACCTGCCAATAAGACAGAACACATATTTGTTGCTGTTTTAGGTGATCAGATGCTATAAATTAAAGCAACAACAGCTGTGAATGGCTTCATCTAATTGCTCTAACTACCCACAGGAAAATATGATTACAGAAAAAGGTTTCTATTGTTCCTTCAGCAATTTCAACTCTTTAGGATCAGGGAAGTGGATTAGTTTGACAATCTGCTTTGGAAACCATTGAAGCAGTCAGTGGATTTTGCATCTAGATGTGTCTGCTTAAGTAGCAATATGTCTTATTTAGAGCCTATGTTATCTGATTATACACTCACTTCTTTAAATTGAAATAGTTGTGATTGAGTGCACCAGAAGCATGACTTTAGTAAGTGAATGAGCAAGCGAGGATCATGGCTCCAAGCAAATGATAAGCCATCATTTTCATTATTCTGCTGTATGACAATGACAAAGTAGGATGCATATATCAACTTTTTTCGTGAGTCAATGACATAAGGTATTACTTCTGAACATTGAAATGAATAACTTTACGGCTATACACTTTTTCAAAACCATACGCATGGAAGAATTATTCTTTACTCCTGTTTTCTTTGGAGAAATTGAAAAATTATTCCTATTTATGTCATTTAAAGAAAATCGTAATAAGACAAAACTGAACTAAAAAAAACATTTGGAACTCCACGTTAAGTTACTTTTGTTGCAATGCTTGAAGCTTCTCAGTTTACCAAATAATAAATTAATTGGCAGTTAGCTCTATCAATTATCATTCTGGCAATTCAGTGATTGAAGTAAATTAGCAAATATATTTGACTGATTATGGGACATCTCCTTTTAAGCTTCATAGAATACTACTCCTGCTCCTCGTTCAAGATTTAGACTGTCCTTCATAACTTATTGATCAAGCACCTAATAGAAAGGTAAGAAACAGAGGCACTTCCACTCTCAGCTTCCTTGTATTATTGATATGATAAATGTACATTATCATGCTGATCAAATCAGGAAATGATAAAAAAATCATATTATCTCAGCTGCATGCAATATAAATATATGATATCAGATTGCAAATGCAGTGGAAGCACCGTGAAACATGGAATAATCTTTGGAAGGTACACATACAGTTTCATTAGTCTATCTCAATTCCGGAGTGGGCGGTTGTCATAAAAAATCTGACGAAAATAGCACTAAAACATCACTAAAATGTGATCAACAAATTACAAATCAGCTCGTCTACCCTTGAGTAGGTTTATTTCTACTGTGTGACCATTTGATGAGGAGAATTCAGACCAAACACCAGTTCAAATGTTGTGAGACAAACTGACATCAAAAGGGTGGTAGTGTGAGAGTTCCTCTTCTTCATGTCCATGGAGGTTTCTTTAACCTTGGCTGAGACAAAAGAAGAGACAAGAAATACATCTTGATAGCTTTGCTCTCTCTTTTCTGATTGAGTTTATCTTTAAAGAAAGCAGGGTTATCATTGTGATTTATGGATATTGCATATGCACTCTATCCAATCTAGGACTGTACATACAATCTATCTTTGCAGATGCAAAGTTTTGCTTCTTTGATCTTTGCTTTCCACAAGCAGTTTATTTTGACTACATGACATGCAGAGTGAGAATATGAAGGATTCACAAGAAACATGTTCTCAGGTCATGCGAGGAAGCAATTTGGATGAGGTGGTGCCCTACTCCTTGATTTGATGGAATGGATGATAGCACAGTCATGACAGGAATGCTAAATTGTTGCTGTCCTGAGCATGGTGTCACATTAATATGTACGTGTGGGGAAGGTGAAGCTATGTTTATGGCATTTTTCCTTGTAGAGTTGCATCTTCGGAGTGGCAGTGAGGAAGTGAAGCTCAAAAATTGCCATAGAAATAAGATGGGGCTAAGATGAGGGACAGCTGTTGTAGAAAGCCGCTTGTTGGACTTGATACAGGTTTAGAATGTATGTATGGGTAAGCCCAGTCAATGTGCCAAAGAAAAAGTGTGAAATAAGTGACCCAAAGGAGGTCTTGACTGTGCTCTTCTGAAGGGCTTATGATATCATCATCCAATGAGCAGTAAGATACAAGGCACAGTACACAGAATATTGCTGCCAATGAACTGTTTCTCACAATCTTACAAATAACTAAAGCAGTATGTAGCAATATGTTTCCTACTTCCTAATGTTTGGCAAAACATCTTTATTTGATTCTCCATCTTTCCAGACTGAGTGTGTATAAAACTAATTACAGCGCAGTAAGGTGGCCGCTCAGCAAATGGTCTTGCCTTTAGAACAAGTAATAAAGATTTATAGTCAATTTCGCATTATTCTCAAGTGGAAGTAATACAATAGGTGCAAGAGCTACTTAGCATCTTCGGGAGTGTCAGCTGAGAAGCTCCATCTATACACTAGCACTACTTAATGGAACTGCGAATAAACTGGTCACACATCTCTGGTAAATTCTCTGCAATCATATCCATGCAAGGATTCTGATGTCCCGCAGCTGCAGCTATATCAGGCTACAGTGGTAGCTAGTTCGAAACCTGCATCAAAATGAGTTTGGTGACTGGCGCAAGATTACTGGTGGAAGATCACAGGTTGTGTGAGGCAAACAAACTCAAAGACAGGAAGGCTGATCTAGGTAAGCGTGGACAGGCTGAGACTCAATCAGATTTCTGGAAATATAATAAAAAACCCAGGGGAGGCTGCCTCAGACTAGAACTGATCAACAGAGACTGAATGGCTCAGCGTGCTATATTGTGTGCAACATAATAAGGCTAGTTACAGAAGTCAGCAGACAACAGCTGATTGCCCTATAATGAGACCTTTGTTACAGGCTGGGTGTAAATTAGTAGCTTTTATTTTAAGGGAAGACCGTCCTTCATAACTTATTGATCAATCAAGGGTCTTCAAGATGAAATGGCCAATCAAGGAGAGACACAATATATTATCAGTCAATTGGCCAAGGTCAGTTTTCATTCACAATGTGAATGCCCAATTGCCCATATGTGAAATAACAGATTACAAAGAAGTGTCTAAGTCTTCAAGGAATGACTTTTGAAAGTGTGGGCTTCCCCTTTGGTCATGAGGCTCAAAGTTTTTAGTGAGTAACAGTACTTGCAAGGTCAGTTTCCTAATTGTGTCTGTAGGGCCAGCCTATGTAGCAAATGGTGCATATTGAAGTGTGTCATGGTAGGGCCATGTAGGCATCTTGGCATAGACCAGAACAGGAAAAGTCGATGAATATGACCGGCAATGGGACAGTGCATGCTGACAGATGGAACTTCAAGGTTAACATTGTTGCAGGGGCGGATTGGCAGCATTTTGGGCCCCGTGGCAAAATAAGTCAATGGGCCCCACATTCCTATTTTCTGCATAACTGCCATTTGTGCCAAGGTGAAAGGGCCCTTTCCTATACAGGGCCCTCTCACGTGGCAGCAATGATATAAACGTTTGATTGCAGCTGTCACTCTCTGCCGCATAGGCCAGTCCGCCCCTGCATTATTGCCATGTACCTACAAGGAAATAAGATGAGTAAACATAAAGGAAGAAAGAAAATGAGGTGTGACATACATGTAAGAGGTAACCCTACTGCAGGTCTCCTTACAAATAAATATTAGAGTTGGCGCTACTACAGGTCTCCCTGGACGTTAATATGGCAGAGATGGAAGCCATCAAATTCAGGACATAGTTAGTAAAAAGAAATTCACCGTCAATCGAGACTTATTGATTCTCTTTATTCTAGAGCCTAGCAGAGGTTGCAGCATCTTACAATAACTTGAAATGTATTGGGCTTTCCACATTTTCAGGTCATTTCAACAAATTGTTCCAATTAATCAGCCATGACATCAAAATAGGATTTCCTTTAAAGCAAACAACACAATTATCTACTGCTGCAATTATTGGATATAAATTTTTATTTGAAGTGACAACGGGAAAAAGGTCCCTGAAAGAGTGGCTAGAATGTCACATATCTTCGTGAAAGGTGACCTTTGCCCCCTGCTGATCAGGCTGACCTTTGGTGATATTAGGTAGAACCTACCAGGTAAATTATATTAGGCAATGGCCAGAAGAAGTTGGTCGTATGAAAGATAAATACATATTAGTCTTTGATATTGTGTGCTGGCATTGCGAAGGTGACATTTGCACGACAATTTACGTTTACACCTATTATATATTCTTGGCTCATTGCTTTAGCAGCATTATGATAGGAATAACTTATGAAAACAGGTGCAGAATATGTAACAGTGGTGGAATAGGTAGAACATGAAACTTATTTTTAATTTTTGGTAATTTTACCACGTCACAATTTGTTTGAAACAGCTGAAAGTATCATACAAGATTTCAATGAAGTTATTATGATAGAAAATTCAATATTGTAGGTAAAGTAGTCTTGTCAGTGCCTTCTCCAATTATGTATATCAACTTCCAAGTACAGTCAAGGAGGGTAAATCTGTCCACTTTTGGCCATAACTATATTTTAATTAAGGAAAGTGGTGTAAGATACAAAAATATAGATTAGCACATTGGAAGGGGCATATTCCGTACTACCACTAGCAGCCAAAAAAGTAAAATATTCAAATAAGTTTTGCTGAAACCATGGCAACAAAAACTAAAGGTTAGGGCATCTAAATCCGTCCAGGATGCTTCTAAATCCGTCCAGCAAGGATGGTAAATCCGTCCACAGGGTATTATACAGCACATATCTATCATATCTTGTGATTTTTAAAAGTTTTGCAATGTATTAACTGACACAAAGGATTTTCTTTCAATATTAGAACATTAGGGTGCTGATTGCACTTATAATAGAAGAATCAAATAAGAGAGGCCAAGTTAACTATCAAGAATTTCAATTGACTACCTCAATCACAATTTAAAAAACCTTTTTAACAGAATCAAGTGGTATAATTGCTCAATTTCATTCCTTTTATCAGTTTTTAGCCATTTATAAATAATAAAGGTCATAAAAGTATTTTTAAAGTCCATTTGAAGTGGGTGGACGGATTTACAATCACTCAGTCAAGCCAGTTTTGAAATAATGGTGGTAAATCCGTCCACTTTTATTTCTATTGTATCTCCCTTCCATGTGTTGGAATTCAGTTATTTAAGAAATCCTATAAGAATTATAAAAGTAAACGTCCCATGCATCAATTATTCACCTTCAATATATTTGGTTTTTGATGGAAATAGGCCTAGAAGAACAACTATGTGTTATTAGAAAATAGCCATGATGACGTCACAGGATTTCATTGTGTTTTGTCCTCGACTTTTAAATGGGCCTGAATATCATTTAAAATGTTGTCAACACCATAAAAACGAAAAAATTAGTTGAAAAACGAGTGTCTCTTGCTTTTACAACTAAAACAACTGTAAAAATTTTAATTATATGCCTATATGAGAAGGTGGACGGATTTACCCTCCTGGACGGATTTACCATACTTGACTCTACACACATACATATAGATTAGATACCCATAAGTTTCACGTTAAAGGAGCTAATTCAGATACCACATATAGCAGGACCATTCAAAAATGCTTCTCAATGACATTCTGGTATTTTAAATCTGCTCCTTACAGATTGGTTGCCCAGTGGAAATAATTTTCAACTGCAATTACACATAACTCAACTAACATGGAAAAATAGGGATGGATGAAAAAATTAATCACATGACTGCAAAATGCATCCTTATCAGTCAGCATAGTACAGCATTAGCCTGCCTTGGTAACACTGACAGGATTTTTCTGAAATGATAACAAAAATTTTAACTCTCCTGCGGCGTTACAAACATAATGCACAGAATTTTTGAGACCAATATTGAAAGCAATCGAATGACTGTTTTGATGTACAAGAAACAATTATTTAAATCATGTATTTTTCATGCTAGAAATATGCTAGCAAAAGGATTTTTTCCTCGCAAACCTAAGAGATTTTCAAGTCTTTTTAGCAGGGTAAGTGTACACGATTCAATTTTAATGTACATATTGTAACTGATCAGGAAGATGTTTTGTGAAGAACCATAAGACGATAGCCGGTGCCAGGTTACATGACGCTCTCAGTGTCATATATGCATGGAGATAGTGTGGACCCTGCTGATGCTGTGAAATGCAGGAAACGCTCTGCATAGCTACACACTCAACAGAAATATATTTCTCTGACAAGCACTTTAAAGTCTCAATGATAAAAGTGTAATTGGGAAAGAGGGAGCTCTAAATATAGTTTATTCCTTTATGTTTTTATTGTCATCAATTTTGGCTTATGTTCACTCCATAACTTTTTTAGTGTTCATTATAACTGCTCAGGCATAATGCAAGGCTTTTATTGCCCAAGGTATTTGTATTTCTACAAGACTGCAAAGTTGAGGAAAACAGCAGACCTGTTCGTGTGAAGTGGACTAATATTTTGAAATGTTACGGAAAATGGAATTGTTTCTGAAGAGCACAGAAAGGTTTCAAAAGAGATAATACACACTGTATTGGAACTGCTAGTGGAAGGGAAGTTTGAATAAAGGATGGTCTGGTGGAATCTGATTCAAATGCAAAGAATTCTATCTGGAGAGTGAAACCAGTCTTTAATTGGACCGGAAAAACTAAGAGGAAAGTGTAGATGTTCAGTATTCTATGGCAGGGAAATTAGAGCAGTGCCACAAAACAGGAGTACTGTTGTAAAACGAACAACTGCAAATGACAGAAAACTTCAAAACAATGTCCAATTAATTTGTCTTCTTGGATGTGAAAGACAAAAAAAATTGGGAACAGATGTCCTTATAATGACTCAATATATCAACATAGCATAACACATTGGGTGCCGAGTCATATTGAAATGAAGACCTTTAATCAGCTAGATTATAATTCAGATAATGTTCAAGCTATTTTTTAAATAATACTACTTATGAGTAATCACTGTCTTGGTGGTGGCATGGACATCTTTAGGGGAGAGGCAGGTTAGTTGAGACGTTTTTCAGAAAAGCTCGCCTCCAAGCTAAACGAACGATGATATTGGAATGACGAATAGTCATGTGCATGGGGAAATACATTGTTCAAATATATGGGGAAACTTGACTTTCTCTGTTGGATAGTTTTTACCCCAGATGGCGTCAAAATAGGTCATGTTAAACGTATCAACTAACCCACCTGGTTAGGTTAGTTGATACACCCAGTCAGGTTAGTTGATACACCAAAGCCTGATGGACAATGCAAAGAAAAAGTCACATAATTCTGCCTTGGTATAAAACCATACGCCTTCAGCGATCTGCTTTCTGTTCCCATGGATGCATATCTGCTACCATTGTAGGTCGGATCTGATGGTCGACCTGTTGGGAGGGGGAGATCTCATGATTATTTCAACCTAAGATTCATCTATAGAGCTTTTTCGTGTAAACAACTGAGCAACACCTAGCATTATGATTGTACTAATAGGTCAGGGTTGTTATTTTGACCAGGCCAGCCAACAAAACCTAACCAATCTGCTGTATCAACAAACCCATCCACTCGATTATGTCAGAAAACAGCAGGTCTCTTGACCACAGGTTAACCTAGGTCATCTTTGATGGCTCATAAATAACCCTTTTCACACACCTTATCCATATACTGAGTTACTCTGAATCATCCTGCAGTATAGCGAGAGAAAAAAAATTGCAAGATTTCAGCACAAATTTACTCGGAACAGTGATTTTTTAATTTTTTGACTTTTCTCCAAAATCTTGATTCTGATTCTACATTGACCAAGATGAGGAAATGTGTTTTTTTATTCTGCTTCTTACAAATGTCAACACTTTCTCAAATGATAATTTCTATGACAAGGAGGTGGGGCGTATCAACTAACCTTGCGTCTCAACTAACCTGCCTCTCCCCTATCCTTGTATGCCACATTTTCAGCTGCAAAGTTCAACTTTACTGATCAGAAGTAAATGCCATTTACTTCAACTAAAAGAATGGTTGATGAAATAGGTGAAACCACACTATAGAGAGAGATCTGTTTTCATAGACTTTAACCAGACTATTGTGGTGAGCAAATCCATATGGTTATTTCTGAACCAAGATAATGGAGTTGACAACCACATACTGCTGACTTCTCAAACCGATATTTTTGAAATCTAAGATTGGTTGTCTTTAAATATTAGTCCATTTGCTAATATTTCAATGGTGAGGCAGTCATTTTACCACAAATACTAAACTTAGTCATGCTGATGTCTTTTTCTGTGCAAAGATAGCCCTCGAAACCAAAAAGTCATGCATGTACCAATGCCTCTTACGTACACTATACAATTGAGATCTGAAGTATAATTTAACCACAGGAATTTAACAAAGGATTCCATTTTCATTTTGTATTATATGTTTCGCACACCAACCATAACTATTCATTCGGAAAAAAGAATATCAAATAAATATTCTGCAACTCCCATATATTTCACATTATGCATGGCTTCATAAATTAAGAAATTAAGGTTGTTTATCATAGCAAAAATAATCGCTATCTTTATGCTTTCATGACTTCCCTATTCATATAGTTATAGGCCTAAATATATATATATATAATCCATGTGTGATCATTAAAGGCATGATACAGAGATATAAGAGTAGAGATTATGGCTGAAAGGGAGATGAGTATATTCCTTCCAGGCAAAAACAATTAATTGACCAGGAAACTCTATTTTTGGCGCATGACTATTATACATGTATGACACCGGAACTTCATGCAGGAAAAAATAAAGAACTATTAAATAACTGTTAACATGGCTAAAGTCAATAAATATCCCAGTTCCCCGAGGAATTGAGATTCAATACAGACAAGTCTGGAGAGAAACAGCTTGCCTTTTTTTAATGCTCTATTACCTGAGCAATTAGTGTGTTAGTGGGAACAAGGAAGCCTGTGCAGGTGACAACCCAGGTGTCAATCTGAGGAGCAGGGATAAGTTTCTTTGCGGTACTGGCAGCTGGAGTCTGCTACATATATACATAAAGAAACTTCACAGTTAAAATTTATATTGATGAAACACAAGCAATGTGGTATATAGACTTTGTAGTAGGCACGTACAGTGTGGACTATATAATTGTTATGTACTCAATACTACTCATTTAAAGATACATTTTGGAATAGAGCAATTTAAGAGCACAGATGATGGCAGAAGGAAAGATGAGCGTATTCATCCCAAGAAATACACAAATGTCATACTTTCAACAGAAAACACATTTAAAGAAATAGGATTTTTAATTCAATTTTGAACTCTGGAAACACATCATTCTTTATTTTGTTGAATCCCACAGGTTATAACTACATAAAATGGCTGAAAAGAAATAAAAATCGCAATG
Source organism: Platynereis dumerilii (assembly GCA_026936325.1). Lineage (NCBI taxonomy): Eukaryota > Metazoa > Annelida > Polychaeta > Phyllodocida > Nereididae > Platynereis > Platynereis dumerilii. The sequence goes on along the minus strand of JAPTHN010000023.1, from coordinate 1,567,303 downwards.
TGTGAAGACTTTCTAAGTATTTTTTAAATTATATTTGCAGATATGGAAGCAACTGCAGATATGAAAGTAAAAAAATTAATTTTTTTAATTCGGTTTCACAGTTACTTTAATGCTGCGGCAATGCACCTTTATTGATAAAATACATACAAATATTGTTCTAGCAAGGAACAAAAATCAACTTTTGTCTTGATAAAGTCAGTCATTAGGAAGGTTCCTTAACCTTGGCTGAGAGACAAGAAGAGACAAGAAGAGACAAGAAGAGACAAGAAGAGACAAGAAGAGACAAGAAGAGACAAGAAGAGACAAGAAGAGACAAGAAGAGACAAGAAGAGACAAGAAGAGACAAGAAGTCCATCTCGATAGCTCTGTTAAATTTGTTTCTGATCGGGTATTATCTTTAGATAGAGCAGGGTCATTAATTCTGTATTTATGGATATTACAAATGTACCCTCCACACACTAAGATAAAAAGGCGCAATTAATCTTTGCAATTTGTTATGTGCGCAAATATTCAAGGAAGGAAGTGCATGAGTGAATACAGAAGGACCATGCACTTGTCTGTGGAGTTTGCCACTGGAGTTGTCTGATTATATACATACCCTCTTCTTTAATTTCAAATAATGAGTTGTGATTGAGTGTACAGAAGCAAATGACTCTTGCAATCAATGAGAAGGTAGGGATCATTGTTCCAAGCAAATGACAAGTCAACATATTTATTCTTCCGCTGTATGACAATGGCAAAGAAGGAAACATATTTTACCTTTTAGTGAGTCATAGAAGAAGGTGTTATATCTGAGCGTTGAAGTGAGTAACTGAAAGACTAAACGTAGATGTTTTATTTCAGAACCGTATTGAACAAATACTCTGCAGTCTGTGCTTTCTCTTTAGAAATAGAATATAATTATCCTGTAACTGAGCTTTAAGTAATTTTTTCGTTCCGATACTTCAAGCTTCTCGGTTTATGACTCTATCAAATATCACTATGGGAAAACAGGGATTGGGGTGAATGCAAACTACTGTATAAGACTGATTACTTGATCTATTTTCTAGCTTCATATAATGCTACTACAAGGTTTAGGCATCCTTCATTACTTATTGATCAAACGACTAAGAAATGGATTTGGCACTTCCACTGTCGGCTGCCTATATCCCTGCATTATTTACATGATAAATGTACCTTATCATGCTGATTAAATCAGGAAATGAGATATAATCATAAATCATCTGAGCAGCATGCAAGATTAATACAATATCAGATTGCAAATACAATAGAAGCACTAATGAAGAAGGAGTAATCTTTGGAAGGTAAATGTACACTTTCACCTGATGCTTTCTTCAATTTAGACATAAAAAGAGCTGTAAATGTGAGATTCATCTTCATCATGTTCATGGAGGTTTCCATATACTTTGGCTCGGAGACACAAAGAGACAAGAAGTCCATTTTGATAGCTTGGCTCAATCACTTCTGATTGGATTTATCTTTAAGAGACAGCAGGGCTATCATTTCTGATTCATGAATATTGCAAATGCACTCTATGCAATGTAGGACTGCACATCCGTGACTCCAATTACAATACAATCTATCTTTGCAGATGCAGAGTTTTACTTCTTTGATCTCTGCTTTTCACAAGCAGTTTGTCTTGGATACCTGACATGCAGACTGAGAAGATGAAGGATGCACAATAACACATTCTCAGATCATGCGAGGAAACAATTTGGTCGAGGTGGTGCCCTACTACTTAATTAGATGGACTGGATAATAAGATAGTCATGACAGGAATGCTAAATTGTTGTTGCAGAGCATGGTGTCACATTAATTTGTAAGGGTGCTGAAGGTGATACAATGTTTATGGCATTTTTTTCCTTGTGAGCTGCATGTTCAGAGCTGCAGCTGGAAATCTCTGAAAGGGCCATGGAAATAAGATGGGCCTAAGATGAGGAACAGCTGTTGCAGAAAAGCTGCTCGTTCAGAATATATGGGTAAGCCTAATGAATGTGCCAAAGGAAAAGTATGAAATAAGTGAGCCAAAGGAGATACTAACTGAACTCTCCTAAAGGGCTTGTGGTCTCATCATCCAATGAGCACTTGAATATAATGTGCAGTTACACAGAATACCAAGTGGCAATGGACTGTTTCTCGCAGTCTTTACAAATAAAAACTAAAGCAGTATTGGCAATATTTTCTCTAGCCCCTACTAATGTTTGGCAAAACATCTTTATTTGATTCTCCATCTATACAAACAGGCCCCTTCTATTCCTGCGTGAGTGTATAAATCCAATGACTGAGAGCAGTTGGCCCACGGCAAATTTATGGTCTTGCCTAACACGTAATAAAGTTTGGTAGTCGATTTGGCATTATTCTCAAGTGGAAATAATACTTTAGACGCAAGAGCTAAGTACTTAGTAGCTGGGAAGTTCCATCAATACACTAGCGCTACTTTATGGAACTATGAATAAACTGGTAACACATCTCTAGTAGATTATCTGCTATCATATCCATGCAGGGTTTCTGATGTCCTGCAGCTACAGCAATAGCAAGTGACACCATATATTTCTGAGGATTGCGTGCGAAGTCCTGCACTTGCAGTGAGGCAGTGAGCAGCCAGTAATGCACTTTAAAATCAAATCCATGCACTTTCTGTTATGGGTGAAGATACCATGCTAGCAAGTCAATATCACTTAAAATAAGACGCTGCTGCTCAGACATAAAGTAGCGAATAATATGTTTCGGGTGTCCTTTAGAGTATATTGTCTTTCTGTTGTGTCTTCCGTAATTCTCACGCATACCCAATCCTTTGGTTTTTCGTGCAAAATTGTAGAGATTAACATCGTTTCACTGGAGCATGTGATGGTTATACCATATAAATTGTATTTTTGGTGTATCTGTCTATTGCTGGGTCTATACCGGCTGTACAAAGCTATTCATTTTATCCTGAAGACCAAACATAATACATATAAGTCACCAATGTGGGATTGATTTTGAAGGTATATGCTGTCATAACTTAGTGGGTTCCAGTAGGTTGCTCCTAACTTCCTAATTGGGGTTGACCTGTAAGCACAAATGGTAAGAAAGCTGAATTTTACTCGGTTTGAATCTTGCTTGTGGTGGCAGGTCGCATCAATGATATTGTTGACTGTAGGGTGTCAAGTTGGAGATGGAAGCCAGGATAGATGATTGGGGGATATAATGTAGAGGGCTGGGCATAATAGGTTGCTTCTCAGCTCTTGGCTTGGTGCTCCGACACTTCAACTGGTAAGGGGGAGGTGTTATAAGTACTGCCTTCTGAAGCATGTCACATTGTTGGTGGAAAAGTCACCATGTGACCATAGAATGGCATATATGAAGCAGCCTATAAATACTGGGAAAAACTTTGATTTATCTGCCAAAATCAGTCTTTTCTCTTAGACTAGACGCAAGAGCAATACATACAATATCACATACAATATCACATGTATACATGAGTTTACTGACGGATGATCTAGGTTTGAGGGAGGCCAAACAAACTGTTACAGATGATTGCCAGTCTGGTGAAACTGAGAACTGCATGCTGCTGCACCTGGCACAAAAGTTGATTTCCTATGCTACAGAATTGCTGTCCCAAGAAATAGTTCCAATTTCATTGCACATTCACAAAATTCCTATTCAACATTGATGTATACTAGAGTCAGACTCGGCAATCACATTCTCTAAGGAAGTAGACAAGGCCATCAGCACACTCAGAAACAGCCCCGGTGTCTTCCAGACAAAATTGTGTGTGTTCCTCTGGTCGAAAGTATGTGGTCGCTCGCAGGAGCTCGCTGAATAGCACACTAGTCACTAGGTGGCAACACAAGACAGCATATGTTCTGATCTGTGGCTATGCATGCAAGAGCAGTCCACTTGTACACAGGATGATTTCATAATTGCAGACACCAGTGGCAGAAAATACATAATTTTTCTTGCAACTTTCATTGGTCGAGAGAAGGTATGACACCACTCTGGCCTGAAGAGTGACATGGCATTTTTACATGGTTGACCATGGCAATCTAATCCATTAATCTCTGGAACTGACTCAAGCTGTTTTAAGAGAGGTTCTGTTTGTATTTCACAAATTTTTAGTGCACAGATTCTCCAAGTCCAATACAGTACTATGCATTCAGATGATTGGGATCAGATGGTCTACATAATGATTATCAATACAGAAAACAAACAAATGTAGCATTTTCTCAGAGGAGGGCTCAGCTCAGATAACATAACAATTGGCTGGCTTTGTTGCTGGTTTGATTCCCACTATGATTTTCTTATGAATGTTGGCCATATTACTGGATCATCCTCCTGACCATTCAGAATTTATGATGTGGGGGGGGGGGATGGGATTTCTGTTGGAACTTTCTGTTAAAAGTGATACCCACCCTTTGTTTCATGAATATTGGTAATACCTCCCTTTTCTTTTGTTAAAATTTCATACCCTCTTAAGTACGTTGTGAAAAACAAGCACTCCCCATTTAAACATGCATGAAAAATTGGTATCCTGTCAGGTAAATTTCCTTTTGCTCCAGGTCATAGGGATATTGTGCAAAAAGGTAGTTTCCAATCAGTAAAGACCTTAAAACTACCCCCCCGCAATCCTCAAAAACATTTCCTTATGAACTGTTATATTTCACACTCATATGCAACTGTTGATTGCTTCAATTGTTATTTAATCAGTCTCAAGCTGACTCTAAATGGCTTCACATCTCTGAACTCTAAATTATCACGCCTTGACCAAAAGCACTGTCTGTGATAACAGCATAACTGGGTTGAGGGAGTTTGACACGTGTGAACAACTGCCACAATTTTGACCAATAAACTGAGAAGGCCAACTTAGTTTTTAGCAAGTTGGCCTTTGCTGTTTATTGGTCAAAATTATGACATCATTTTTCCAGCCAACATTACTTGCTTGAAGAAAACTGAAAAAAATTACACGCTGTACGTTTGCAGCTTGACCAATCACCTGGCATGATTTTCTGATGTCAGGTCAAAAATTTTGCAAACTTGTTATTTTTCCAGAGTCTACAAATATGAAATCATGGGTAAGATGGGAAGTCTGATGAAGGAAAGCTGGGATAGGCTGATCAGCTGATACTCTATCAGATGTCTGAAAATAGAAACAACTAAAAAACTAGAGGAGAGTTTCTACCGAGGGAGGCTGCACAGACTAAAACTGATCAATAGAAACTGAAGGCTCATTGTGTTATATATTGTGTACAGCATAATGAAGTTAATTACAGAAGTCAGCAGACAATGGTTGATTGTGTTACAGTGAGACCTTTGTTACAGGCTTGGTGTAAATCAGTGGTTTCTATTTGAAGGGAAGGCTGTCCTCAGTAACTTATTGATGAGCCAATGGTCTTCAAGATGAAATGGCAACTCAAGGAGAACTGAATCAAGCAGAGAGATATCACCGGTCACACAATTGCCAAGGTCAGCCCTTGATTCACTGGAATGGCTGCAACAGGAGTCAGGAATTCAGAAAGTGCCTTCAAATAGAAACCACTGATTTACACCCAGCCTGTAACAAAGGTCTCATTATACCACAATCAGCTGTGGTCTGCTAACTTAGAACTGTCATTAACTTTATTATGTTGCACACAGTGTAGCACAACGAGCCATTTCGCATCCATTGATACATTTTGGTCTGGGGCAGCCTCCCTCGCAGCCTCCCTCCCCAAAAGCTCTCTTCAAGTTTTATACTTTTTAGTATCACACAGGTCAAACAATCATCCAAGGTCAGCCCTTGATTCGCTGGAATGGCTTCAACAGGTGCCAGGAATTCACAATGTGAATGCCCTGTAACTGTAAGTGGCATGACTAATAGATTACTGAGAGTGAGGGACAGTGTCTGAGGGCCCACATGGTCTGTGATGGTCATATAAGTACAGATGTCCCCGACATACAATATAAAGCATTGTGTATGTGGTAATAACACAAGTGGTACATAACTGCAAAAAGCAATAAAGGGAACCTCCAGACCTCTCGTGTTCCATGAATCTAAAGGCAGCAGACTTTGCCAAGTTGTATCACGAGACAACGAAATATTATGGAGGGTATTAGAAACTCTTCAATGTGTAGGACTTTTAGTGATCACCTCAGAACTGTCAGTTTGCCAAGGAGACTGATAAAGCTAAATGCTTTTTTAAGCGGTATATATCATTAGTAAAATTGTACGCCTGATAAAATTAGTAGATTATCTTATGTGGACTGCACTTAATGGTTGGTTAAATGAGAAACATGGATCTGAAATTGACTCTGAAAAGAAACTATCAATTAATGCCTGCTCTAATTTCATCTGAAAGTTTTGCGTGCGATGTTGGACACCTGATTTAATTCGGCTTCTACAACAATTGGAGATCATAACGTAGCTTGTGGTGAACTTGGTGCCATCTTGCAGTCCGAAGCAGACTTCCTTGAAGTTACAGACTGTCATTTATGACTGTCACACTTGCTGACAAGAGCATCTAAGTTCATCTTGCTGCTAGGGTGTTAAGTCAGTACCGATCTCACCACATTAGTCTCATTCAACCAAAACAATCTTTCAAATAATCTCCTAGCTCAATTTCAATTAAACTTTCTTAATCTCTAGCAATATCACCAATTTTCATTGCAGTTAAAAGATTGAGATATTTAAAGACACATCTGTAGCTAGCAATCAATTTTGTCCATTTCTAAAATATGTTAAATTGTTAAGATGCCATGAATGCTTTGATTCTTATCTCATCAGAAATGAGCTACCTGATTAATCAAGACCAATTCACCCATCAAACTCCCATCAAAATCTCAACTGTTTCTGAAATTGAATAAGGATCAGAATTTGTACATGTCCTTGCCCAAAATAGCTATCATTGGAAGCCATAGTTATGCAGCAACAGTTGTGGCATAGTGGTAACAGAAGCAGTAGTATACATTTACTGTGCTTAGAATAGTTGCGTAAATTAAGATTGTGTACGCCTTTTCTAATGAGAACCTTTTTACATAACAGAGCTACACAATTATATAATTTATATTACACCATGTCCCATTGTGGTGAAAAAGATAAATTAATGAATTTTTGTCAAGCTATAATGCAATACGAAGCAATATCAAAGTATGCAAGGTTTGAGCAAGGATTTATTTGGCCAAAGACTACCAGTGAATACATTGTGTACTGTAAAAAGTTGTTGCCTATCAACATATAAGCCCCAGTGGATTGTGACAGTCTGGGCTTCCCCATTGGTCATGGGGCTCGGAGCTTTTAGTGGATGGTTCTTTGTAAGGTCAGTTTCCTTATTGCCTTTGTCAGGCCAGACTATGAAGCAAATGATGCACATCAAAGTGTCTTGAAAGGTACAAGTGTGGGTCTTGCATAGACAAGATTTGGAAATGCCATGGCCACGGAAGCCACCGAGATACCGGATATGACCCCAATGATAGTTCAACCTGTCTGACTTTCAGTTGAGACCATCAATTCAGAATAAATGGATTATTTCGTATAAATGCGATAAATATGTGTTATATATTTATAAAAGGTAACTGCTTTGAATAGAGCTATAACAAAAGATGATAGCAGAAGGAAAGGTGAGCATATTCATGCAAGGAAATGAACATCTTTTTAACAAAAATTTATAGTTAAGATTTTTATCACTATTTAGTAACAAGGGAATTTCACCAAAAAAAAAAAAAGACTATCTATTATTTGTTAAAATCAATAAATATCTCTGTTCCAGGGTGAGATATGAAGATTCAATAATGACAAGTTTAGGGAGAGACAGCTTGCCTTTTTTTCAATGCTCCCTTGTCTGTGCCATTAGTGTCTTAGTGAGAACAAGGAAGCCTGGGGCAGGTGACAACCAGGTGTCAATCTGGTGAGCAGGGACAAGGTTCTCGGCAGTTCTTCCAGCTGGAGTCTGCTATACATGCAGAAACTTGAGAGTTAATTTGCATTGATAAACAGAGTCAGCAACGTACAGTTTGCATGTAGAGTGTAAACTATACTATAAACAAGTTAGGCCTAGCCTACGTTGTAACTGGCAAAACAATTGTATTTTATCAATATCAATTTACATGATTAGTCAGAAAGGTAGTCCCATTTTTTCTTGTATTTTATCAATGTAAATTTACATGATTTGGCAAAGAGGTAATCCCATTTTTGATTATATTTTACCAATGTAAATTTAGATGTTTCTGCAAAGAGGTAATCCCATTTTTTTAATACTATACATACATTTACAGCAGAAACTACTACATTTGAGGACATTGGCTTTGCAGGGTTACCTTTGGGCTTCCTCGCAACATTGTACAACTAATCAATACAAATTAAAATCTATTTTTTTATCTCAAGAGAATTGGAAAAGGCTTTAAAATGTTTTACGAGTAAATGGAGTTCTACTGCTGGTTTCAAACTAACGGTGGAATTTCATTGTTATAATAATTTAATTTCAACTGTTAAATAGTATTTTCACCTAAAATTTTCTTAATAATGACTAATCACTGACTTTGTTCATTTCTGAAAAAAAGGTCTCTGTTCTGTTCATATTGCACAAGAGCATCCCTCAATTAAACATCCTTCCATTTGCACTGTGCATTATCTCTTTTCTCATTTGGCTCCTTCAGGGACATTTCCATCTTTCGCCCTTTTCTCCCTTCTGATTCTGTTAGCTGCTTTTTTTTCATCTTCCACAACTCTTGGCTTCTCCTGTTTTGCCTCCCAAATGTTACATCTCTCAGCAGATGCATCCTGTTGCACAAGGTTAAGCAATTTGTTGATGGCTTTGTATACAGCTGCCAGCAAGATTGAGATGACAAAAATGCTGGTGTTCCGATTACTGATCAATATCTTTAGGCTTTCAAAACTGAGCTGTACTCTTGTTCACGATTGTCAGGATCTTCAATGGTGATGGCTTTTAACATTTTAAAATTGTGAAAGTAAAATGCCATGAAAAATGACAAGATCAACTTTCCAATAGAGTCAATACTGGTTTGCACTGCAGCACCAGGACAGATCATCAAATCTAACCTTCATATTTAAGTAATACAGTGAGATTGTCATGCACGGAATAAAAGTTTCATCATCAAAAACCAATTTAACATTAATTCCTTAATTATTTACAAAGCTTTATGTCATTGTAATTGATTTCAAATTTAAGCTGCAGTGGTTGAACTGACTGTTCATTCCCATGGTGACAGAAAGGAATTCAAGCACATCCAACTGTACTACGACACTTTCACTGCCAGTTTCAGAAGCGATGTAACAGGGAAATTGGCTAAAAATTATTGTGTGAAAGTTCACTAAACTTCTTCAAGAAAGGTCCACCAGAAAAATTGGATTTTGCACTAATGCAGTTCTAACACAAATTTGCTGCTATCTGAGGGGTAGGGTGCATCGTCTGCCCCTATATCTTCAGAACATCATGCACTTTTGCATGATTGTTCCCTTGTATCATAAAAGAAGCCCTGCAAAATTTTAGGAAAAAATTCTAATGCTAAAGGGTGGCACAACAGTCTTGAAATTTCAGTATTAGGTCATATTTTAGCGTTTCGCGGTTATAAATTAAATTGTCAATTTTACATGAAATGATTTTTGAATGGCACAGTTAGATTCCTTAGAAGGAGAGCTTTAATTTGAATACCAACATCAATGGTTTCCATTCAGTAGAAGTCGAAATTGAGTGGAGATATTTTCTTTTTTATTGGTTAAAATGTGATAAATCAAAAAAAGGATGTTAATATGACTTTCGGAAGTCAAAGAAGTCTACAAAGAGGAAATATGGTCTATCACATCAACTGATAAAACCTTGATTGCATAATGATGCAGTCAGAAGAAAAAGAGACGCAGAACGGTTTCTCAACAAACTGTTGTGTTTCTCATATTTACATGTAATTTATGAAAATTTTAACTTTTGAATTTGATGAATAACTATCTAGAAAAAATTTTCAAGTTCCTAATTTCTTCAGCAAAGTGTTCCTTATGTTTCATTCCACTGATTACGTGAAAGTTAAGCAGAAGTTGACCTTTTAAGTTGATTATTCCAAACATTTTGTCATAATAGTCAGAAACTTTCGGTTTTCCAAAAAACTTAAGGATAAGAAATTTTCAGAAATATAGCTTTCTACCATTCAAATTAAAGACAATTTTCTTTTAAGAATAATGGTGTATGAATTGAAGTCATATAGCCTACCATAAGCTAGATATTTGTAACCGCGACTTTTCAAAGCATAATTTTTTGACAATTTTGGACTCAACTTTGACACAAAAGTGCCACGCTAAAGCCACATCGGATCTTATTGAAATTTCGCAGAATGTCATTCTATGGGCAAAGGTACAATATGGCAAAAGTGCAAATGAATATTTCAATTTTTTCATTTTTAGGGGGCAGACGATGCACCCTACTGAGGGGTCTTTTATATCCAGGTGAAGGGGCATGGCAGTGAGTGTATTGGGATGGCCACAGAAATGTGCACGATTTCTGCCTGTTGCAAATGACAGGTATGTTTTGATGATCAGATGCCATAAATTAAAGCAACAACAGTTGTGAACACGTGAATGGCTTTACTCATCGGATTAGTTAAGTAATTACTTTAACCACCTCATAAGAGAATATGATTACAGCAATTGGTTTCCTTTGTTCCTTTAACAATTTCTGTCTAGAGAATCAGAGAATTGGATTAGGATAGATAATAAGCTTCAGAAACCATTGAAGCAGTCAATGGCTTTTGCATCTAGATTTGTCCACTAAAGTGCCAATAACTCTTGTTTAGAGCTTTTCCTCACCATTATCTGGTTATCTTCTGCTTTGAATTATAATCATAAGTTTTATTTGAGTGCAGAGGAAGAAAACGATTCTTGTAACTGAATTACCAAGTGAGGATCAAATCAGGCAGTTTTCTAGATCCATTAAAAGTCCTTCAGTAAATATCTATTAGGTTCATGAACCATAATAGGCAGAAAATCTGCATTGCTGAAAATGATTTTTGCACAGTTTTGAAGAAATAGTTGTCAAAATTCCACAGTTAGTTTTAGACTTGGTTAAGAAATGCTCAGGCCTTAATAGTCCAATGTATTAGGATGATGTATGAGAAATTTGAATGACCCAGCCTCAAAAATGTCTTCACAATAGTTAAAAATATTGTTTTCGGATTTTTCTGAAAACATAGTTGAGGGTTTGGAGATTTTTTGGGGCTATAAGGACACTTAAGATGATGGTTTTCTGATGTGCTGATGTATCCTACAACATAAAAACCACTTAAGACTGTCACACTTTTTTTGCAATTAAGTGGCCTGAGCCCGGGGACTAAATAATGATCAAGTTGTCAACCTCAATTGCTCCCTGAGGCATAATAATACATATTTCATTGCTTCATGTATTTAATTAACAGATTTGGAGGATGTTTTATAGTTCAGGAACCAATCAGGTAAGCTGAAAATGCAATGTAGACAGTGAGAAACTTGCCACAGAAACTCATACCAACTTAATCTGCTATAAGCATGTTGGTGCACTGAGTATGATCAGCAATGGTGAGATTGCAGGAACGTGAAAGAGACCAACACTCTCAAGCTATCACATAAATGTCACCCACTAATATGGAAGGATGTCACAGGATTAACTTAATTGGATAGGTTTCCTTATTGATTTTTTCTGAGAAAAGCCATTTACCACGATCATTTCCAATACTATATGTCTAAAACAATAAAATTGGCCAACAAGTAGCTACAAGTCTTCATCCAATTATTTAGGTACCCAGATTTCCAAGGCCCACTTTTTTGGCTTGCCTATCTTCGTTGGCTGACATGGAGCTCCCGCATATGCTGGAAAAAAGTTTCTGTAAATAAAATGTATACACCGCTATGACTCTTCTGTGAATTGACGTCTGGACTTTGCAAATTTGAAGTGTCTACAGCAAAACTGTGCATAAGGTTATATAAAATTAATATTTAACAATTAAATTTGAAACACTTTTATAGAGACAGGTCTGTTATGACTCCTACTACCTGGAAGGTGATGGTACAAATGTTCTTCTGTTCTGTTCTTTATTGCTGACTGTTGTTTGATTTTGCTGGCTCTATTTACTGACAACAAACAAGGCTCACTGGCGCTTGGTAACCTCTTGGAATGGGCAAAGAATGATAAATGGCCCTGCCTGTTTGCCAGTGGTCATGAAGCTGTGGTCACAAGACATCCCTTGATGACATTGAAAATAAAGGCAATGAGCTGCCTCTGAGTTGGCTCTGAATGGAGTTGATGAGGCTGCCACTCGTGCCAGCCCAAATGTACAGCCAATATGTTTGATCAATTGCTCCGTTGCTTCCTTGAATAGGGAACTTCCCCTAAATGCACTGAAAACTATATACAACTCATTGATCAACTCTCGTTTAAATTATGGATTGCTCTGTTGGGGTTACGGGAACCAAAGACTCACAATATTGCAGAAAAAAGCGGTAAGAGTCATTACAAACTCAAAATTCAATGCGCACACAGAACCGCTATTCAAAAAGCTAAATCTGCTATCTCTAAAGGAAATTTACAACCAAAAACTACTTCAATTCTATTATAGATATCAAAACAACATCCTCCCCGATTACTTTATGAACTCCTTTTCAGTTAAAAAGCAGAGAGATACTCACTCCATAAATACGCGAAATAATAAATTCTTAACTCATAGAATCAAACACAAGTTTGCAGAAAATTGTGTGAGATACAAACTTTGCCATTTATTAAATAAAACCGATATTAGCATTTTAAGTAAAGCAACCACCCATTGTGAAAAAGCCTTCAAAAATTATGTAAAAATCAGTTTCCTTGGTCAATATAAATTAGAATGCAATTTACCAAACTGCTATACGTGTAATACTTAAATCAAATAATCACAAATTATACTGTCTTTTCAAGGTGGCACTCATGCCAGCGTTCACATTTGGACAATATGGGTGTCTCCTGGCCTTGTATTTCAAATAATATTCCAATTTATTGTACAATACTTTCCGGTCGAATAAATGCTACTCTACTCTACTCTACTCTACTATTCTCTTGTACTATTGGACATAGGACTTTTGTTTGCTCATATCATGTTCCATTGTCATCACTCATTATTCAAACCTGAGTAAAGGAAAACAGACACTTTTTAAAGTCTTAGAATAAGGACAGGCAGGCAATGGTGAAGTAACTGAACACTGTAAAATTTAAATTTTGAGTCAGTTGAAATGATTTCAAGAGTGAGATGGTTGCACAGTTCCTTTGAGCTATCATACAGTAGCTCATTGTTTTAAGTCATGACAACAAAAGGATTATCATGACTGAAAACATGAAGCTATGTCAGCTCAAAAAAATTGTGCTACCATCTCACTCAATCATGTCAAATTTACAAATTCTACAGTGAAGTTGCTTTGCAGAATTTAGTTTAAACCAACATATATTTAAGGATATTTGCTGAACTGAATTCATGGATTCAGTTCAAATTGTGCCATTATATACCCTCTATGGAACTCTATTTTGGTTCTATGTATCATATCTTGTCTCCTTTGTTTGCCTAAAGGAAATCATTTCTTATTTTGTCCTTGTCACTCTTTGCTTTGTGTAATTCAGACAGTCTGCATCAAATCCTTAATCCAGGTGTCTCCAACTGTGTGATTGTCAGGTTATACAATGGGTGTGTTGAGAGGCTTATCCAATGTTAATCAGGGAAATGCCACGAAAAAAAAAGAAAAACTCCTATCTATCCATGGGGGTCCAAACCAGTTCATAGCAGGTAGCGTCTGATGTCTCAGCACTGTCACTTTTTGAAATGGAGAATATGGAAATAGAGGGTAGAATCGATCGACAGGTGAATAGTAATAGTAAAGTTCTTCACATCATTCTGTACAGTTCATTCATTTAATTGTGCTGGAACAATGGAAAAATTTCTGTCTATACAGAGAAAGCATTTGAAATTAGGAAAAACCTGTACAAAATGTAATTTTTATGTTGTTATATAGCCACCTGGTGATATTTATTCAGTTTATTGAATGTGATTTAAAGTGGTAGATAAATCCCTGAAGGGATGGGTACCTCCTCTATTTGTGATTGTGATGATTATGGCTGTACAAATATGTTAATGGTGCTTATCACTATAAAATCAAATCAATCAGTCAATCAATCAGTCAATCAATCAATCAATCAATCAATCAATCAATCAATCAATCAATCAGTCAATCAATCAATCAATCAATCAATCAATGATAATTGTAAGCCTCATTGTAGGCTACAATGATTTAGCTGAATTGTTCATTAGTTCCAGCCGAATTATAGCATCATATTGTTAATGTGCATGTATTTCTCATGGCAAAGAAAACATACATAACACATGTATCTTGTTGATATTCCCTTGTAAATAAAATAACATATATATACCTAAATGTTCTCATCTCAAAAAGGATTTATTGAAAAATGATGTGTAATATATAACATCGTGATTTAGTGAAAAAAAAAGCGTGTTTTGTATAAGGGCATAATGAGCAACACTACATTGGTCCATTTTAAGTTGTCACACAGACTTTAAAATTTCTAAGAAGACATCAGATATCATCACAATGTCTCCTGATGGCTGCTTCATTCGAATTTTGTACAAATTATATTATTATTGCTTTGGACATTGAATTTCACTATTCATAAAAATTACAAGGAATTCTAAATCGAACAAAAATGTAAGTTAAAATTCATTGTGTATTGCTAAATCAAGTTAGTGAGTTCAATCCAAAGCAGATTCTCTGACCTGCTACTTATCCGCATACATGTGGGAAGAGGTTGAGCAATGGGTGTCAAGGTGAGTTAAACAAATATCTTGGATCAACGACATTATCCCATTAATAAGTAATTGCATTTGTCAGAGGCATTAATGTGTGGTCATGCTTGCAGATTGAATGAAGGATAGTTATTAAGATATGGGTCATCATCCAAATAAGAATTACTTCTAACATTATTCATCATGACAGCTACATTTCTCTGATATTTTTCATTAAAATAAACAGCATTTTGCCAGTGATAACTTATGAGAGGGATACAAGATTAGTGATAAACTTTGCTCCCAAAACGAAGAACACATCCATCATATTCCACCCCCTGAGCATGAGATTGCAGAACTTTCAATTTTTGCATCCTCTCAATGATTGATGCAACACTTAATCTGACACATTTTTAAACATTTATGTATGTGTATTGTGTACAACATAATAAAGTTAATTACAGAATAAAGACAAAAGTTTATTGTATTACAATGAAACCATTGACACAGGCTGGGTGTAAATCAGTGGTTTCTGTTTGAAGGGAAGGCTGTCCTTAGCAACTTATTGATGAGTCAGTGGTCTTCAAGATGAAATGGTAGTTCAATGAGAACTGAATCAAGCAAAGAGATACCACAGGTCAAACAATTGCCAAGGTCAGTTCTTGATTCACTAGAATGGCTGCAACAGGAGTCAGGAATTCACAATGTGCCTCCAAATAGGAACCACTGATTTACACCCAGCCTGTAACAAAGGTCTCATTATACCACAATCAGCTGTGGTCTGCTAACTTAAAATTGTCATTAACTTTATTATGTTGCACACAATATACAGTGTAGCACAATGAGCCATTTGGCACCCATTGATAAATGCTGATCTGGGGCAGCCTCCCTCGCAGCCTCTCTCCACAAAAGCTCTCTTCAAGTTTTCTACTTTTTAGTATCACAGGTCAAACAATCATCGAAGGTCAGCCCTTGATTTGCTGGAATGGTTTCAACAAGTGCCAGGAATTCACTATGTGAATGCCCTGTAAGTGTAAGTGGCATAACTAATAGATTACTGAGAGTGAGGGACAGTGTCTGAAGGCCCACATGTTCTGTGATGGTCATATAAGTACAGATGTCCCCCACATACAATATAAAGCATTGTGTAATGTGGTAATAACACAAGTGATGCATGGCTGCTAAAAGCTATAAAGGGAATCTCCAGACCTCTCATGTTCCATAAATCTAAAAGCAGCAGACTTTGCAAAGATGTACAGTACAACCCAAAATAAAGTACGATTACCCCAGCATGAAGGAAGAATCAGCCACTACTTTACCCTTTTCCACCTTTTGACTACCTCTGAATCACTTCCTACTTTTACTTACTTGAAACTACCTTTGAAAATTACAAAAAATCACATTTAAACAACACCAATTTAAACTCAATCACCTCCATTGTGTTTGATTTACTTGATATTTTGCACCTCTGCTAATTGCAGTTTCATTGGTAGCTGTCTAAATAGAGTTCTTAATGAGGGCTAAGGTTGTTGTAAGGAGTCAAAGGGAGTTGTAAGGAGATTTAGGGTGGAGAGCTGAAAAGAGGGCAAAATAGGTAAACAGGGGACTTCTGACAGAAAATTTTCTTACTTTATTTTGGGTTGTACTGTATCGTGAGACAATAAAATATTATTGAGGACATTAGAAATTCATCAATATGCAGACCTTCAAGTGATAACCCCAGAACTGTCAGTTTGCTTAGGAGGTTGATAAAGCTAAGTGCCTTTTCAAGCAGTATATGTCATGGGTATAATTTTACGACTGAAAAAATCAGAACATAATGACATTTGATGTTTTGCATGCGATGTTGGACACCTGACCTGATTTGGCTTCTATACCAATTGGAGACAATAACGTAGCTTTTGGCGAACTTGCTGCCATCTTGCAATCTGAAGCGGACTTCCTTGCAGACTGACGCACATGCTGGCAATTTATGAAGTTACATTAGTTGTGGTCAAGGAGACAGTGACAAGTTGAATTCACAACACTGTCGTCACAGCCTCATTTTAAAAAGTACATCAATTTATGACAATTTATATGAATATATCGTAGGCTAGCTGAAATTTACAAAAATATATTTCTGATGGGAAAAAAAAAAATATTATGATAGGCGATGAAGGTAGATGGGGAAAAAAATAGTAAAATAAAATAAAAAAGGCCAGAATTCAGATTTTTAGATGCATCATTATTGATAGATAGCTAGTTAAAAATTAGTAATTTATTATCAGTTGTACAAATGTACAACAGTTATGAATGGAACAATTTTCTTGGTATAGACTTGTAAAATAATGTTTGATATAAAAGGAGAACCCGAAAAAACTGTGTATCGAATTCATCTAAAACACGTATTTCATTTTTATTCAATAATAGAGGTAATTGGTATCTTACATTAAATTCTGCAAATTTATGATTTAGTCTAGGAATTATGAATTCATTATTTCTTGTGTTATGTATGTGAATAATTTGTTTAAGTGTAATTCGAATGTTGGTTGTGAAATAAATCGGTAGCATATTTTTCATATACATAGATGATAAAATTTATAGTTTTCTTTTCATTATATTTAAGAATTTTTAATATTTTACAAATTTGGTTTGTGTGAGCATTGTATTTATTGCTAGATATTATTATCACAGCTTTTTTTGCAGTTTGAATAATCTGTTAATTCTATTAACCGATCCCCAACATAGTGAAGCATAATTGACATAAGATTCTATAATAGTATAGTCTATTAGCTCAATTTCAATTTGACTTTCTCAATCTTTGGCAATATCACCAATTTCCATTGCAGTTAAAGGTTTGAGATATTTAAAGACACATCTGTAACTAGCAAAGCTTAGACCAACCAGCCTCAAACCATCTCATCAATTTTGTCCATTTAATATGTTGAATTGTTAAGATGCCATGAATGCTTTGATTCTTGTCTCATCAGAAAGGAACTATTTGATTAATCAAGACCAATTCACCCATCAATATCCCATTAAAATCTCAATTGTTTCTGAAGATAGAATAAGGTTCAGAATTTGTACATGTCCATATCAAAATAGCTATCATTGGAAGCCATAGTTTTGCAGCAAAAGTTATGGCGTAGTGGTAGCAGAAGCAGTTGTATACATTTACTGAACTTAGAATAGTCACGTAAATTGAGATTCTGTACAGCTTTTTCTGATGAGAACTTTTTTGCAGAACAGCTACACAATTATCTAATTTATATACACCATGTCCCATTGTGGTAAAAAGGAGAAATTTATTAATTTTTGTCAAGCAATAACGCAATATGATGCAATATCACACCACTATAAGTATGCAAGGATTTATTTGGTCAAAGACTGCCGGAGAATACATTGTGTACTGCAGAAATTGTTGCCTATAAAAATATAGGCCTAAGCCCCAATGGATTGTGACAGTCTGGGCTTCCCATTTGGTCGTGGGGCTCAGAGCTTTTAGTGGAGGATTCTTTGTAAGGTCAGGTCAGTTTCCTTATTGCCTTTGTCAGGCCAGACTATGAAGCAAATGATGCACATCAAAGTGTCCTGAAACGTCCATGTGTGGGTCTGGCATAGACAAGATTTGGAAAAGCGATGGCCGCGGAAAACACCAAGATACCGCATATGACCCCAATGATAGTTCAACCTGGTCTGACTTTCAGTTAAGATAAATCAACTATCAGACTATCAATTCATAATAAATGGATTATTTAGTATATACGCAAATATATATGTCATGCATTTATTAAACAAAATTACATTGAATAGAGCTTTATAACAAAAGATGATAGCAGAAGGAAAGGTAATCCTATAAAGATTCATCCAAGGAAATGAACATCTTTTTAACAAAAATTTATATTTAAGATTTATCACTATTTAGTAAGAAGGGCATTTCACAAAAAAAGATAAAAAACTGTCTATTAATTGTTAAAATAAATAATTATCTCTGTTCAAGGGTATGAAGATTCAATAATGACAAGTTTGGAGAGAGAGTGCCTTTTTTTCAGTGCTCCCTTGTCTATGCCATTAGCTTCATTGCGGGAAGAAGGAAGCCGGGGCAGGTGACAACCAGGTGTCAATCTGGTGAGCAGGGACAAGGTTCTCAGCAGTCTTCCAGCTAGAATCTGCTATATACATGCAGAAACTTGAGAGTTAATTTTTATTGATAAACAGAGTGAGCAACGTACAGTTTGCTGGTACAGTGTAAACTACATTGAATACTATAAATAGTAAAAACACATTAGGCCTACCCTGGTGGTATCTGGCAAAAACAATAGTATTTTATCAATATCCATTTACATGATTTGGCTGAAAGGCAGTCTCATTTTCTATTTTATTTTATCAATGTAAATTGACATGATTTGGCAAAGAGGTAATCTTATTTTGAATATATTTCAACAATATACATTTACATGACTTGGTAAGAGGTAATCCCATGTTTTATTAAGATTGCAACGAATTGATTTGATAACACTTCATTTGAGGTCATTGGCTAGGCAGAGTAACCTTTGGGCTTCATCCCAACATTGCACAACGGGATGTACAACTAATCAATACAAATTAGGGACCGGTCACTATTTATGACGCGGGGGGGGGGGGGGGAAGTTTTGTCAGAACTTCCAGTCAAAAATTGACTGAAGGCTTTGCTGAAGTGTGATACCCCCCTTGAGATTCATGTGGATTTTTAGTACCCCACCATTAGGTTTCATGCGTATTTTTAGTACCCTCCCCCCCTCGACATACAAAGCATTACAAACACATAATATCCAAGATGTATTTTGGAAGGACTTTTGCGGTTAAAAAGTGTGGATAAATGAGTGTATACGTGTTTTATTACATATACAGTCAGACCAAGAATTATTCAGATGCTTGCTGTTTTGTTATTATTTCAAGTAATTACCAAGAAAACCAATGAAACATCCAACTGAAAACATCCTTGGCATCACATGTAACCTGCACAAAACAAATTTATTGTGAATTGGCAAGAAATGTGGTGAAAAGAGCTACTTTTGTTAACTCCAGGAACCAGAAATTATTCAGACACTTTTACAAAAATGTAGAAAGTTAACTATTTAATATGAGCTGTCTCAGAGAAAATCATGCAGAGCCTGATTGATGACCGACTCGGAATTGGCTGAAACTTTCCACACATCAAGGTTCAGGTCTTCAAACATGCAAGTAATGGTCAAAAGTCCAAATTTCATTTTTTAAGGTCGTGCCACAGCATCTTGAAAAAAAGATGTTTTTCACTTAAAATTGACTAAAAATTCACTCCGAGCGCCCATGAAATTGCATGTTTTTAAAGCCTCATTAAATCTGATAAACTGCAAATATAGTCATGTTAGTTTAAAAAGTTTGTCATTTGGAACCTTAAAAAGGCAAAAAATTCTTTAAATAAATTTTGACATCGTTCATCGGTTTTTGGCAGCTTGCCAAAAATGTGTCTTCGATGGATTTTTGAAAATTGTGAAAAACACCCTATGTTTAAGGGGGCTGTTCTCAATGCGCGACGCCTTTAGAAACCTGATTTAAAAAAAATTGGAATGCAGAACACTTGAATTTTACTAAATGGGTGTCCGTTCCGTGGGATATTTTGTTGTAAAGTTGCAATAGGTGGCGCTAATTTTCGAATTTTTCATTAAAATGTGAAAAACTACGAAGTTCAACGGCATCTACTTAAAAGCCAGATATGAAAATTTTTGGTTTAAACCACATTTTTTGGTGAGAGAATTGCAATATGTCATTTTCTATGACACTTCAACCCAATCCAAGATGGCAGTTGAGCTGGAATTCAAAATGGCCGCCAAAAAGTAAATTGTATGCAACTTTGCTCCAAATTGGTATAGAGCGGCACTATTTTGGCTTCAAAGATGGGTTTAGGGACCTGAGAAAGTCAGTTATGATATCAATTTTCATTTTACATCCAGCTGATCCAAGTTGGCATCCAAAAAGGAATTCAAAATGGCTGCCGAAAGGTAAATATTACCTTTTTTTACTCACAAATGGGATTTATCGCCACTGTTTAGGCCCAAACATGGGTTTTTGGGGTCTGAGAATTCCGTTATGATATCCAGTATAGTCCATTTACATTTTCCTACAAAGATGGTGTCAAAGCTGCAATTCAAAATGGCCGCCAAAGGTGTATTTCACATATTTTTGCTCCTAATTAGGATTGATCACCACTATTTTGGCCCAAACATGGGTTTCGGGGGTCTTAGAATTCAATTATGATATCCAGTATAGTCCATTTACATTTTCCTAACAACACAGTATCCAAGCTGCAATTCAAAATGGCCGCCAAAGGTGTATTTCACCTATTTTAGCTCCTAATTGGGATTATTCACCACAGTTTGGGCCCAAACATGGGATTTGGGGGCCTGAGAATTCCATTATGATATCCAATATAGTCCATTTACATTTTCCTACCAAGACAGTGTCCAAGCTGCAATTCAAAATGGCCACCAAAGGTGTATCAAAGGTGTATTTCACCAATTTTCGCTCCTTTTCGGGACTGATCGCCACTGTTTGGGCCAAACATGGGTTTTTGGGGTCTCTGAGAATTTGATTATGATGTCCATTTTCGTTTCATTTAATCCAAGTTGACGTTGTGGAATTCAAAATGGCCACCACAGGTATATTTCGCTTATTTTTGCCTTTTGTCATGATGCAGCTTCGTCAAGTGTTAACAATTAAAGCATGAAAGTTTTATGGTCCATAAAACATGACAACTCAAAGTATTACTTGCCAGTGGTTACACTAGTCATAATGATACCCTACCTGGAATTTCATGTCCCTCCTCTTGAATTTAAGATTGTAATTGGCCAAAACAATCTCAGATTGCATGCAGCCTTTGACATCCAAAGCACATTTGTTTTGCAAAAACCAGATATTGGCGTTTTGCAAAAAAATGTTGGGATGGTAGGTAGTAGTACTAATAGTTTAGTTCTCCCTGGACTCCGAAGAGGGAGGAGTTGGACATAAAAAAACTCCAGACTGCCCTGCCACGTACCAGGCAGAGGAACAAATTGATCAAATTAAGGCCCGAGGACACGGCACATGCATTGCATGCTATTTTTTATTTTAATCTCAGCCGACCAAGCATTCCTTCTAAGCTGGAATTCAAAATGGTCATCAAAATGTAAATTCTAATTTCCTTTGCTTTAGTCTTGAATCTTGAATCTTCCAAAAAATTAGTCTTGAATCTTGGTAGGGACACACCTGAATTGTTTTTTGTGCAAAGATGCATTTTTAGATTCTAAGAATTCAATTTTGATATAAATTACCATTTAATCATTACCAGATCCAAAATTGTTTAAAAAACTTTGAATTATGGGTGCCAAAAAGTAATTTCTATGTAGTTTACCTCCTTAATGAGACAGAACTGCACTTTTGAGGCATTACCTTACATTTTGCGGGAATTAGAAATGAAACAAGATATCAAATTTTTATTTTACCTCTTACTTCCATTCAATACAAGACGGCATCCACGACGTAATTGAAAGTGAAGTCTACCTTTGCTCCTAATTGAGATATATTGATGAATTGTTCTGTACTTATGGGTCCAAATGACCAAATCTGAAGTATTGTGCAACTTAGAATTCCCAAAGTGGTAGCTGAAAATGGAGTTTTATCTATATTTGGATAGAGCATACCTTTCTAAATATAAAAGTAGAATTTAGCATCAGTGAGTTGAACATTGTGTCAACCCAATCCAAATTTAGCATATCTGTGCTGACTTTTTTTTAGGTAGATCCCAAAAAAAGCTAAAGAAATTTATATTTACCATTAATAGGGCTAGAGCTCCTATTTTGGAGTCAAACAGAGCATTCAGTTCCAACTTTACTGAAACATGGTTTTTGGACAGGGCCTGGAATGTTACAATTTTACAACCAAAAGTACAAACTGATTAACTAATTAGGCATGCTATACAGGTGCCAGAAATGGTCACAAATTGAATTCCCATACCTCAAACTTCCGGAAGCAAGATAAGTTACATCCGAAGTATACGTAGGTCAAATTTACTACAGGGTGGGGACCCAAAACTTGCACTAATGAAGATTTATTTGAAAAATATTAAAAAAACAGTAAGATTTCACAACAGGTAGCTTGGCACACCCAAAGTAGACATAGAAGACGATGTTTTCGTTCTATTCGGCAACCATTATTATAATTACACACTGCACACGGTAGCGGCAAAATTGTTCTTACAGAAAAGCTGAATTTTTCTGGCATATTTTTTCCATCAGTGGCAATGACTCCTAGTACCAGAATTTGGGCTCGATATTTTTTCCTGAACATCTCTTGGACCTCAGCTGTTGATCCAGCCAGGCAGTTATCATTTCTCCTATTGACAACAACATCTACAGTGAAGTTTTTCTCATGTGGGATACACAAAAATGGTTTTGCTGAGATCTTATGTACTTTTCTGCATCTTTTAAGTCTCCTTTGCTTCTTCGCTGCTGTCAGGAGATGCCTTGTGGTCCTGGCACTCAAATTCAAGCCTAAGTTTACCCATGCATCTTTTCTCATTGTTTTGGTATCAACATTCATCTCTCCAGCCAGCCTCTGCATTGAATTTGGGGGTCCACTGCAATTTTGGCCTCACTTCCTTAATAAAATCAGGACATCATTTCTTATTGGCTGTACCACTGCCTGGCCTTCTCTGGACCTTTTTGCTGCCTCATAACCTTTTTAATATTAAATACCGTCTATGAGCGTAGTTAACAATATCGGAGATTCTCCTGGGAGCAACTTCTGCGCACAGCAAATCATAGACTCTCCGCCTTTTCAAGCTCTCTGTGAAGCCATTTTTGCTCAGAATGAATTAATATTTGAGTATAATACACTTAAGACATAGCTGATTATTGACTAATAAGTTTCATTGCAGTCCATTGAGCTGTTTAATGGATATCTGCTATACAAATCAGTGCAAGTTTGGGGTCCCCACCCTGTATAAGTGGCAATTGTGGATTCTACCTTAGCACTATCTTGGATCAGGTTATAGGGAAAAGAGCATGATTGTCAAAATTAAATAGTAAGACCAAAAGAAAAATCCATGTTAGGCACGCAAAATAATGCAACTACACGTACATCTCAATTAGGAGCAAACTGATAGACATAAATATTATTCTGCAGCAGCTTTTTCACATTTGAATTCCGTTGTGGATGATAACTTAGATTGGGGTGATTGGGAGTAGTCAAAGAAAAAAATGGACTACATAATTGACTTCTCAGACCCCCCCCGCATGTTTGGACCTGAACAGCGCAGATCGATCCCAATTAGGAGCAAAAATAGGAGAACCATTTTGGTTTCAGCTTGGACACCATCTTGGATCGGATGGAAGAAAATGAACATTGATAACATAATTCAAATTCTCAGACCCCAAAAACCCATATTTCGACCGAAATAGGTAAAATATACCCCCAAAACTACCACCACCTTCCGGTTTTTGCAAAAAACCACTATCCGGTTTTTGCAAAACAAATGTGTGTGGAATGTCAAAGGCTGCATGCAATCTGAGATGATTTTGGCCAATTACAATCTTATATTCAAGAGGAGAGACATGAAATTCTTGGTAGGGTATCATTTTGACTAGTGTAACCACTGGCAAGTAATACTATGAGTTGTCATTTTGCATGTGAAATGTTTTAGGTACCATAACTACTTTCATACTCTCATTGTTTGCACTTGACAAAGCTGCATCATGACAAAAGGCACGAGGCGACCTCGGACACGAAGACGAATATCATAATTGAATTCTCAGACCCCAAAAACCCATGTTTGGACCCTCATAGGGCAGTTCCATCCAAATTATGAGCAAAAATATGCGAAGTATACCTGTGGTGGCCATTTTGAATTCAAGATTTGAACGTCAACTTGGATTAAATGAAATGAAAATGGATATCATAATCGAATTCTCAGAGACCCCAAAACCCATGTTTGGGCCCAAACTGTGGCGATCAATCCCCAAATAGGAGCTAAAATTGGTGAAATACACCTTTGGCGGCCATTTTGAATTACAGCCTGGACACTGTCTTGTTAGGAAAATGTAAATGGACTATACTGGATATCATAATGGAATTCTAATACCCCAAAAACTCATGTTTCGGCCTAAACTGTGGTGATCAATCCCAATTACGAGCTAAAATAGGTGAAATACACCTTTGGCGGCCATTTTGAATTGCAACTTGGGCACTGTGTTGTTAGGAAAATCTAAATGGACAATACTGGATATCATAATTGAATTCTAAGACCCCCGAAACCCATGTTTGGGCCAAAATAGCGGTGATCATTCCCAATTAGGAGCTAAAATAGGTGAAATACACCTCTGGCAGCCATTTTGAATTGCAGCTTGGACACCATCTTGGTAGGAAAATGTATATGGACTATACTGGATATCATAATGGAATTCTCAGACCCCAAAAACCCATGTTTGGGCCTAAACAGTGGCGATCAATCCCATTTATGAGTGAAAAGAGGTAATATTTACCTTTCGGCAGCCATTTTGAATTCCATTTTGGATGCCAACTTGGATCGGCTGGATGTAAAATGAAAATTGATATCATAACTGACTTTCTCAGGTCCCTAAACCCATCTTTGAAGCCAAAATAGTGCCGCTCTATTCCAATTTGGAGCAAAGTTGCATACAATTTACTTTTTGGCGGCCATTTTGAATTCCAGCTCAACTGCCATCTTGGATTGGGTTGAAGTGTCATAGAAAATGACATATTGCAATTCTCTCACCTAAAAATGTGGTTTAAACCAAAAATTTTCATATCTGGCTTTTAAGTAGATGCTGTTGAACTTCGTATTTTTTCACATTTTAGTGAAAAATTCGAAAATTAGCGCCACCTATTGCAACTTTACAACAAAATATCCCACGGAACGGACACCCATTTAGTAAAATTCAAGTGTTCTGCATTCCTATTTTTTTTAAATCAGGTTTCTAAAGGCGTCGCGCATTGAGAACAGCCCCCTTAAACATAGGGTGTTTTTCACAATTTTCAAAAATCCATCGAAGACACATTTTTGGCAAGCTGCCAAAAACAGATGAACGATGTCAAAATTTATTTAAAGAAATTTTTGCCTTTTTAAGGTTCTAAATGACAAACTTTTTAAACTTACATGACTATATTTGCAGTTTATCAGATTTAATGAGGCTTTAAAAACATGCAATTTCATGGGAGCTCGGAGTGAATTTTTAGTCCATTTTAAGAGAAAAACATCTTTTTTTCAAGATGCTGTGGCACAACCTTAAAAAATGAAATTTGGACTTTTGACCATGAATTACATGTTTAAAGACCAAAACCTTGATGTGTGGAAAATTTTAGCCAATTCCGAGTCGGTCATCAATCAAGATCTCTGGATTTTGCATGATTTTCTCTGAGACAGCTCATTTACTTTCATTTGTTAGTATTTATGTCAAAATAATGTTCATAAACAACCTAGGGACCATGATGACTACATAGAATGAGAGGTATGACCATCAATTGAGAAATTAGGATAAATACTGGAGATAAACAGTATGTCCAGTTTATCACATTTTCATGCACTCTTTAACCTCAAACATGCCTTGTATTGATTCAAATTGCTTTAGTTTACCTTAGAATTGTATTCTTAAAACTTTGAGTAACAATATGAAACACTGGAGGCCGCATACTAAGTTCAGTGCACTTTTGTATTTATTTGTCCAATTTTACTAAAACAAAAAAAAGTCCATGTGGCACCAAAACCTAACAAATTTTCTGAAAGCAAGATTCATCATCTATTTCAAGCTATATTGCATGCATGGTTCGAACAGCAACTCAATTGGGCACTTTTAACTTCATCTGGGAAGGGGGCAAAAATGTGGTTCTTCGGCCTCAATGCTATTCCAATGGAGATTGCTGCATGGAAGCACACTATAGTTGTAGTATGGTACACCACTTGTAAACAACTGGCGTCAGTGGGCTATCCTGTATACGCAATAGAGTTAACAATCTTAGGAAGGCCATGCGACTATATTTTAAGTGATTTGATGGATTGCAGTGGGTCAATGGGCAAGGATTCAGAGAGCGGTTGGAGTCAAAAACAAAACGAAAATAACGAAGTGCCTAAAATTTTTCAAGTAAGCCTGTATTTCAATTTTACTTAGATAGAACAATTAACAATTGTCACTTTATGATATTCTGAAATATTTCCATTTGATATCTGACAGATTTCAGCCCATTGGTAAAGAAAATGTGATAAACTGAATCAGATGTTTATCTCTCATATTCATTCTAATTTTCTATACTGACGATCACACCTGTCATCCAATGATGCCACAATGATCCCATAGTAGTTTATTAGCAGTATTTTGGATAAATATTGGTAAATAGTTCAATTTCTACAACTTTGTAAAAGTGTCTGAATAATTTCTGGTTCCTCAAATTGACAAATTAGCTAATTTCATCCGATTTTGAATCAGTTTGCAATAAATTTGTTATGGACAGGTTACACTTAATACCAAAGATGATTTTGACTGCATATTTCATAACTTACTTTGTAATTCCTTCAAAATAATAACAAAACAGCAGGCGTCTGAATAATTCTTGGTCTGACTGTATGCTTCGTCAAATTTTCTTACCTCCCTTGGACACCTTGTCAAATATTAGTCCCCCCTTGAAACATGTGTGAAAAGTTAGTACCCCCTCTACCAAAACTCCCACCCTTCCCAGTCATAAATTCTGAATGGTCCCTTAAAACTTAATTTTCATCTAACAAACATTGGAAAAGGATTTAAAGTGTGAAATTTTATGAGTAAATGGAGTTCTATTTCTATTTTCAAATTAATGGTGGAATTTCATTGTTGTCATAATTTAATTTCAACTCATAAATACACTGAAAGACAAAAGTTATGCATATGTCGGGAGGGCAAGATGTTCGAGGGTTATGGTCAATATGATGGTTCCATGGTGTAAGACACCCGAAAACAGGGTCACAAACAATAATTCACTGAACTGGGAAACATTTTCGTTTTTAAAAATGGCTGACAAAGGGGAGTTTTCAGAAAACACAGTTTTTGCTGTTGACCCGTACCATTTGCAGGTATGCAGTTTCATGTGAGCTTAAATGAATCATTAAACATTCAAGCACACAATTCTTTTACAACTGAATTTATTGTGTCCCCAATTACAGAATATGACAGGTATGTAATTATTGGAATGGTGCAGGTGTGAAAACCCACCCAGAGAATCTACCCTAGACGAATCATTCCATCGCCACCCATTATCATAATATTTTGCGTCATAGCGTCATAACCAATCAGCGTGTAGGATTTCTCTCCAGTTCAAAACTTTACCGGCGATTTGCAATGCTTCTGTTAACTTCTCAGAGACGTATGACCTATCATTGTAAAGGTCTCAGAGTGATCTATCTACATATGTGAGCATCGCACCTGTAACTGTTATGGAATGGTGCGAAACAGCAAAAATCGCCCTCATTTGCATAACATGCTTGGCGGCTGTTCATTGGTCAGTTTTGTGGGCGTGTCTGACATAATCACTGAAGGCTTTGCTGAAGTGTGAAAACCCAGCTTAATGTTGTTGAGTGTATGATGTTCATCTGTCAAGTGTATCAAAGAAAGCTGCCTGTTACAGGGAGGTAGGGTAGACAAGGAATAAACAAAGAGGTGTTGGTCCCAGAAAAACTACCTGAACTCAAGATACCCTCCATTTTAATGAAGGCATGTTTCTGGATGTTGTAGGGGATGCTACAGATGAGAGGAAATCTCAACCCTCGAATGAACCCCAAGACCATTATCTTTAGACTTTATGGTTTATTTTATGTAAAGTATGTGTTTGGTAGAACCTTATATTGAGCACACAGATGAGGTTCTTGAATGCACAACATATGCATAACTTTTGTCTTTCAGTGTAGCATCTTTACCCAATATTTTTAAATAATGACTAATCATTGACTTTGTTCATTTCTGAAATTGAAAAGTTCTCTGTTCTGTTCATTTTGCACAAGAACATCCCTCAATTAAACCTTCTTCCATTTGCACTTCTTTGCATTATCTCTTTTCTCATTTGGCTCCTTCAGGGATATTTCCATCTTTCGCTTCTTTCTCCTTCTGCCTTCTGATTCTGTAAATGTGTTTTTCTTCTTTCGTAACTCATGGCCTCTCTTGTTTTGCCTCCCAAATGTTACATCTCAGCAGATGCATCCTGTTGCACAAGGTTATGCAATTTGTTGATGGCTTTGTATACAGCTGCCAGCAAGATTGAGATGACAAAAATGCTGGTGTTCTGATTACTGATCAATATCTTTAGGCTTTCAAACTGAGCTGTATTCTTGTTCATGATTGTCAGTATCTTCAATGGTGTTAACTTGTAAACATTTTAAAAATTGTGAAAAGTAAAATGCCACTCAAATGTAGTCCATGCTGGTTTGCAACAGCACAGATCAATCAAATCCTACCATCATTTTTAAGTAATACTGTGAGATTGTCATGCACGGAATACATTTGTCATCATCAAAGAATTGGATTAGTTAGATAATCAGCTTGGGAAACCATTGAAGCAGCCACTGGCTTTTTAATCTAGATGTTCCCTCTGAAGTGCCAATAACTCTTGTTTATAGCTTTTCCTCACTATTATCTGGTTATCTTCTGCTTTGAATTATAATCATAAGTTTTTTTTGAGTGCAGAGGAAGAAAATGATTCTTGTAACCAAATTACCAAGTGAGGATCATATCAGGCAGTTTTCTAGATTCATTTAGTGAACATCTATTTGGTTCATGAACCATAATAGGCAGACAATCTGCCTTGCTGAAAATGATTTTTGCACAGTTTTGCTGAAACAGTGGTCAAAAGTTATTTTTAAGCTTTGGTTATGAAATGCTCAGGCCTTATAGTCCAATATTTTAGGATGATGTTTGGGAAATTTGGATGACCCAGCCTCCAAAATGTCTTCACAGTTGTTAAAATTGTGGTTTTCGCATTTTCCTTTAAACGTGGTTGAAGTTTTGGAGGTTTTTTGGGGCTATAAGGACAATAAGACGATGGTTTTCTGATGTGCTGATGTATCCTACAATATAAAAACCACTGAAGACCATTGAAATTTTCAATACAAGAACATCACAGCCTCCCTCCGGACCCCACCCGCAGACGAAAGAAGACGCTCAAGAAAACGAAAAAGCTGGCGACCCATTTGATCCCTTCCCAAGTGCCCCCCCCCCCGAAAAAGACTGATGAACTCACCTAGCTGGCCCATAAATCTAATCTTCGGCGAAGAAAAACAAGGCCACCTCGGTAAAACTTTAATGACACTATCAAGGCCACAGGGGCTTCGTGCCCATATTGGCCTTGAACCTTGGGCCCAAAATGACGCTATCATCATTGAAATTTTTTTGCGAGTAAGTGGCCAGAGTCCGGGGACTAAATCTGATCTATTTGTCAACCTCAATTGCTAACTGAATCATAAAAATACATATTACGTTGCTTCCTGCATTTAGCTACTAACAGATTTGGAGGATTTTTATAGCTCAGGAACCGGTCCGGTAAGCTGAAAATGCAGTGTAGACAGTGAGAAACTAGCCAGAGAAACTCATACCAAGTTAATCTGCTGTAAGCATGTTGGTGCAATGTGATCAGCAATGATGGTTGCAGGAACCTGAGAGAGACCAACTCTCCCAAGCTATCAAATAAATGTCACCCACTAATATGGAAGGATGTCACAGGATTAACTTAATTGGATAGGTTTCCTTATTGATTGGTTCTGAGAAAAGCCATTTACCAAGATCATTTCCAATGCTATATGTCAGGAACAATAAAAATTGGCCCACAAGTAGCTATAAGTCTTCATCCAATTATGTAGGTACCCAGATTTCCAAAGCCTACTTTTTTGGCTTGTATATCTTCCTTGGCTGACATGCAGCTGCGGCATAGTACTGGAAAAGTTTCTGCAAATATATGAAATGTATACACAACTTTGACTCTTCTGTGAATTGACCTGTCGACTTTGCAAATTTGAAGTATCTATAGCAAAACTGTGCACAAGGTTATATAAAATTAATATTTAATAATTAAATTTGAAACTCTTTTATAATTTAAGATCAACCATAGCATCAATTCCAAAAGATGCAAAGGGCAATTTATGCATTGACAGTAATTATAGAGGAATAGCACTTATGTCTTCTATTACCAAGCTTTTCGATTATGTCCTATTATTGAGAAATAGTGACTGCTTGAAGACATCTGACTTACAGTTTGCGTTTAAAGCAAAACATGGGACTACTATGTGGTCTCTTGTTTCCAAAGAGGTTATAAACTATTATATGTCAAATGGAGCCAATGTAGCAGCCTGTCTACTTGATGCCACAAAGGCATTTGATCGCCTCAGGTATGACAAACTTTTTCAACTGCTCTTAGATCGCAATGTCAATGTGATTGATATCCGATCTCTAATGGATCTATATTCCCGTCAGCAAACTAGGTCCTGCTGGAAAAGTCAGCATTCAGATTACTTTCGCTCCACAAATGGAATACGGCAAGGTGCTATAGCATCGCCAATCCTGTATTGCGTCTATATGGATGTATTATTAGAGAGACTTAAAAATGAAGGCCATGGATGTTGGGTTGGTGAACATTATGCAGGATCAATTTGCTACGCAGATGATCTCATGTTGCTTTGCCCAAGTTTTTCGGGATTGCAAAAGAATATACTTATTTGTGAGGAATTTGCCACTGAGTTTGGGATGAAATACAACCCAAAGAAATCCATGTGTATTTTGTTTTCAAAAGCAAAACACATAGCAACATTTCCTAAAATTAGTCTCTGTGGTTCTCAGTTAGAATGGACTTCTCATGTGAAACATTTAGGTAATCATTTACTGCACAACCTTGTTGAAACTCAAGAAATATTGAACAAAAAAGGAGACTTTATTGGCAGGGTAAATACTCTCATTGCCAACTTTCCAGTATGTCCAGACTCCATTATTCTACCCCTATTCCGTTCACAGTGTAACCATATGTACGGCTGCCAAGCATGGAATTATAGTCTACTGACAGGAAAGTGCAAGACTTTCACAATACATGGAACAGAGGGGTACGCAGGCTGCTCGGTATCCCCTACACAACACATAGACGCCTCCTCCCACATTTGGCAGGAATGCCTAATTCAGAATCACAGGTGTTCAGACGCTTTACTAAGTTAACTGAGAGCATGTGCATCAGTGACAATGCTATTGTGAAGTATATTGGGCACATGGGAACAAAAAATGCTGACACTGTTATTGGCCAGAATCTTAGACTTATCAGCAGATCTTGTGGGATCGAGATTCACAAACTTGTCAGGTCTTCGAGGTTGGTCAATATGCAGCTCATCTGCTCTCTTGATGATATGTGTGCCATCAAAGCCATTCAGGACATCAGGCAGAATCGTGTTGATAAAGACTTTATTGAATTTATGAACTTTCTTTGCATTGAGTAACTTTGATAGTATTTTTTTTACCTTTATGTATAACTTTAAATATTTTTGTTTTTTACATGTAAATTCAAATTTCACTTACATGCATGTAAACCTTTTTTAAAAGTGTGTGAAATAAAGATATATATAGAAACAGTAAGCTTGTGACTCCTATTATTATGCACCTGCATGGAAGGTGATGGTACAAATGTTCTTCTTTTGTTCTGTTCTTTAATGGTACTTTATTGCTGACTGTTGTTTATCGTGCTGAGTGTATTTGGTGACAACAAATGATGTTCCATAGTACTTTGTCACCTGTGATTGGTCAAGAAAGATGACCCTGCATGTTTGCCATTTGTCATGAGGCTTTGGTCACAAGACATCACTTGATGACATTTGAAAATAAAGGCAAAGAGTGGCCTCTAAGTTGGCTCTGACTGGACTTTAGGAGGCTTCCACTCGTGCCAGCCCAAATGTACAGCCAATATGTTTGAACAATTGCTCCATCGCCTTCATGTTGGCTTTTTTTTAGCACTTGAAAAGGTGAATGCACGACAAATTAATGTTCTTTTTTTTATCAGTGGTTTGTGGCTGATTGTTATTTGATTGAGCTGGCTCTATTTGGTGACAGCAAACAAGGCTCACTGGTGCTTGGTCACCCCTTGGAATGGGCAAAGAATGATAAATGGCCCTGCCTGTTTGCCAGTGGTCACGAAGCTGTGGTCACAAGACATCCCTTGATGACATTGAAAATAAAGGTAATGAGTTGGCTCTGAATGGAGTTGATGAGGCTGCCACTTGTGCCAGCCAAAATGTACTGTCAATATGTTTGATCAATTACTCCATCACCTTCTTGACAGTTCTCTTTTAGTATTGGATATATAACTTTTGTTCCTCATGTTCCATTGTCGTCACTCATAATTCAAACGTGAGTATAGGAAAACAGACACTTTTTAAAGTCTTAGAAGGACAGGCAGGCAACGGTGAAGTAACTGAACACTGTAAAAATGGAATTTTAAATCAGCAAAAATTATTGAGTGAGATGGTTGCACAATTCCTTTGAGCTATCACAGCTCATTGTTTTAAGTTATGACAGAAAAAAGGATTATCATAACTCAAAGCAACAAGCTATGTCAGCTTGGATGATCT
This sequence comes from Platynereis dumerilii, assembly GCA_026936325.1. Taxonomy (NCBI): domain Eukaryota; kingdom Metazoa; phylum Annelida; class Polychaeta; order Phyllodocida; family Nereididae; genus Platynereis; species Platynereis dumerilii. The sequence continues at coordinate 1,533,951 of JAPTHN010000023.1, read as the reverse complement.
CTAGATAAGAAGCTATGTTCTGTTTCGGCAGCAATGTAATACTTCACTTTCTCTAACAAGTTCTTCCCAGTCACCATTTACTCCTTTTCTCTAGATAATAACACTCACTAACCTAAAAATATTTCCTTGACGGTGACCAATTAAACAATTTGAATTGCTGAATCGAATTCATGGTGTTCAGTTCAAATTGTGCCATATATACTCTCAATTGAACCATCCTCTATTTCGGTTCTCGGTATCATATCTTGTTTCCTTTGTTTGCATAAAGGAAAGTATTTCTTACTTTGCCTTTTTTACTCTTTCTTTGTGTAATCCAGACAGTCTGCATCACATCCTTAATCTAGGTATCTCCAACTGTGTGACTGTCGGGTTATACAATGGGTGTTGAAAGGTTTATCTAACGTTAATAAGGATAATGCCACGAAGAAAAGGGAAAACTCCATCTATCCATGGGGGTCCAAACCAGTTAATGGCAGGTAGTGCCTGATGTTTCAGCACTATCACTTTAATGGAGAATATGGAAATAGAATATTATATGATAGAATAGAATGACAGATGAATAGTTCTTCATATCACTCTGCAGTCTGTACAGTTCATTATATCATTTTGTACTGTTCATTCATTTACTTGTTTCAGAAACAATTGAAAAATTGTCTGACTATACTGAGAAAATATTTTTTAGAATATGTCCAAAAGTATTTTTTAAGTCGTTATGATTATTGCCACCTGGAGACGTTTATTGAAAGTGATTTAAAGTAGCAGATAAATTCCTGAGGGGTTTTTCACTATTTATAAAAATTACAAGGAATTGTTTACATCCAATAACAAACTTAAGTTCAAATTCAATGTATATTTTTGAGTCATGTTAGTGAGTTTAATCGAAAGCAGGATCCTCTGACCTGCTACTTATCCGCATGTGGGAAGAGGTGGAGCATTAGGTGTCAATCAAGTGGTTATCTGGGGGGCAAGACATTTGAGTTGGACAAATATCTTGGATCAATGACCTTATCCCACTGATAAGTAATTACATTTGTGTCAGACACATTTATGTGTGGTCATGCTTGCAGATTGAATGATGGATAGTCTTGAAGATATGCGCCATCATCCGAATAAGAATAACTTCTTACATAATTCATTATGACAGCTACATTTCTCTGATATTTTGCATTAAAATAGACAACATTTTGCCATTGATAACTTATGATAGGGATACAAGATTAGTGATAAACTTTGCTCCTAGAACAGTGAACACTTGTGCCATGATGTCATCTTGATGATCTTTCAATAAAAAATGATAGTTTTTTTAGCCATCCATAGAAAGGTTTCAAACACTGATTATGCTACTGACGCCAGGTGTAACAAGTCTGATATTATCAGATTGAGGGTGCAGAATACATATCAAAAGACAGGTCTGTTTCATAACTTCATTACTTTAGGATATGAAAATCTGATATATTTTTTTTTGTTTTGCTCTTTGATGTTTGTCTGTCAGTGTTGTTTCTATTCGGGGTAATCTCCAATTGTGGACAAGGACCAATGCGGGTTTACCAGCAATCAGAAGCATGTGGTCATATGTTTTGAAAAATGATAACAAAGAGAGGTCTTCCTCTGAGTCTGGGAAAAGGTCGATAATCTCTTTTATAAACCAAAGAAACCATATATTCAGTCAGATTAAGTTTATTACCTCAGTCGATGACAATTAACTTCTGTTTTCATCCTTATATGGGCTGAAATGTTGCCTGAATGCACAGGCTCAGAATAAGGCTACAAGTATTTGCACGAGTTCTAAAGTGACATGTTTGGTTCTTTGTTGGTAATAATAAGGCTGCAATATGACAACTATGACATACGAATATAACAAAAAGTAACTTAAAAGTTCCTTGTATTTGTTTCTTGTCATCATTTGGTACCCTATTCATGCTTATTTCCTTTCTTGTAATAGTTTCTGACAATATCTTTCATAACAAGAAGCAATCAATGATTCATTTTCCAAATGCAGTTGCATTAAATTTTGTACCAGGACACTCTTCAACTGAACCACTTCCCATTTGTGGCTTTCTGCATTATCATTTCCTGTCTCCTTCAGGGAAAATTTAATCTTTTGTACCTTTTTTTCATATTCTGCCTTTTGATTCTGTTCATTGTGTTTTTCATGTTCTGTAACTCTTTGTTTTTCCTGTTTGCTTCTCAAATTGTTCATCCAACAGGATGCTTTCTTCTGCACAAGGTTATGCAATGTGGTGATGGATTTAACTTTTGTGTTTCAATTTGCGAAACAAGAGCCTAAAATACATTAAGCTTTTCAACTCAAGAAGCTTCTTATGTCATCAATCACTGTGGACAATTTCGAAATCAAGGCAATAGATCATGCCAGAGATTTAAGACTATTCTTGGATAAACACATGTCAATACATAAGCGAGTGTGTCAGTCACAGAGGAAAGAGACAATCGAAGCAGCTGTCAATGCATTATTCACACCTAATTTAGACTTTGGCAATGAATTCCATCCTCACATGTCAGTGTAGGCTCAGTGAACCTACCCTGACCACATGCACCGTGTTTCAGTGAGGATTGGCAGCTTGCCAATTATGTATCCGTCGCCGGAAAAGGGGTTCTGATAGGTTAAATTGGGTGCTGATGGGTTGTCTAATAAAAAATGTTGGCCAATGAATAACTCTATTACAAAGTCAGAAAGTTCTGAATGCTGACAAACATTGAAGATTAAAGTGACAACTTGGTATTGTATTTCAACAAGAGCAACTGGCAACAACCAAAATTGAATAAGTCCTTAACAGTTACCATTCACAAAGAAACAGAAACAAACCCTGCAATGCTGAAATTAGTAACAATGCTAGCTGAGTTCAATGTCTGATTTTAGATGTATCAAAAATGAAAATAATTTAGATTCACTTGACAATCTATCTATCTGTTGATCTATCTAAACTATTGACCTATTTAATCTAACTATTGCCCTTTATCTATCTATCTATCTATCTATCTATCTATCTATCTATCTATCTATCTATCTATCTATCTATCTATCTATCTATCTATATTATATAACTATCTCACTATCTATCTCACTATCTTTCTTTGTCACTATCTTTCTTTGTCACTAACTATCTCACTATCTATCTATCTATCTATCTAACTATCTATCTATCTATCTATATCTATATATCTATCTCACTATCTATCTTACTATCTATCTATCTCAATATCTCACTATCTATCTATCTTATAATAATCTATCTATCTATCTATCTATGGGAAAGATAAGAACTGACACATTCGCCACACATTCTCGCCACACTCTTGATATATTTAGTCCAAAAATGCATAACTTCTTATCTATTATTTCTCAAACTTGGAAAAGCACTGGAAGGTGCTGCCACCATTTATCAATGACCAGTCTGACACAGTTCATTGACATTCTTGACAAAGCTGATGCGTGTGAAGTGTGTTGTTTTCAGTTTGTAGCTACATACATTTAATTGTTAGCTTAAACAAGTTGTATCACTTAAACATATCCTGTTGTTTCTGATGATTTTTACAGCTTGATGAGCTTTACTTAATCTCATGGTCCAAAAAAGTGCAACCTGATCTGTTATTGGTGGAAACCAAAATGCACTTAATTATGTAAGTAGACCAGTTTTAATGAGACTCCGCTCAAAGACAGAGCTTGTGAGCAGGGGTAGTGTCAACTATCCCTTCGTGAGGAGGATGACGAATTGGTCCAAACAGGTAATGAATAAACTCCAGGTGGCGCAAAACTCTGCTGTAAAACTGATCAAAGGACTCAAAAGACAAGATAAACAGGAATGAGTTCCACTGGCTTGCAATCTCTGCAAGGAACCAATTCAAACTTTTGACATTCACAAGAAAAACTGAATGATCAAGCACTTCAAAATGAATTGAACCACCACACCAACGGCATACCACTAAGACTCTGTATTACCCGCTACACAAATTCAAAATAAGTTTTAGAATAGTGTTTTTTTCTATTCATCACAGACTAATTAGCCGTATAATACAGTAATAACCATGGCGGTGGTTCTTGTCCAAAATATGTTTGTTATCTCCCATTTTTCATTTCGCAAACGTTTGCCTTACATTCCTCAGCATCATGTCCCCTGCATTGTAAACAGTGATGAATGATTCTGTCTGACCGGATTACTCTCCTTTTTGTTCATTGGCTGCACATTGGCCCCTCATCGGCTTTTGGGGTCTGCGAAAGAATCTTAAAGCATCACTGGAGGTTACTGAGTGGCTTGTGCTGGCGTTAGGTGGCTCCTGGGTGTCTCTTAGTATCCCTTGAGTGGCCAGGCCATTCTACCAAAGATCCCAAATCCCATCTGGGCCATGAACCAAGCATTAGATGCATCTAACTGCAAAATGTGCAAATGGAAACAAATGGGTTGTCTTAGACCATTTTCACTTCCACTGATTTCACATCTTCCATATTGGAGGAGAGATTAAACAAGAAAGGGTTTATTGAGAGGGAGAACCTAGGATTTTGTAAGCAGTACTAAGCACCCATACTCCATAGAGCAACTAAATTACCAATAAGTGTAAGAAATTAATGATATGTATGCATGATGTCTGGGAAGACCACCTTACCAAGGTATATGATCAGAAGGTAAAATATCAACAAGTTCTAAGCGACATGTTCTCCACTCCAGATACCTTGCAATTGTTGATAGTTATAGTGCCTGTTACAAAAATAAATGATGATCTGATTTGAATTTTTTTAAGTTTAAAGATTTTAAATATACATAAATTAAATTAATTGTGTTAAGTTAACAAAAACATGGGATAAATTGATTATGACATGGCTTGAACATTATTTCCCGATATTTTCACCCTCTACCCTGTATTTCCTTTGGCCCTTTAATTGGGTCTCGGGAAATCTGGGGTCTCGGATGAAAATATCAGGGAAATACAACGATTAACAATTTCATCCCCTAAGAATCACACCCTGGCTTTTGCAAAATTTGCGTCCAATTGTTTTTCACCAGAGTAAACACAAAAAAAACCCTTATTCAGTTTTGTTTTTGTCAAATTATATCCACCACATTTGCTTCTAAGCCCTCAGTGCGAAATTGGGAATCATTGGTCTTAGGCAAGAAATGGTTAGCCACATTACTCTTTAAATTAACTGTATCTACACATGAATATGAGTCTTACTTGGATTTTTTAGAATGAAAGAAACTTTGGAAATCTATCATTCAGCAACTTTTCTTGGTCCCTCTCTGAATCCCAAAGGTTTACACTATATAATATAATTGACGAAACAATATTTAGATTCACAATGTATTTAATCCGTCTGGGTGGTGCATTTAGACTTGCACGCAGGAAAGTATCCACTAGGTTGCGTATTCTAAATGGAAAATGAAATCTCTGGTGGCTCTTTCATTGATGTTATGATTTTGATGAATATGAATTGTTCTGAGTAGAGAATTGAAACTGTCAATTGTAAAAAACCATATTATAAACGAAATTATTAAAATAAAAGTAACTGTGTGAGTTCCTCTTCAAGAAACTTTCTTTAACCTTGGCTGAGAGACAAGAAGAGACAACAAGTTTATCTTGATAGCTCTGCTCAATATTTTCTGATTGGGTATTATCCTTAGATATGGTACAGGGTCATTATCTTTTGATTCATGGATATTGTGAATGCACTCACCTCAGGGTCAGACTGCACATAGCTGACCTCAACAAAGCAAAATCCATCTTTGGCGATGCGGTGTCTTGCATCTCGGATCTCTGCTTTCCATCTATAGGCAATATGTTTTTGGCCACGAACATTCAGGGTCACAAGATGAGGGAATTCGGGGAATTTGGAAGAAACATGTTCGCAGATCATGTGAGAAAACAGTAGGGCAGTGAAGGGTGAGGTGGTGTCCTCCAGCAAATTTGATAGACAAAATAATAAAATAGTCATGCCAAGAACACCAATTTGATGCCATAAAAGGTAGCATTTGATGTCCTTGGTTTACAGGAGGTTGCATGGTGTCATATTGATGTGTGAGGGCGTAGAAGGTGGTTTGGCATTAACAGCTTTTTTTCCCTGCAAAGCTGCATCTTCAGAGCTGCATTGGGGTAGCAAAGACATGAAAGGGCCATAAAAATAAGATGGGCCGACAATAAGCACAGGTGGTTGTCGGAACTGATACAGGTTTGGAATGTATGGATAAGCCCATTCCATAAGCAGTTGAATATTATGTGCAGCAAATAAAGATAATTTTGTAATGGCCGTAGCTTGCTCAAAGAACAGTTTTCAACAAGGAGCACTCCTGTACTTCACAGCAACAAAATAGGGATTGAGCTTCCTGTACATGTTTGAATTGCGACAAAATCACGCTTTCGACAAACCTTTTGCTTAGAGCTGACATTTTCCTCTTGTCTTGTTGTATATGCTCCGTTAGCCTTCCTTCTCAACAACTCCACACAAACTCGGACATGCATAAATATCAGCATAGCAGGAATATGTTGCACCTGGAATGAATAGGACAGTCGATCAGCCAAATTAAATATATAGCTCATAAAATCGTAGGTTAGTTGGGACGAAACAATGCTGTCATTGTAGCACATGCTACTATACAGAATCGCAAGTAAAACAGAATTATCTCACATACTTATGTCTAAAACTCGATTGGGCAGGAAATTAATTGGCCTCGGTGATTTGCAATAAGAAATAATCCATAAAAAGCTGACATAATAATAAAATAGATCAGATGCAAGGGCGTTCAATATAAGGTAAAACCCTCTTTTGTGACAACCTCATGTGCCAGAGCCATCAGTTTATTGGGCAGGCTGACAAAGCTAAGTCACTTTTTAAATTAGATTTGAAGTTCGGAATCCTTATCTGGCATAGACATACTTTTCAGTTTGTAAAGAATTGTGGCTTTATAAAAAGATTCATTTCCCTTTTTAGTGTCAGCCTGAGGTGCCTGACAAAATTAGAATGTCATAACGTTTTGTTATGTCTAAAACACCTGACAGCTCTTATTTTAGGGAATGCACATGTGATGGTTGGTTTAATGAGAGACATGGATCCCAATTTGACTCTGAATAGACCCAGCATGACTAGCACTAATTTCATCTTTAAGTTTTCTGGGCTATAATGAGACACCTAATGCCAATTGTCTCCTACACAACTTGGAGACCATAATGTAGCTTGCAGCCCAACTTGCAGCCATCTTGCAGTCCAACAGACTTGCAATTCACACTCATTTTGATTTACCAAAGACAAACAACCTTCCTCCCTTGCAGAATTTCAATCTTCCTTTAAGTATGATTGCCATTCAGTGTGGTGAGCTTGGGTAAGCAGATTTATCTTGAATGGGCGTTATATAAAATCATACTGTATCATATCATTATTATTCCTCCAGGCTTGTGAATCTTACTTCTGGGCAGCTAAGACTGGGCTACTAAACTGGTGTTGAAGCAAATAAAATCCCGCCACAGCATTCGGATTCAACCAAAACAGTATTTCAAATAATCTCTCTAAATTATATAAGTTGTTTGTGCTTCTCAGTTCAACTTCAATTTACCTTTAAAAATTTCCAACAAATCAATCAGTTTCACTTGTTGTAGAAAATCATAGACATTGGAACAGACATCTGCATCTCACAATGCCAGACCAACCTGCCTTAAGCAAGCTCATTAATTTTGTCCATTTAACATGTTAAATTGTAAAGATGCTGAAATGCTTTGATTGTTGTCTCATCAGAAAGGAATCATGTGTCATGATTAATCAAGACCAATTCACCCATTAAAATCTCCTGGAAAATCTCATCTGTTTCTGAAAGAAATGTCCTTGACAAAAGTAGCAGTTATAAGAAGCCATAGCCAGTAGCCACATATTAAGAGTTGCATAGTGGTGGTAACAGAATCAGAAGTACATAGTTTCGTTGTGTGTAATAAGATTCTTTCTGTATATGGCTTCTTTCACTTGGCTTGTAGCATGGGAATGAGTATACATGGCATACGAGACCAACCGAGGAGTGTATAATTTCTTTCTGCAGTTCTGCAGTTCTGCAGTTCTGCAGTTCTGCAGAAAAAAACTGCAGAATTCTGCTATTCTGCAAAAAAACTGCAGAATTCTGCAGTTTCCAAAGGAATTGCAGAATTCTGCAAAAATAGTACAGAATTCTGCAGTTTCCAAAAAAAAGGAATTGCAGAATTCTGAAAAAAAAATTGCAGAATTCTGAAGTTTTGCAAAAAAAAGTGCAGAATTCTGCAGTTTTCAAAAAAAGTGCAGAATTCTGCAGTTCTGCAAAAAAAATTGCAGAATTCTGCAGTTCTGCAAAAAAGCACATTTAAATTTCTTCCTCCACCTGCATATTCTGCAATAAATTCTGCAGTTTGGGAGTGAAATTGCAGAATTTATTGCAGAATTGCAGAATTCTGCAGTTTCCTCCCAAACTGCAGAATTTATTGCAGAATTGCAGAATTCTGCAATTTCCTTCCAAACTGCAGAATTTATTGCAGAATTGCAGAATTCTGCAGTTTCACTCCCAAACTGCAGAATTCATTGCAGAATTGCAGAATGCTGCAGGTTTATTTGAAACTGCAGAATATGCAGATACCTACCTGCAGAAGTGCATAAAATCTCCAAAGCTGCAGAATTCCTACAGAACAACAGATTCTGCTGCAGAAACTTTTCAGAAAGCTGCTGGGACAGGTGAGCATCAAAACCCCAGACCTCCCAACCGACCACCGAACCGCTACTCCTCTCCCCCCCCCCCAACCAACGTTTCCTGGGTAGTGGCAAGACCCTTGTTGAAGAGGTCTGAACTTAACAGATGCATTGCAATTGATAAGCTGGATTAAATACCAGAGGTTCACAAATACTGCATGGAGCTGCAGAACTGCAGAATGTATTGCAGAATTGCAGAATTCTGCAGTTTCCTCCAAAACTGCAGAATTTATTGCAGAATTGCAGAATTCTGCAGTTTCACTCCCAAACTGCAGAATTTATTGCAGAATTGCAGAATTCTGCAATTTCCTTCCAAACTGCAGAATTTATTGCAGAATTGCAGGAAGAAATTTAAATGTACTGGACCAAGCCAAGGCCGAGGCCGTCAAAATATGGCACCGAGGCCGGCCTCGGGACCTCCAACACTGACTGTTGGCAAATTGACCTCTGTGCTGCTGCATGGTCATGACTCATGAGTAATGATTAATATGAGTGAAACGTACACACAAAAAAAAGATTGATAAGTGAAATCATATAGCCCAGTTCATCATACATTTTGTAACTGAATTGCATCTTTCCAAAGTCCTATTGCCTGATATTTGATAGTTACTTTGACCAATGACAAAATCAGACACTTCAGAAAGCCACACGTAGCTTCTCAGGTTTAAAATCTATATGGTGTTATTTCAGCTGGCACACAAGCATTGGCAAAATGTGGGTCAAGTGCACAAAAGAACAAAAGAACCAAACTTGTTCACGTGAAGTGCAGTAAAAAATGAGGCAAAAAATTAAATTGTTTCTGGAGAGCTCAGAAAGGTTTCAAGAGATAATGCAGAGAGCTGCTAATGGAAGGGAGGTTTAATTGAAGGATGATCTTTTGAAATCTGAACAGAATGCAAAGAATTCAATCAGTAGAGTGAAACCAATCCTTCATTGAACTGACAAGAAAAGGAGGAAATCAAGTGTACATGTATGTGTTCAGCATTGTGTAGCGGGGAAATTGAAGCAACGCCACAATTGTAAAATGAGCAATTGCAAGTACCGGAGAACTCCAAGAAAGTTTCAAATTAATTTGTCTTCTTGTTTGGATGTGAAAGCCAAAATGACTTGGGCACTGATGTTCGTGATGACATGATGTATCAATATAACAAAACCCATTATTCTCCAAAAAAGTAGTCATAAAATTTCTATTCAAGTCTGGCACAAGGAAAATATCCAATGAGTTATATCGATGGTGAAAGTGCAAAACCTCGTAAGTCAAAAAAAGCTGTTTTTCAGAAATTGGAAAAAACTATCACAGATAATTTTTTATGGTAATGTTCATTTATATGCGAGTTAGGCTCTACGTGATTTATAGAAAGTGAGACCCTGTCTTAGCATAATTTTTTGTCATAGGTCATTGACCCCTGCATTGATGCTACCACCAGATATGAATGAAAATGTCGAGTTACAAGGTTTTGCACTTTCACTTTTTGCAAGTTAGTGAAAGTGCAAAACCTCGTAACTCAATGATTTATCACATTTTTAAGCAACTTGCAGCATTGAATGTACTTCCAATCTACAGCTATACAGTAAAAATATTATTTGACCATAATAAATAACAACTGCTAATTTTAATTAGTGGCTACAATAGCAAGAATGAGGAAAATAGCAATTTTTCAAATTTTCATGCACAATTTTTTTCAATAGCCTACATCACTAAAACAAATATAGGGAGGTATAGATTTTTCAATTGGGAAATTTCCTGAGAGCCATAAAAAAGTGCCGCAATCATTGTTTTTCAAAAAAAGTTGAAATATCTGAAAATATGAGCTTCTAAGTTCTGATTTGAGTTACGAGGTTTTGCACTTTCACTTTTTGGAACAAATCGACATACAAGGTTTGGTGAAATCATTCTGTTACCAGTGTGTCACAGCTTCAAAAAACAGCAAACTGGCAAGGTGACGAATTGACAACATGTATTGGATATTGAAATAGTCATTCCACCCAAAATCTAAAAATGGCAAAATTTTGACATACGAGGTTTTGCACTTTCACCATCGATATACTATATGGTGTTGTCTATATTTTTACCTACAGTGAGTGAAGTTCGAAGAAGATATTGTTATTACTTTGGTAAAATCATTTCCGTCTGCCAGGTGGGCAGGCGGTCGGGCCGCGGGTGGATAGTATTTTGATGGTATGATCGATATAAAAAAATTTTCGGTAGATTTTTTTTCTTTTTCACTTTGGGACCAATACTCAGTCCCTATTGCATGTACACTGAAAACATTTGGTACACCTATGGCCTATATGGCCCAGTTGCGCCTTTTAATAGTCTGATTGATGGATATCTTATAGGGATATACTGAGGATCGCTATCGGTGCCGATACAGCACTAACAAGCAGTATCTGCCAAGTGTATCTGTAATTGGCACATTGCAACCTTGCAATTCAGAAAACCAAACACAACAAACCTTCAAGCTTTCAGAAAACATAATATCTGATCTTTTAGATTTGCATTATTACTGTCAATCCTCAATGCCACTTTCTCACCATAATGATAATGATAATGATAATGTTTATTTCTTGATATAGCGCATTACATATTAATAAAAACATCTCAATGCGCTGTACATTCATGTATAAATAAATATTAAATAATGATAAAAAGTAATGTAGAAGTATCACAGTAAAATCACAGTTGAAGTTATGGATAAAATCATAATAAAAGCATAAAATTTTTTAAACACCATAGAAATTTCTGAACAAATGTGTTTTAAGTCTACTTTTAAAAATGTCATGTAAACTGATGTAAACCCAACCATACTCATGTAAATTTTACGTGAAATATTAAGATGTTTTTCAGATTTGTACTTTTGCTTCCAAATGAAACACAGCCTTTTGTTTCTGTTAACACGACAGGTTAACTGTGCCAGACATGAATGGTTTTGATTTTGAGACTGCACTTATGCTAAGAGCAAACAATTGCGTTCACCTGTACCTACTCAATATATTTACCAACATGATTATTGCATTGGCATGTTGGCTTATGTTTCACCCCATTGCGATGGATGTGGTTCTGTTTCCACTATGTATATTTAGTCGTGAATTTTGGATGGCCATGCAGTAGATCAATTGGTAGCCTGTTTATGATCGATATTCTTTTCAACGAATTATCCAAAGACAGGCGTCCTGAGGTTTGTTTTGTCTCCTGCTTTTGGCTTATATTTCAAACTAAAATCAAAGCACGCATATGTGCACAGATCAACAAGCACGAAGAGAAAAAATTTTTTTAAGGATTATGGTAACTGTTTTTAATGCAGTTTGAAAATTTGGGTTGCTAACTGTTTTTTTATGCTATTTTATATCTTTCACTGATTAGCAATAATCAATACTTCTATTTGTACAAAGATCTTAATATCAGAATTTATCTTTTGGAATTCATTATAAATCACAGTGAAGTTTTGTTACAATGCAAGTGATAGATGTAAATGCCCAATTGTAAAGACGTAATATGTGAAATACACATGGTACATTATAACTTACTATGGCAACTTTAAAAAATTTCAGGCAGTCACAAAGTGAAGAAATTCCTGAGGCAGTTAGTGGCAAACTGGTTCCTGCCAGGGAACAATGACTCTGTCATTGTCCGGATGTCATATTCAGCGCGTTATTCTTACTTCAGGCAATAAAAAAATAACTTAGGTATATTATTGAAGCTGTACTTCATATTGAGTTGCCAGTTTCACTGACCAGTGACTGATCGCACTGTTTGTTTCCCCTACCAGATTCGTGGCATATAACAGCCACTTTGGCTTGCCTGTTTCAATAAATAGAATCTTCCTTCACTTTCCAGAGGCTTTACAGTAGTCTGTATACCATGTATTTGAATTACCTTGTGTAGCACCGTGATATATATTAATAAATGAATTGTTGTTCAAAAGAGAGAAGAAAAACTAATACTTGTCCTGTAACAGTCAGTTATTATGAAATTGAAGGAGAAGTAACTGTGTGAATACATACCTACGCATAGAGGTTTTCCTTACAGGCCTCGTCATACCTACGTGGAATCTCAAGTTTTTTTCGATGCTGTTCAACTGTGATGTCAGAGATGACCCTATTCTAGCATTGCAATATATTTGAGTCACACTTTCAACTCAGTGTCAAAGTGAAAATTGGGTCTGGGAAAACCCATATAAGTTTGACATAACAGCCTCTCAGCCAATGGGCTGCCAGAAAAATATACATAACATAAGCCATGTGTTTACAAACAAATTGTCAAAGCCGTCAGTTTATACCAATTACCATCAAAGTTTGAAGTTGTAAGTTAGCAAGTTTGTAGGTTAAGCAAACAACTCCATCGGGATTATAACAGTTGTCTACTGACAATGTTCACAAAACTGCGATTTGGTAGGATTAGACTGGTGATTATTGTGATAAATCATTGGGATCACGAATATAATGCTTTCTTCAATATATCAATGTTTGAACTGTGATGCATTGCATAGTTTACTGTCAGCCCATTGGCTATCTAGCTGGGATAACGTGGTTGTAGGGTGCTGTCCCTGATAAAATTCTTACTCTGACACTGTGCTGAAACTGTGACGCTTATTTCAGAAGGATCAACATTGGCTAGAAGCTGGGGAATCTGATCCAGTTTGAAATGACATCACAGCTTGTAGTTAATTTATAGAATAGAGTCATCTCTGACATCACAGTTGAATAGTATAGAAAACAACTTGAGATTCCACATATGTATGACTAGGACTGAACCTTGCCTGAGAAAAAACAAATCTGTCTTGATCGCTTTGCCCAATATTTTCTGATTAGGTATTACCTTTAAGATGCGGAGCAGGTTCATTATCTTTGCATTCATGGCTTTGCAAATGTACTCTCCCCAGTGTCAGACTGTACGTAGCAGACTTCAACAAAAGCAAAATCCCTCTTTAGGGATGAAGTGCCTTGCATCTTTGATCTCTGCATACCTTAGGCAATATGTTTTTGGATAAGCACACTCAGGGTTAGAAGATAAAGTATTTCAGAAGAAACATGTTCTCAGATCATGTGAGAAAACATTTACTTTAGGGTGAGGTGGTGTCCTCTAGCAAATTTGATGGACCGGATAATAAGGTAGTCATGACAAGAACACCAATTTGATGCCATCCCATGTACCCTTTTATGACCCAGGTTTACAGAAGGAAGGTGTCATCTTAATGTGTGAGGGTAGTGAAGGTGATGTGGCATTTATGGCTTTGTTTACTGGTAGAGAAATCTTCGGGAGGACAGTCAGGCTACAGTGTAGCCTGCTCATTTGCTACCGTGAGAAAGCAGGCTACATCATTTCACTGCTCTGTTTCACATTCGCGCACACATGCATTGCGTAGAAAATCTAGCACACTTCTGCTGACTTCAGCTGAGCACAGACCTGACAGGGAGCTATCCGACTGCCCTAACTAAATCAAATTCAACTTAAATTTCTTCAGTCTGCAGCCTCGCTCATTTTGCCTGCTCCGTTTAATTGCAGACTGTTGAAAGTCAGGGGGAAAATGGGGACAAGGAATGTCTGTAGAAATAAGATGGGCTTGAGATGAGGAACATATATTGTCAGAATTGATACGAGTTTGGAATGTACGAGTTAAGACCAATCAATGAGCCAAAGAAAAAAGACAAAGAACACAGTCCTGTGGGATATAACCCTTTTCCTGAAAGGTCGCATAAGTCTGACTTAGCAATTGTGTCAATTTTCTTGCGATTTGGACAAATCGTTTTACTCGGTATTACACAGGGTAATACCAAATGATAGGGGAACGAGGGGCAAAATGGAGCGGCGGGGCAAAATGGTTTTTTAAGTTTTCTCGGAACGTTTTGACCTGCCTTATGATTTTTCGGTTGGAAAATAAAATAGGATACATGACCAACTTTTCCTGAGAGTTTCGTTGATGAGAACATTACAGGTATGCAGCTATGTTAATTTGAAGTTTTTGAGCGATTTTCTTAAAAGAATCATAATTTTTGGAAATGGTGTAATACCTCCAATGACGTTCCCAGCCAAATAATTCATAGTCAGTGTTATTAGAGGACTACTAAGCTTGTGTATTAAGCAAGAAAATGTAGTCAGGTGCTTAGTCATGTGTAACTAGGTCATTATTGATCTACCCTGCATGTTTGGGGCAAGATGGTGTCCCCCTGCAGGGGCAAAATAGGAAGCACAAAAAAGCAATCCCAGCCTAGAAAAGGTTGAAGCTTGATATTGGGTCAATTCAACCATGACATTTGAGACATTTGATACACTGTCTGGTCATATAACAGGCAAAATTTGAAAAAAATCACAAGAAATTTGTGGATCTAATCCATGTCATCAGTAATACCTTGAGGATTTAGGCTTAGTGGTAAAACCCTGTATTGTTGAAACTGAAATGAATGTAACTGCATTTCAAAAAGCATAGTCAAATCCAATACCAGTTTAAATCGTTAAATTATTAAGAAAACTCGGAAAGCAGAGTTAAGTGAATATTCATAAAAATGTCACATTTCCACAACATTTTTACTAATTTTGTTTCTTTTGTCACCTAATGTTTATGGTTAAACAATTTGTCAAATAATTACATAGAATGTAGATTTACTAGCATCACTTCCCAGCAATAATTGCATACTGTATTGCGATGTTGATTTCATAATTTGCTATGTTTACTCGTAGTACTCTGCAATATTCTCACATTGCAATGACATGAATTAATGTATTTTTGTTTGTCGACATGCTTTTTAGTTAGGCTACTATCAAAACAGCTGATTTATTGCAGAACTGTTGCAACTTTATTTCTTCCCATTTTGCCCCATGTGAAATTCCATTTTGCCCCAAGCATGGGGCGAAATGGGATAAAGTTGCATTTTTGAAAATAGTGAAAAATTAGAATTGGAACTATTCAAAAAGCACTTTTCTGTGTTTGAGCAAGTGGTATTGGTACTTCTTCATGGATCAGACCTTATTTGGCATTCGCATGATAAACCACCTTCATGCAGCGAGCCTTCGAAGTTAGGCTGCCCGTTTTGCCCCTCGTTCCCCTACTCAAATGATTTTGTAAAATCATGAGGTTTCCAAAACATTGCATGGTGCAATATCTGAAGAAATTTCAAGTTGGTATGGCACTGATTTACCAAAATCACATTATTCCAGCATCTTGCAAAGAATGTGAAAAAAAAATATATATATAATTTGGTATAGCAGTGATTTGCCCAAATCACTGAATTTCTAGTATCTTGCTACATAAGTGTGGATATTTGTTCAAATTGCTGCATTGCAAAGCACAAAGTTTTTGCCAATATTCTTAGCAAACTGGAAAAAATGAAATGACGATGGATGGATGGATGGATGGATGGATGATTGGGGCTTTACATCCTGTATTTTTGCACTTGGTAGGCTAATTAGGACAGGAGGAGGGCACAGCAATGAGGTGAAGTATGATTGAAACAGCCATCCAACATAGGCCAAGGTGACCTGGCAAGAGCTGGATTCAAACCCTAGACCCAGCAGCCCAAAGTGATAGATAGATAGATAGATAGATAGATAGATAGATAGATAGATAGATAGATAGATAGATAGATAGATAGATAGATACATAGATATGGTAAGTGCAGCCCTCTAAGCCCAGTTCTGGGCGCTCACGAGGGTTGATTGATGAGATGGGAGAGAGAGTGGGAGTCCGCAACATGTTACACATTTACCCCATGTGAGGGATCTTTTACTTGCCCAGCATAGAAACTGATACAAGGGGCCGCCAATTTAACGTCTCATCCGAATGACATCCAGCTGGGATTTTGCTCATGAAGGTTCACTGAAAATTTTGGGTTCCCCACCCGGGGTTCGAACCCATGCAGGTAAAGACCTTCAGCAGAGCAGACGGGAACCTTAACCACTAGGCCACCCAGCTGCTGTTGTGATGAAAACGCAGTGAAAAGCATAGTGAAGAGCTAAAAAAAATGTCCTATTCTTTTTGTGGCAGAAAAGATGGATGTGATGTGATGATATGCTGTCTGACAAACCGCCTCAGAAGCTGCCTGCTCTGAGCGCCCTGCATGACCAAGTGTGTAGTTGCCCAAAAAGAAAGTGCCAGATTCATCCGTCATCATACCAGTATTTCAGAATACTGGAGTTTGTCCTGTATGAAATAGAGGTTAATATAATTCTGAACAACATGACTGTTCTAAATTATGGTCAAAACCAAAGGTGTGAACAATTGAAGACTCTTTTGGCTTTCCATAAAAATTCATGAAGAAATACTTCACATGTTCAATCGTTTGTTTTTTGCACTACTTCCCTATTCCTTGTAGCCCTCCGTTATCCTGGTATAAGATAACAATAATGATAGCTTTATTGGCCATAACCTGATACAGAAAAATAAATTTTGTCACATGATATTTGACAGTGAGTACGGCCAAGATTAAAGAATTTAAAAGCAACATGGACAAAAGTACCTTGCAGACGCTTTGTGTGAGCCCTAGGGACTCTCAACTCTAGCACTAGTTAACAATTCAAATTCATGAAACAATGGGTGGGATCTGAATTTCTGGACTTTCTTAGCCAAAGCCAAAGTTCTTTTCCTCTTCTGCACAGTCATGGTGTTGAAACAGATGCTTGCAGATAGTACAACGTCGTTCAAGGTCCTTCACCAGTGCCCCTGACAACATGCCATAAGAGGCTGGACAAGCACATAATAGTGACAATGTAACAGCAGCATTGAATTACAGGCATACAATGTTAACATCAACTTTCAGTTTACATGTACTGCAAATACAATACATCTTTATCTGAGATTTCCTAATTTGACTACTAACTTGTGTTTTAAAAAAGGAGCATCTATAATCGGTCCATATCCCCAAATGCTTATAATTATCCAGAGTCCCCTACCCCCTTTCTATTGTCATCTGCCAACTGTTTTCACGGCCCCTTAAAATGATTCTACAATTTGTAGACATGTTTTTTTGGGACATGCTCTGTATTTCTTGCTTCTTTGGGATGCTGAGTTTTAACTACAAGTATTTACTGAAATTTGGCCCCCAACTATTTATTTGTCATTGACCAGTGGATCAGCATTGGGACTAGGTCAGTTCATCAGATCTAGACAATTTTACAGTCCAATTTAGAACTCGGGTCCTCATTCCTACTCTTGTAATGTGAAAGGGGTGTAAGACTTGGTTGAAATAAGACTTGATCTGCCCAAAGAAATGGGTAAAACACAAGGTTTTCATGCAGCACCAAAAAGGCAAACCATGTTGCATGAACCACTTTTTGTAAATGCCTATAGATAATGTTCACTCTTCACCCTTCAATAGTGATGTGCACAGTGAGTGAGTGAGTGAGTGAGTTTGTGTTTTACGTCTCATCAGCACCTAATTGGGCTATTTAGAGACATACTTGGTCGGTATCAATGGTGTTGATACTTGAGTTGGTCGGCTATTTTGCTATTTTGATTTTTCTGGTCTTGTCTCTTTGTTCCGTTGTTTTCGTGTCAATTTCACAGCAACAGACAAAAGATCATGTAGACTCAGTAAAAGAAGGATTGAATAAAACTTGTCATAGAAAGTGTGCTTAGCGACTAGACTGAGTAAGTCTTCTTTTGTTGTTAGTTTTTCTTCTGGCCAGCTCTTCATCCTTTGTGTTGTTCGTTCAGTCAGTACTTTGGACATTTTGTCAAAGCCACACATTTGCAGATAGGATACTGCATATTCCAAGTGTTTTTGTACAAACAGTCGTCGGTTTCTGTTCAAAATTTCGTCGTTTGTAATTTTTCCTTCTAGAAAGAAATGGAGAAATTCTCTGTAGGTGAGATTTCTGGTGCCTTCTGATTCTGTCTTGTCTTTTCCTTCGGCGGTGGGTTTTATGTGCTTTTCTTTCATTTCTTCCACTCTGTCTACTTCCTTGGTTTCTGGATCGTTTTTCTCATCTCCTTTTTCTTCTTCCTGTGGATTCTCTTGACGCTCTTCAATTTCTTCCTCTTCCTCTTCTTCCGCTTCCATTGATTCGTTGCTTGGTGTCGTGTCCCCGCCATCATATGATTCTTTCTGTTCCTCTTGTGTGTCTGCTTCAGTTGGATGTTCTTCCTCCATTGGTGACTCAGGAGTTGTTGTGGTGCCAGCTGTTGGGATTTGTTCTTCTAGGTCCAGTTGGGAAGCAGGCTGTTTCGTGGTGTTTGTTGTCTTTGGAGTGGTTTTTGGATTAGTTCTTCCCAAGAGTCTGTTTTTGTCTTCGATGTTCTCTGTGTGTTGTTGGTGTGATCTGTTGATGCTGTGTTCTTCAAGTTGTAACCTTCGTCTGGGTGTTGCATGATGGTGAGGTTGAGGATATCCTGCCATTTCCGCATAGCTGGGAATTCCAGCGTGCTGGTCCACGATCCTTCTCGCCTCCGGAAAAGATATCGCTTGGGTTGCCTTCAATGTGGGGATTTCCTTTTCTTTGATCCACTGTCTACAGGTTTTGCTGTAAGAGGGATGATCTTCCTTACAGTTGACAAAAAGGGGAGGGGATGAGCAAGGTTCTTCTTTCGATTGGATGTGGTCCTGGGATCCACAATGTCCACAAACTTCTTGTCGTCGGCACCACTTGCTCAGATGACCGAAACGTTGACATTTGTAACATCTTCGTGGATTGGGGATGTAAGGTCGTACCTTACATTGCTCCCATATAACTTTTACGCTCTCAGGAAGAGTTGTGTCTGAAAAAGTCAAGATAAGAAGCTCCCGATTATCCCTCTGTGGGATTCTATGAAAATGAATGACATCAGTAAAGGTTTCAAACCATTCTTGTAAATCTTCGTCCGAGTCTAAATAGCTAAGGGAGGAGAAAACCACTCCCTTTGAAGTATTCAAGGTCCGATGAGGCTCGATTATTGCGGGTGTACCTGCAACATCAGTCAGCCCAAGGAGTTTCCGAGTCTGGTCGTCGTTTCTGGTCTTAAATAGGACAGTTCCATCTCTCTGTAAGGTAGTCTCTGCAGGTTCGCCGACTTCTTGAAGTATGGTCTTGTAGACGGCGAAGGGAGATAGCCTGTTTGTTGGTTTGAACACTATGTAACGGTGTCGGTTCTCTGACTTCCGCGTAGTCGTTGGTCGATTTGAAAGTTCCGTGTCGATGCAGTCATCCGAGGATGACCGCTGCCATTTTAGTCTGGACTGTGAATTAGAAAGAGAATATGCCATAGGATATTTGGTGTTTCATCCCCAATGCTCCCCACCCACCATGGGGCCCAACAAGGGGAGACCAATATGGGTAGGGCTGAGCCCAGTACCCTAGTCCCAGGGATACATGGGGGATATACTCGTAGAAGGCTAGGTGAGAAATACAGCTGCAATCATATTAAAAACATGGCCAGCATGTAGACTTGGTCAGAACCTTCTTTGATTGACCCATCAGCCATGGCCAAATAGGACCGAAGTCCTAGTGACAACATGACAAGCCGATTGACTGGACCGGGCCAATCCAGCCTCCCGTCCAGGAGAAATCCAGGCCAAAGTAGTGTATTGTATGGGAGGGACCAACTTAGTCCCAACCAACTCAACTACCAGGACCCCTTCATCCTCCGACACGGGTCGCAACCCACGGCAAACAGGTTGCCCCTTTTCCGTCGGGGAGACGTGTGCTTGCGCACTGTCTCATGTTGGCCACAAGAGATAGAGGACTTCACTCTTGTGTTACCACCCACCGCCACGTGGAGGCCCGAGACCTGCGGGGGCAGTGATGTGCACAGAATGATTATTGCAAATCAGCCAATGATAAAAATAGCACAACTCACCACGGTCTCCCCTGTTGTCAATTGCTATGACAACATAAATAATAAATTTGCTGCATCACCCCTTACAATAAAAAAAAAAGAGTGTCGCCTCTGTTTGGCAATCTGCAGATGTTGCTCCAAGGTTCTATAATACCACTAAAGAGACCAACTGAGAAACACTGTTTTGCTCTGTTACTTGGATTTGACATAATACCTATATCTGTTCTTGATGACAGCAGTTTATGCTAGGATTAGAGCACAATAATTATAATCATAGTTTGTTTTTAACAGTTTTCAATCTAAGAATTGAGCAGGTGTGTCCTTTAAACTTAAATCAAACTTTGCTGTATGGTATCAAAATTACAAGACACAGTTTCAAGTGTTTAAACTGAAGCTTATTGGAATTATTCATAAATTATAAGGTAAATACATTTTTTTATTAATTCATAAAATATTTTTGAAATAGAAAAAGACAAATTTCATATCAACTCTGTCATTTATAGGATGTAAGATTAGGCGAAATCAGAACAATCAACAAATTATGATGAAGCTTAATAATAATATGGCTTAAAAATTAAGTGGATGCTTACTGTCCCTTTGAATTTATGATTTTACTATATAAGAAAAACATAAGAAATATTTTTGCAGTTTGTAGAGGGATGATCAGTGTTTTATATCCATTTTTTTTGCTATCATCCTAGTTGTGCCTTTTAGGAGTCTAATCCACATGGCATTAATACTTTTCTCACAATTATTGATATTTATTTTATTTTATTGGGCAGTAATGTTAAAACTATAGCATGTATATTTTTTTGTTTTGGAACGTTATTGTATCTATCATCATTGTTGCGCTTTTTTAGGAGTGTCATCGCATAACATTAATAATATCCCCATATTATTAATATTTTTCTCACAATTATTGAAAAATTAAAAACAAAAATTTCAAATACCAAAGATATGTCTCTTGGGCCATTAAACGCTTTAAGAAAAATGAACTGACTAAAATCCAAAAGTAATGTGAAAAGTTACATTTTTTTTTAAACTGCGTTATTCAGTCAATTTGCAACAACATCTATTACATTTTTTCCGTTTACGCTTCTACATTATAACTCTTGAAACATCTTAACTCATTTGGAATTTTAACCCATTATTTTTTTTTTTGAAAACCAAAAGAAAAAAAAATAGAAAAAATAATCTTTGCTAATTTTCTCACATTTCTGTCTGAAACGCCAAAATAATGCTGGCTGAATTATTTAGATTTATGGCGTATTATAGCTAAACATACATACTATGACAGAATATTCATATCCACAGCATGAATTATCGAAATTTAAGATTTAAAGTGCAAGAAGTATGTTAAAATGTCTATTTCCTCCAAAATTCTAGCAAATTTTCCTCTTTTTAGAAATTTTGAGAAATTTTTTCCAACATAGATTTTTATTTTGAACACAACATTGAACTTCCAAATCAATTGCAAACCTGGACCCGATAGAAACTGAGACATGACTTTTGTTAACCCATGCAGGCTTATGGGCTATGAAATATGTGCAACCATGCATGGCTGTATGTTACAGCCTGTTAAATTGTGGTCAGAAAAGTTTCAAAAAAGAATGCTCTCTCACTTATTCACGTGTCCTTACAAAGCCAAAGTTTTTGCTTTGCGACATCGAAAATACTCATTTGTATTTATTCTGTTACTTTATGGAGATTTATTAACCAAAGCAACAATATAATTTACAATTTCATAACAGCTCTGTAACACTCAACAAAATGTCGTGACCTTGCCTCAAGTGGCCCCCTCTATACTGGCATTATATGTGAGCTACAATGTATACATCCTCCATGATAAAAAATAGTTCCAACTTATTTTGGTATTTACAAGCTGTCTGCTTAAAATTGAAGCCAACCAAAGTCAGATTAGACGCTTACAGAGTTTTTAGAAATAAACTAGACCATCACTAAATGATGGAACTGTCCTGGTTATTCCAGACAGTCCTGGCTTCTTCCAGAGATGAAATTCTGTTGACCGTTCACAGGAGCTCGCAAATTTTGCACCCTAGGTGGCAGCAAATAGCGGTCAACTTGTAGACTGGATGGCAAGTCAGATCTTTTGGTGGCATTTCAAGCCATTTCATCAACAAATTATAGACAAGTCCCAATTTCTTTGGATTGGACTGCTCCTAAGCTGTTGTTTGGCATTCTTACCAAACTGTCTGATGAGAATGTTTGTTAATCCTACACTTTTGATTCAAGGTGACCCAGCAAGAGTTGGATTCAAATCCTGGACCCAGCGATTGGCAACCTACAGGGTGGTCAAAAAAAAAGTTTACAGTTGATATTTCATTTGCAAGGCTGCCATGATCATGATGATTGAGTCAGTGCCTGGGTACTTATTGTTTATACAAGCCAAGAATGTTAGATCTTTGGAAAATTGGTTAATAATCAAAACGGTTCATTACTTTTTTGATAGCAGTCAAAATAGAAGCCGGTAGTGCTCCTGCGTTTTTACTACTCTGAGTTGTTCATGGCCCATCAGCAATTTTGAAGCTACTGAGCTTCACAGGACAAAATAAATGCAACATAAAATGAAATTGAGAAGACAGAGGCACAATTCAGCACAAACCAGAAGGTGCTAGAGCAAGTTCAGACTTCACTATGGCCATTATAAGATTTTAAAACAAAGCCGTCTGAAGGTGGATGATCAGGGTGTTGAAATCACATGAAAAGTACATATTAACATCTTGAAAGAGCATCTAAAGCCCTGGATAGATAAGACATACAGTGCCACAGATAATTTGATCTTCAAACAAGACGGGGCATTAGCCACACTCCCTTGCAAAGCCCAGAACTGGATCAAGGTTTGCTCTGTCAAGTTTCTCAGCGGGACAATATGGCCCCTGTTATCACAAGATCTCAATCAATGTGATTATTCTGGATGGGCAAACTTAAAGGCAGATCCCTGCAAGACACCACAGACCTTAGTTGCCCGATAAAGGCATCCATTACGTTTTTATGGGAAAAACGGACACAAAGTTACATTTTTGACACCTCTGCATCATTTAGGCCCACTGCAGAAAAGTCATCAGTCCAAAAGGACCTCCGAATGAATAAATTCTCTCTAGAAGAGTTATTCTTTGCTATACAAGTTGTTTTTGCATTGAAAAATAAGCATTTGTTACAATGAGCGTCATCCAAAAAATTATTCATAAGTGTAAAGTTTTTTTTTGACCACCCTGTAGCATACTACCACCAGACTAACCCTCCAGTCACCCACTGTAGCTTGCAAATTAAGCTGATAGCTGATGAAGTATCACCTTCTCTACACTGAACATTGGAAACATAGAGGCAGTTGGTCAGTTATGATCAAGAGAAGGCCATTAAATTTTGATTTGTCATAACTGATTTTAGAGTAAAAATCAGATGTATAATCCTGTTTGCTGTCACCAACTCTTGATGGGTCGCCTTGGCCTATGTTGGATAGCTGGGTCAATCATCCTTTGCACAATGCAGGTCCTCCTCCTATCTTAATTAGCCCACCAAGTGCGTAAATACAGGACATGAAGCCCCAATGATCCATCCATCCTTTGCAAACTGCAACAGGGCAGTTTTACAGTATTTGCACTCAAAGTGTCTCATGGGGGGTCAAAATTAAGTTTAAAATTTGAGAATTTCCATCATTCTATAATAAAATTAACTTATTACTGTTTCTATGATCAAAGAGGACTGAAGTGATTTGGTGGTTTACTACCAAAATATCGCTACTTAAAGTACGCAAGGGTTGATTCTTGATAAAACTGTTTATCAGGAAAAATATCCGTCCAGAAACAATTTCCACCCATTCTTATTCTTGGAAATCAACCCACATTGTTGCATAGGAACATCAAAACCCATACAAAACTTAAAGTTTGATTAAAGATGCCACAATTTTTTTTTACCATTTTTATTACGAAATTACAGAAATCTGGCTTGCCCTTACCCTGAAAGTTTCTGTTGAGTAGGGTACTAGTCTCAAAAGACACATGAACTCCATGATTAATAATTCCTAGGTATCCTAGTAACCCCATGTCAAGTTTTCTTACTGTACGATTGAAACTCATGGTGTTCGGCTGTGTCAAACATAGTGGTTTGGAGCAAAAAACCGCCGAAAATGACCAAAAATCAGGCGCCTTAGGAAAAATCATCTTTGATGGCTCCATCAACAAGATATTTGGTTATTATCCTTTAAAGTCATTCAGTTAATAGCGAAAAATTACAATTATATTGATATATGACACAAATAAATAAACTTTTTTCTCAATTTTGATTTTCTCAAAATAGTGTAATAGATAACGAAAGATAATATATTTGACATTTTCAATACTTATAAAAACCCTTTTTAGGCATCCAGGTTTACTTAGTTTGTATAACCATGGCCGTTTCTTCAATGAATCCAGTGTTAAAATGCACAAATTAGAGCAACATTTCTGATGTGTTGGAGAGGACATTTTTTGACATCATGAATTTTAGTTTCTAAGAAAATGTATGATAATGGCCTGGATATCTTTTTAACTTGTATTTGTCCCATACTTGTAAAGGCACATGATTGAGCAAAAGATACACAAATAGCTTGTTTTTCTACAAAACGCTTAGTGTTTTTTCTATGGGTTGGAGAGGACATGCTTTTTTGACAACACATTCAAGCCTCACATTCTGAAAACCAATTATGGTTAGTGAAACAAATGTTTCTGTTTTACCTTGAGATATGTCTCAAGCTTCAAAATTAACACAAATAGTATACACATTCTTTGATAGTTACTCATAACAGCCTATAAATCAACTGATGGTCCATCAAAAACAACATTTTTGGCATCTGCCATTTTTTTACATTTTAGGACCCAAGTCATGTTATATATAACTTAAAACAAATCATTGCAGAAGGGTAAAATATGATGCATTTATATGTCAGTGTTGGACAAGATTGCCACTGCCCAAAATTTAGATATACCTATCATACTTTTCTCGTAATAATTGCATAAACATGAAAAATCGGCTGAGTGCAAATATAGTAAAACTGCCCAACAGGCAAGCTTGTCAGGCAGACTCTTTTTTTAATCTCTGTTCCCCAGAGTTTAGAGTTCGAACAAACTTTTGGCTACTTTTGAAATTAAGAATAATCAAAAGTGTAGGATTAACAAACATTCTCATTGGACAGTTTGGTAAGAATGCCAAACAACAGCTTAGGAGCAGTCCAATCCAAAGAAATTGGGACTTGTCAAAAATTTGTTGATTAAATGGCTTGAAATGCCATCAAAACATTTGACTTGCCATCTGTCTCAAAGAGACAAGTCTGAAAACGTTTTTTTTCACAGTTTTTGTAAAATGTTATCAAATTGAATATTTTTCTCATCTTTAGGAAGAACCATAGCTTATGGGGCAACTTTAAAAATTTTTTTCAGCAAATTTATCAAAATAAAAAGTTAATTTTTTTCAATCAAACATCACCAAAAAAACTTTATAACAAAAATTATAAATATTTAATGCAGCGAGTATGTCTCAATCGGGGATAAATTTTTTTGCTGGTGGAAATTGGATAATTTTACATGAATATGTGACCTGTTGGTGAAATTGTTTTTCTGAATTGGGACTAGTCTAAAGCAATTAGACAGGTCTCAACAGGTCAGTGAAATTGGGCCCATTAGTCACAAAGTGCCATTGTCACAATGCAGCAGTCCACTACTTTTTTGTGTCAAAATTCCAGGCTGTAACATACAGTCATGCATGGTTGCACATATTACATAACCCATAAGCCTGCAAGGGTTAATAAAAGTCAGGTCTCAGTTTCTATCGGGTCCAGGTTTGCAATTGAATTGGAAGTTTAATGTTGTGTTCAAAATAAAAATCTATGTTGGAATCAATGCAGTTAGAACAAATTTCTCAAAATTTCTAATGAAGGAAAATTTGCTAGAATTTTGGTGGAAATAGACATATTTAACATACTTCTTGCACTTTAAATCTTAAATTTTGATAACTCATGCTGTGGATATGAATATTCTGTCATAGTATGTATGCTAAATAATTCAGCCAGCATTATTTTGGCGTTTCAGACAGAAATGTGAGAAAATTAGCAAAGATTATTTTTTCTATTTTCTTTTCTTTTGGTTTTCAAAAAAAAAATTATTGTGTTAAAATTCCAAATGAGTTAAGATGTTTCAAGAGTTATAATATAGAAGCGTAAACTGAAAAAATGTCATAGATGTTGTTGCATAATTGACTGAATAACGTAGTTTCGAAAAAAATGTAATTTTTCACATTACTTTTGGATTTTAGTCAGTCCATTTTTCTTAAAGCATTTCTTTGGTATTTGAATTTTTTTTTTTAATTTTCCAATAATTGTGAGAAAAGTATTAATAATATGGGGATATTATTTATGTTATGTGGCTGACACTCCTAATAAAGCACAACTATGATGATAGATACAATAACGTTCCAAAACAAACAAATATACATGCTATAGTTCTAACATTACTGCCCAATACACAAAAAAATATTTTTTCATAATTTTCAATAGTTGGGAGAAAAGTATTAATGTCATGTGGACTAGACTCCTAAAAGGCACAACTAGGATGATAGCAAAAAAAAATGGATATAAAACACTGATCATCCCTCTACAAACTGCAAAAATATTTCTAATGTTTTTCTTATATAGTAAAATCATAAATTCAAAAGGACCGTAAGAATCCACTTAATTTGTAAGCCATATTATTATTAAGCTTCATCATAATTTGTTGATTGTTCTGATTTTGCCTAATCTTACATCCTATAAATGACAGAGTTGATATGAAATTTGTCTTTTTCTCTGTCAAAAATATTTATGAAATAATAAAAAAAATGTATTTACCTTATAATTTACGAATAATTCCAATACGCTAGCCTTCAGTTTAAATACTTGAAACTGTGTCTTATAATTTTGATACTATACTGCAAAGTTTGATTTAAGTTTGAAGGACACACCTGCTCAATTGTTAGATTGAAAACTGTTAAAAACAACTATGATTATATTATTGTGCTCTAATCCTAGCATAAACTGTTGTCATCAAGAATAGATATATGTGTTATGTCAATTCCAAGAAACAGAGCAAAACAGTGTTTCTCAGTTGGTCTCTTTAGTGGTATTATAGAACCTTGGAGAACCATCTTGATATTTTCTATATATTCATCTTCACCAAGTGGTTCATCATTAAGTCTTCATTGACAGGGATATATAAGGAGAAAACTTACTCTGCATATAACTTGTTTCATAAAAAATATGAAGTTTCTTGTATGAAGTTAGTGATTGTCCCGAAAACAAGAATCTGCAGATTGCCAAACAGAGGCGGCACTCTTTTTTTTTTAATTGCAAGGGGTGATGCAGCAAATTTAATATTTATGATGTCATAGCAATTGACAACAGGGAGACCGTGGTGAGTTGTGCTATTTTTATCATTGGCTGATTTGCAATAATCATGTTGTGCACATCACTATTGAAGGGTGAAGACTGAAGAGTGAACACTATAGGCATTTACAAAAAGTGGTTCATGCAACATGGTTTGCCTTTTTGGTGCTGCATGAAGACCTTGTAATTTACCCATTTCTTTGGGCAGATCAAGTCTTATTTTAGCCAAGTCTTACACCCCTTTCTCATTACAAGAGTAGGAATGAGGACCCGAGTTCTAAATTGGACTGTAAAATTGTCTAGATCTGATGAACTGACCTAGTCCCAATGCTGATCCACTGGTCAATGACAAATAAATAGTTTGGGGGCCAAATTTCGGTAAATACTTGTAGTTAAAACTTAGCATCCCATAGAAGCAAGAAATACAGAGTATGTCCCAAAAAAACATGTCTAAAAATTGTAGAATCATATTAAGGGGCCATGAAAATGGTTGGCAGATGACAATAGAAAGGTGGTAGGTGACTTCTGATAATTATAAGCATTTGGGGATATGGATCGATTACAGATGCTCCTTTTTTAAAACACAAGTTAGTAGTCAAATTAGGAAATCTCAGATAAAGATGTATTGTATTTGCAGTACATGTAAACTGAAAGTTGATGTTAACATTGCATGTCTGACTGTAATTCAATGCTGCTGTTACATTGTCACTATTATGTGCTTGTCCAGCCTCTTATGGCATGTTGTCAGAGGCACTGGTGAAGGACCTTGAACGGCGTTGTAGTGTCTACAAGCATCCGTTTCAACACCATGACTGTGCAGAAGAGGAAAAGAACTTTGGCTCTGGCTAAGAAAGTCCAGAAATTCAGATCCCACCCATTGTTTCATGAATTTGAATTGTTAACTAGTGGTAGAGTTGAGAGTCCCTGGGGCTCGCACAAGGCGTCTGCAAGGTACTTTTGTCCATGTTGCTTTTAAATTCTTTAATCTTGGCCGTACTCACTGTCAAATATCAAGTGACAAAATTTATTTTTCTGTGTCAGATTATGGCCAATAAAGCTATCATTATCGTTATCTTATATCAGGATAACGGAGGGTTACAAGGAATAGGGAAGTAGTGCAAAAAAGAAACGATTGAACATGTGAAGTATTTCTTCATGAATTTTTATGGAAAGCCAAAAGAGTCTTCAATTGTTCACACCTTTGGTTTTGACCATTATTTAGAACAGTTATGTTGTCCAGAATTATATTAACCTTTATTTCATACAAAACAAACTCCAGTATTCTGAAATACTGGTATGATGATGGATAAATCTGGCACTTTCTTTTTGGGCAACTACACACTTGGTCATGCAGGGCGCTCAGAGCAGGCAGCTTCTGAGGCAGTTTGTCAGACAGCATATCATCACATCACATCCAACTTTTCTGCCACAAAAAGAATAGGACATTTTTTTTAGCTCTTCACTATGCTTTTCATTGTGTTTTCATCACAACAGCAGCTGGGTGGCCTAGTGGTTAAGGTTTCCACCTGCTCTGCTGAATTTCTTTACCTGCATGGGTTTGAACCCCGGGTGGGGAATCCAAAATTTTCAGTGAACCTTCATGAGCAAAATCCCAGCTGGATGTCGTTCGGATGAGACGTTAAATTGGCGGCCCCTTGTATCAGTTTCTATGCTGGGCAAGTAAAAGATCCCTCACATGGGGTAAATGTGTAACATGTTGAGGACTCCCGCTCTCTCTCCCATGTCATCAATCAACCCTCGTGAGCACCCAGAACTGGGCTTAGAGGGCTGCACTTACCATATCTATGTATCTATCTATCTATCTATCTATCACTTCATTATGGGGGAGGGTTGGTCTATTGGTAGCATGTTGAGCTGCCAATCGTTGGGTCTAGGGTTTAAATCCATCTCTTGCTAGTCACCTGGGCCTATGTTGGATGGCTGTTTCAATCATTCTTCACCTCATTGCCTAGACTTTCTCCTGTCCTAATTTGCCTACCAAGTGCATAAATACAGGATGTAAAGCCCCAATCATCCATCCATCCATGCATCCATCATCATTTCATTTTTTCCAGTTTGCTAAGAACATTGGCGAAAACTTTGTGCTTTGCAATGCAGCATTTTGAACAAATATCCACACTTATGTAGCAAGATACTAGAAATTCAGTGATTTGGGCAAATCACTGCTATACCAAATTATATTGTTTGTTTTTTTCACATTCTTTGCAAGATGCTGGAATAATGTGATTTTGGTAAATCAGTGCCATACCAACTTGAAATTTCTTCAGATATTGCACCATGCAATGTTTCGGAAACCTTATGATTTTACAAAATCATTTGAGTATCATTTGGTATTACCCTGTGTAATACCGAGTAAAACGATTTGTCCAAATCGCAGGAAAATTGACACAATTGCTAAGTCAGACTTATGCGACCTTTCAGGAAAAGGGTCATATCCCACAGGACTGTGTTAAAGTAACTGAGTCAAAGGACCCTTTTACAGGACTTACACTGTATGATGTGATAATCCAATGAGCTGTTGAACATTACCACTATTTTTTTTCTACTTTTTTATCTTTGCAACACAGCTTAAGTTTATTTCATGTCCATCTTGAGAAACAGGCCCTATACCGCATGAGCGTATATAAAACAAATTACAGAGAGCGGTTGACCACTCTGCAAAGGTCTTCTCTGACACTTGATAACTTTTTTTCAATTTGGCATTGTTCCCAAGTGGAGGTTGTACAATAGATGCAAGAACAACTTAGCACCTTCTGAAGTATCAACTGGGACGTTATATCAGTACACTAATACTAGCCTACTGCAAAGAACTGCGAAATAGCTGATCACACAACTCTAAGAGATTTTTTGCTATCATATCCATGCAGGGCGTCTGATGTCCTGCAGATACAGCTATATTAAGTGACACAATATATGTCTGAGGATTGCATGCCAAGTCCCACAGTGAGCAGCTAGCGACAGACTCAATCATATTGTTGTTCTGCTATGTGTGGAGAAGCTATGTGAGAAAGTTAATTCCACTTGTTGAAACAAGATGTTGTTACTTAGACATAAAGTATTACCCATATATGTAGGGCTGGTGACCTTTGAAGTATAGTGTCTCTTTGTTGCATTGACGATCAGACAAATCTTAGAAGCACTGCTATCAGAGATGACACTATTCTAGCATTGCAATATATTTAAATTAACTTCAAGCTGTGCTGTCATTTCAAACTGGGTCAGATTCCCCAGCTTCTAGCCGATGCGAATCCGCCAAACTGAGCATCACACCTTCAACTCAGTGTCAAAGTGAAAATTGGGTCTGGGAAAACCCATATAAGTTTGACATAACAGCCTCTCAGCCGATGGGCTGCAAGAAAAAATATACATAACATAAGCCATGTGTTTACAAACAAATTGTCAAAGCCTTCTGTTTATACCAACTACCATCAAAGTTTAAAGTTGTAAGTTAGCAAGTATGTATATTAAGCAAACAATCTGTGGGGATTATAACAGTTGTCTACTGTGAATGCTCACATAACTGCCATTTGGTAGGATTAGACTGGTGATTATTGTGATAAATTATTGGGATCACGAATATAATGCTTCCTTCAATATAACAATGTTTGAACTGTGATGCATAGTTTACTGTCTGCCCATTGGCTATCAAGCCCCTGATAAAATTCTTACTCTGACACTGTGTTGAAACTGTGACGCTCAGTTCAGGAGGATCAACATTGGCTAGAAGCTGGGGAATCCGACCCAGTTTGAAATGACATCACTGTTTGTAGTTAATTTACATGCTAGAATAGGGTCATCTCTGACATCACAGTTGAACAGCATAGAAAACAACTTGAGATTCCACATATGTATGACGAGGACTGAACCTTGCCTGAGAAAAAACAAATCTGTCTTGATCGCTTTGCCCAATATTTTCTGATTAGGTATTACCTTTAAGATGCGGAGCAGGTTCATTATCTTTGCATTCATGGCTTTGCAAATGTACTCTCCCCAGTGTCAGACTGTACGTAGCAGACTTCAACAAAAGCAAAATCCCTCTTTAGGGATGAAGTGCCTTGCATCTTTGATCTCTGCATACCTTAGGCAATATGTTTTTGGATAAGCACAAGCAGGGTTAGAAGATAAAGCATTTCAGAAGAAACATGTTCTCAGATCATGTCAGAAAACATTTAGGGTGAGGTGGTGTCCTCCAGCAAATTTGATAGACCGGATAATAAGGTAGTCATGACAAGAACATCAATTAATTTAATGCCATCCATAGGACTCTTTGACGATCAAGGTTTAAAGACTGAAGGTGTCATATTAAATTATTAATGTGTGAGGGTAGTGAAGGTGATGTGGCATTTATGGCTTTTTCTTTTTGTAGATAAATCTTCAGGAGATCCGTCAGGCTACAGTAGCCTGCTAATTGGCTACTGTGAGAGAGGAGGCTGCATCATTTCACTGCCCTATTTCACGTTCGTGCACACATGCATTGCATAGAAAATCTAGCGAACTTCTGCTGAGTACACACCTGACTGGGAGCTGCCCGACTGCCCTAGCTAAATCAAATTGGACTTAAATTTCATCAGTCTGCAGCTTTGTTCACTTTGCCTGCTCCATTTTACAGCAGACTGCTGAAAGTCAGGGGGGGATGGAGACAAGGAATGTCTGTAGAAATAAGATGGGCTTGAGATGAGGAACATATATTGTCAGAATTGATACGAGTTTGGAATGTACGAGTTAAGACCAATCAATGAGCCAAAGAAAAAAGACAAAGTAACTGAGTCAAAGGACCCTTTTACAGGACTTACACTGTATGATGTGATAATCCAATGAGCTGTTGAACATTACCACAAATTTTCTCTACTCCTTTATCTTTGCAATACATCTAAAGTTTATTTCATGTCCATCTTGAGAAACAGGCCCTATACCGCATGAGCGTATATAAAACAAATTACAGAGAGCGGTTGACCACTCTGCAAAGGTCTTCTCTGACACTTGATAACTTTTTTTCAATTTGGCATTGTTCCCAAGTGGAGGTTGTACAATAGATGCAAGAACAACTTAGTACGAGGGACGTTCAGAAAGTTCACGGTTTTTTTTTATATGGCCACTTATTTTCAATCTAGAACTATGAATTTTTTACGGGATAAAATTCAGCAGTTTTGGAATGGGTTTCCAAAATTTTGGACAATTCGGACATATTAAAGTCTTCTGCGGTTGCCATGGAAACAGAAAGTTTGGCTAGGTGGAGCAGGCAGTAGGGAGATCAAGAAAATCAATGAATTGCAGCTGAGAGAGACCTCACTCTGCCACTTGCATTAGTAAGATTGACAATAATTAACACAAGAAATATAACAGTACCTTTTTAAAATACTCGCAAGTGCTACAAAAGCATTAATTCATACACCTGATGTGTTGAAATAAATGTTCCTTGAAGCCCTCCAGGAAATGTTTTTGTGAAAGCATTTCGGTCATCCAAAGCCTTTTCTCCTCCAGTGCCTGAAACTATTGCCCCCAGTGATTAAGGTAATGGAAAACCAGGTCTTATGTAAAGCTATATGTCAAAGGAAAAGCTGGGATGGATTATGCTGTCCCTTTAGGTCTCTTGCTCATACCAGTGAATCCATGCTTTATCATAAGTCCTGATGTAGTTAAGGACTCACATTCTGGCACCTGAATCGCTCTTGCCAAATCGGGCATGCAGGAGTGCTTTCCCACATTGGTTCGCTGTAAGAATACAAACATTTGGTATGATTGAAAGTATATTTAGAAGCTAATATCATATTTCTTGTGTCAAATATTGTCAATCTTACTAATTCAAGTGGCAAAGTGAGGTCTCTCTCAGTCGCAATTCATTGATTTTCTTGATCTCCATACTACCTGCTCCACCTAGCCAAACTTTCTGTTTCCATGGCAACCACAGAATGACTTAAAAATGTCAAAATTGTCCAAAATTTTGGAAACCCATTCCAAAACTGCTGAATTTTATCCTGTAAAAAATTCATTTTTCTAGATTGAAAATAAGTGGCCATATAAAAAGAAAGCCTTGAACTTTCTGAACGCCCCTCGTACCTTCTGAAGTATCAACTGGAACGTTGTATTAATACACTAGTTCTACTGCAAAGAACTGCAAATAAGCTGGTTACACAACTCTAAGAGATTTTTTGCTATCATATCCATGCAGGGCGTCTGATGTCCTGCAGATACAGCTATATTAAGTGACACAATATATGTCTGAGGATTGCATGCCAAGTCCCACAGTGAGCAGCTAGCGACAGACTCAATCATATTGTTGTTCTGCTATGTGTGGAGAAGCTATGTGAGAAAGTTAATTCCACTTGTTGAAACAAGATGTTGTTACTTAGACATAAAGTATTACCCATATATGTAGGGCTGGTGACCTTTGAAGTATAGTGTCTCTTTGTTGCATTGACGATCAGACAAATCTTAGAAGCACTGCCTTAATTCTGAACTAGTCATATTTTAAGAAAGAAGAACACAAATAAAGACCTCTGCCACTAAATGTCACTATATGACCACAGGGGAGGTGGTCTCACAATCAAGGGACATCTGCGACTTATCTACTGAAATTATAAAGCCCTATTTTCTGTATAGAATCAATCTCATCATATAATGTATCAGACAGAATCAAATCAATTGGTGTTATCAAGTTTACTGCGGGATGACACACCCTAACAAATTACAGACAAATTTTAAATAGGTTTTTTAGATTCAAAATGGTATTTTGAAAAACCAAATTTCAATGCAAAACCAACATGGATTTTTAAAAAATCCATGTTGGTTTTTTGCATGGATTTTTAAAAAATCCATGTTGGTTTTTTGCATTGAAATTTGGTTTTTTAAAAAAATCCATGTTGGTTTCTTGCATTGAAATTTGGTTTTCAAAAAACTGTTTTGAATCTAAAAAACCTATTTTGTCACAACATTTTTTAGAGTCTATTGGCAAACAAACACTAAGATAGGAAGTCTGACGCAGGAAAAGCTGAGACTCAATCAGATTTCAGGAAAAATAAAAACAAACTTGAAAACTGGAGGGCTTCTTGGGACAAAGGCTCCACACAGTGTCACAAACTAGGATTGATCAATAGAGGCTGAATGGCTCATTATGCTATATTTTGTGCAATAACAATCAGGTTAATGAGAAGTCAGCAGACCACACTTAACTTTGTGGTATAACCAAATCTGAAAACCTCTGAAATCTAAAAAAAAACTCAGCATGGCTTGCTCTAAGTTCATATAAAATGTTCCGAGAGATAATGAGACAGATTATGTCTTTTACACAACTTAGAGACCATAACATAGTTTGCTGCCCAAAATGCAGCCATCTTGCAGTCCAACAGGATTGTAATTTTCACTTATACCATTCGAAACCTCTGTCAGCCAATCATGAGCCAGTATTTCACTGCAATAAAACCCATATTCTTTGTTGTTCAGTTATCCTCCCATGGGAGAATAATAACTGAAGCTGTGAAAAATCACAGCAACAAATGACAAGTTTCAGTTTTGTCTTATGGTATAAGCCAGTTATTCACCGCGGGATCGGCAATATGTGTTTATCACAGCTCGGGCTAACGCCCTCGCTGGATAAATCACATATTGCCTCTCCCTAGGTGAATAACCTATACTTATTTACCAATGACAAACAACCTTCCTCCCTTACAGAAAGTCACACCTGCTCTGGGCTCGTGCATCCTGCTGCTAGGCTGCTAGGCCATTGCTGGGCCTGGTCAAATCCCACCACATCTTTCTTATTCAACCTAGTAGCCTTTCAAATAATCTCAAAATAATCTGTTGTGCTTCTCAGCTCAATTTCAATTCAACTTTCTCAATTTCTGGCAGTTTAATCAGTTTTCCTTGCTGTAGAAAGTTATAGTTATTTAAACAGACATCTGCAACCAACCTGCCTAATTGAGCCGTCGCAATTTGGGCCATTTAACACGTTAAGCAGTAAAAATGCCTCAAATGCTTTGATTGTTTTCTCATTATGAAAAATAATGTGTCACTAATAATCAGGATCAATTCACCCATTAAAATCCCCTAGAAAATCTCAACTGTTACTTAAACAAATATCCATGCCAAAAATGCCATATACTCTGTAGGAAGCCTTTTAAAACCTTGCAGTAAGAGTTGCAGTGTGGCCAGCATTGGCCGGAAAATAAAGTAATTTGTAACATTCAATGTATATATATACATATGCAATTACAAGGGGGACAACCCCTGATGGTAGTAACCAGAAGAAGTTTCAGAGCTAAATACCTCCTATGTGTTGAGATACAATGTCATGTCTACCCCCAGTGTGACATGCAACACTAAAACATGACATATTCTAAAACGCGACCTACATTGACTGAGATTTGTTGAAGTTTTAGCCTCCCGTTGATTTGTTGAAACAAATACCTCACTGCGAAAACCAGTCAATTATATGCTCTAACTTTTGGCATAATTTTGAATTGGTCTGTCACATCTTGACCGTTACATAGGGTGACATACACAAGTCGTGACATCCCATTTGCCATACTCTGTAAAGCTCTGATATGTCTTCTGTTTGGACTCCAAAGCTGAGATTCCACAATGTCATGTTGCACAAAAACCTTAATCTTATGGTAGGTGATTATGTTATTAGTATATCCTCTACAACTTGTTAGGTAAAATTATTTCCTGTAGCTGTAACTACTTTCATAATGCAGCATCAATGATAGTTTTTATGGTTACATGGGTCAGTGATTTTAGAACATAGATTTACTTCAAATGCAAGGTCAGTTTCCATATAGTGTCCTCCAGGCCAGACTTTAGGCAAATAGTGCGCATTGAAGTGTCCGGGTCGGTCAACGCGTTGGTCTGGGCACATACCTGATTTTGAAAAGTGATGGCCACCTACCTGCAAGGAAAAAAGAGTGCCAGCATGAAAGAGGGAGAGGAAGACAATGTGTCATATATGATAGGTGCCCCTCCTAAATATTTCCCAACAGGTAAATTTCGAAAAAGAAGTCAACCGTCAACTGTGACCTTCTTCTTGCTGGAGACTCTATTTAAGGTATTGCAGGACTCTGCACACAGAGTTCATATTTTGCATCATGCACCGACGTTATGAGATTAGCAAGCATTCTCCGGTGGCAGTTGAAACAGATACTTAATTTAAAGATTGTTTTTATAACATTGAGTGCATGTTTGGTTTAAGGTGACAGCAACATTAGTGTACACACTGATTTACTCAAAGCTGTCTAAATAATATTGTTTGTTTGATTTTAAGCTGTCAGTAACATAAGAGTAAAAAACACAGTCCGATTTTACAGATCAGATAAGTAGATTAACTCATGCATGGATTTGGGTCATTGAAAGCTGTCAGTCTCCTCCAGCTGAAGCTGTTCAACACTGAGAGACTATCTGGAAATATATTGGGGCTTCCCACATTTTGAAGTGATATGCTAAATGATCAAACAGGACATCAAACTGAAATTTCCTTTGAAGCAAACCACAATGCAATTATACTCCTACGATTATTGGATATAAATTTTTATTTGAAGTGACAATTGGACAAAGGTTACTAAGAGAGTGGCCAGAATGTCATACTTTTTCATGAAAGGTCACCTTTGCCCCCTGCTGATCAGGCTGACCTGTGGTGATATTAGCTAGAACCTGCCAGGTAAATCATATTACGCAATGGCCAGAAGAGGTTTTCCATATTAAGAATAAATACGTATTGGTCCTTAATTTTGTCTGCCCATCTTTCTGGAGGAAACATTTGTACAACAATATATAGATAGTGCACTCTAAAAAATTTCAGACAGAATTGGTTTTTTAGATTCAAAATGGTTTTTTGAAAAACCAAATTTCAATGCAAAAAACCAACATGGATTTTTTAGAGTGTGGATGGTGAGGAGACCAATATTGAGTTTTATTGGTCGAAGCAGTAATATTCCACCTGTTTCATATGAAATTTACTGAATTTTTTCTGGTATTTACAATGGTCAATGGTCAAATTTATAAAATAATGGATTGACATTTCAAAAAGTTAGGTTTCCTCTAATCCAAGGCCTGCCATTAAATAATTGGCAGTCAGGTGAATGGTTGCTGCTAAGAGCGTAGGTGCACGCCAATATCACTCTTCACTAGCCAATAACACTTTAAAGACACCAATATTATTATTTATTGGCGTGTCATGTGACTGATCTCCTGCTACACGAACATGGCCTAACAATTTTGGTGCAGAATATTTAACATTTATGTGTGTGATATTTTTGGCAGTGTACCTTGCCAACAAAATAAAAATCGGATTGATCTTTGCTGCATGCTGCAGAGTTGATATTCTAGTGCAAATATATTCGGTTGGGTGATAAATTTGGCAGGAGTTATCTGAATCTCTAGCAATTTGCAACATCAGCTAACAGAGATCACAATGTCATATCGTGAAAACCTTTTGACTAATTTTTTAAAAATGATATTCAGGTATTAATTGCTTTTTGCAGATTAGTGGCTCAGTGGAAAATTAATCTTTACCGAAACTGGAACATCATTCACATAATGTTGTTTGTCATGACGCGAGACACAAATAATTATAATGGGTAAATAGTAACAGCACAAACAAAATTTAATAATTAAATGACTCCAAAATAAGAGACATCAAAAGGCCAGGTTGAAAAGTTATTTCGTAACTTCTTCAAAGTCTGGCCCGTACATTTTGTAACTGAATTGAATGCAGTTTTGTACAGAACTGTAATATGTTTGGCCAAACAAGGTTACTTGATATTCGGAGTATCGAGGAACCAGGAGGGACATGTGATGCTTCTATACTTCTATAGGTGGCTTAATGCTCCGCACCCAGTTGGTAATATTTTGTATAGGCAGGTGAAACTCTGATCAAAAATACAATATTCAGACAAGCGCTTCAACATATCTCAGTTGGAAGAGGGTGATTATCAGGAAATAATGAGTGTTGTCAAGTCTTTGTGTAAATATAGTGCTTTATTCGATATCTGTTGTTGCTGTTCTTTCTTTTATGCTCATTGTCAACAAGTCCGGTTTCATAGCCATGCATGTTGTCTTATCAGTTGTCAAAAACAAGGTTTGTAGCACAAGCTATTCCTATTTTTGTGGGCAACTTGACAGAAATAGCGGTCTCTGTCACAGCATGCTATTGCTACAGATGGATAATAAAATTAATGAAACTGCACTCTGAAAACAGATTTGTTGTGATTTACTCTTACCGAACCAATGAAACCATTGTGTGTCCAACAAGTCCAAATGTTTTTTAATCAACCAAGATAATAGATGTTGCAACTAACTACTGGTGTATCATCAACCAATATTTTTTGACTGATCATTTTTTTAGAGAGAGGTAAATATAATAAATGACCAGTATTTATGTTGCATACAGCTGTATTGAGAAAAGAAGTAAAAAATAGACTTCCATTGACACATCTAGACATTAAGCCACACGTGGCAACCACCTGCCAGAAATAGTGAGCTGGCTGACTAATGTAATGGAGTCTTTTGAGCTTTAAAGGTCACCAGGGGCACCCATTATCCTTCATATCCTGCCTGTTTACTCACTCAGGCAATTGAGTTCGGTGACCTAATTACTGCAGGCAATGTTCCCAAAATACTAATGTTGGACCTGCTGAGCTCTTTTCCACCTGCAGCAACAAATCAGAGGCCAAGAAAATTTAAAGTAAGAAGCAGACAACCTACGGTTCATATCAATTCATTCACAGATGAGGTCAGAAGCAATTATTTTCCAATATGATTCCAAATACAGTGGATACAAATTTCAAATAGATGCTTGCAACATGAATACTTAAGTTATTATGTAACCAGAGACAAAACAAAATAGGCCTTCTACATACATGTATTTCGAACTATCCGTTAAACAGGTCTCATGGTCTGCAATGCCAGACTGGGATTGAGTTTCTTCATCATGATGTCATCGCATTGATATGTATTCGACTAGCCTTTATCTATCGGCGGGGTCGTTCTGTGACAAATCATTAGATGTTCCAGAAATTTTCCACCATCCCATTTGTGAATTGGCTGAAAAAATATATGCATTTGTAGCCTATGTCCCAACAAAAGAACTTCCTGAAAATGCAAGGTAATTGTAATCGACTTTACCTTATAAATACATCAAACATAAATTATATTGGATTATTTGAAAGAGCGCAAAATACATTTAACTTAATTCTGAAGGAAAAAAAGTTATTAGGAAACAAAAATACACATCTCAGTATAACATTCCATTGAAGATGTCTTGATTTTCACTTTACGCAGTTAATTCTGTTTTCTATTCCAAATGTGTTATGAAAGGTATTTCATAATTCTAAAGTTTGCAATAAACTGACAGCATCAGGAAAGTGTAAAAAAAAAGTATTCCAATTGTAAAAGATCATTTTGGCAAAATTTCTGGAAAGTGGAACATTATTCAAATTATCAGATGCTGAAAAATCTTATTGGTGCCTTAAAGTTGAATCCCACACTTGGCTAAAATCCATGAGATATTCAAAAAACTTTGCCAAAAAGTTCTTCAAAAAGAAAGCTTTCCAAAGCAAAAATAAATTGGCAGGCTATCCAAAATAATTTTCGAACTATGACCTTTTCAAAATCTTATGTCATTACATTAAAACATACAGTACAAACAAAAAAAGTGTTGGATTTATAACTAAAAGCAGCGTCACTTGAACGATATCCAAGAGATAATTATGAAAAGTTAAAGGAATATAGCTGAAAATACACTGTATTGAAAAACAAGTCTTTGAAGGGGGGTAACCAATGTTTTTGAGTGTACAATATGAGAAAATTATGTAAAAAAGTTCAACAAAAATAAGTCCCCCTTACAATAAACTTGAATATCTCAAAGAATCCTTCTCCGATTTTTATGGCTTTTCCAATGCTTTTCCAATGCATATGAACAAGTTGACCAAGCGGGGGAGCCACCAGCTTGGGTATTTTTGTTTAACCATTTAGTTATGTGGAGTAAAAAAGATGGAGCAGCTGTCTTCCGTGAGGTACAACATTACGATAGAAAATAATATTTCATGAAAAATATCCAAAGGATTACATGTAAAACTTTTCCAAAATTCACTTTATCTCAGACATATGGAATTCAGAAAGCAGAACATTAAAGATGCCCCAGTGAAGAGCGTTAGTGATGAAGATGGCCTACATGTTAGGGTGTGTCAATTTTTAATTTTTATGCAAATTCAAAAAGGCATAGTGTCTAAAAAATGCGTTTTGAAGTAGGTAGCTGTTGTCGTATCAACATTTCGAGAACAGATTTGGATTTCCTAGGTTAAAATGCACATTTTAGGCACTAGTGCTTTTTGAATTAGCAAAAAATTAAATATTGACACACCCTAATGGCCTGTTATCGCCAAGTCCTAATAGTTTATTTTTTCTATTCAAAAAAGGTGAACAATACTGTAGGCCTCACAAAAGGCACGCACATGCAAAATATATTTGTAATTGGCACATATTGACACCTTGACTTTATAAAACAAAATGTAACAACTCTATAAGGTTCAGCGTAATATGTAACATTTTCCATTAGTATCTTTTCCATCTAATCATGCAGATTCATACATTTTAACATTAATGCATACTCAATCTTATTCATATAATATAACTTTTAAGTTTGAGATAGTTTTGTAACTGCATCTTTTGTGTCTTAATGGAGCCTTTGGTTTTCTGTTGACGAAACATGTCAGCTTAGCAAAACATGAATAATTTGTATTTTGAGGCTGCACTTGGGCTTACAACAAACAATGGTATTCACCGGAACTCAATATATTTACCAACAAGAGTGTTGTATTGGCATATTGCTTAGGTTTCACCCCATTGTAATAGATATGCTCCTGATTCCACTAAGTTAATAAGTAGTGAATTTTGGATGGTCAGCAAATCCATTGGCTTCCTGTTCAAGATCAATATTCTTTTCAGAGCACAATCAAGGTCTGTTTTTGCCCTGTTTCTTGGCCCAACAAAAACAAAGGCATGCACATATATATACTGACCAACATAACAAGCACAAAGAAACTTCAAGAACTACATATGTATAGTAACTGCATTATAATTTGTCAAAAAACCGATAACTGTTTTTGGATCTTATACTGTTTCAAATTTTTCACTGTTCAGTCACAATTATTATGATACGAGGGGCGTCCCTAAAGTTCTTACCAATTTTTTTGGCAGACCTTTCTATTTATGAAATTTATATGAAATTTTCACAGAATTAATTTCAGGTATATCACTATCTATTTTGAAAATTTGGTACCTGTTAGATGAATTTAAATTACTTTTCTGTTGCCTTGGAAACAAAAGGTCAGTGCACACAGCGCAGCACAATTTTTCTGCCCAAATCCAAGTGTCTAGGTGTGTAAATAATCATAGTATTTACTGTAAATATGCAATTGATGATCATGAAAAATATCAGTTGGCAGCTTGAGAGTATCTCAAAGTTGTTCTCTGACATGTAAAGTCACTATGAATCAGTTTAACCCCTGTGCCAAAGCAATCTCCCAGGTCCTCGAAACTGAGCTGTTCCAAAAATGTGGAATTTCAGTATATTTGGCTACAGCTTCATTTCTGATTATGAGTTAGGTCGATTTAATTTGTGAACTGGTATATATATTTTGGTATCACCAAGAGTAACAGAAGGCCACATCTGGTAAATAAGGCAGATGAGGTTGGGTTTGGATCCCATTGTTCTTGAGCGCTGCCCTTGGCAGTAGATTGTTTTGGCCGAACAATTTCGAGGTGTGGAGCAACTGATGGAGAAAGTGTTTGGCTGATCAGGTTGAAATATAAATAAATGTTAATAATGTAATGGAGGATATCTTGAAACACTGCTAGCCTATCAAGATATACACATTTTCTTTCAATTATTTGTTTTATTAATGTGAATTAAAAAAAAAAAAAAAGCTAATTTGTTGAATTTTGTTAAAGAAATTGAGCAGCGATGGGTGCACTGACTTTCTGTATCCAAGGTAACAGAAAAGAAACTTAAACACTTCCAACAGTTTTGATTTTTTTTCAAAATAGATAGTATCATACCTGAAATAAATTCTGTGAAAATTTCATTCAGCTACTTCAAAGAGAAAGGTCTGCCAAAAAAATTGGTCAGAACTTTTGGGACGCCCCTCGTATTATAATGTGAGTAAAGCTCTTTATATCAGAATTAATCTTTGGTAGTATTTTGTAAATAACTGTGAACTTCTCACAATGTAAGTGACTGATAGGTAGTTCCAAGAGAGTAAGAGCCTACCTAGGAAGATGTAAAATAGGTTTCATGCAAAACATGTGACAAGTGGAAATTGAAACATTCTGTTTGTAGACGATAAATTATAAGTCTCTTAGGCTGCTTTGAAAATTGTCAGGCAGTCACACAGTGAATAAAATTCTAAGGCAGTTGCTCTGCTGGTTTCCTGCTAGGGAACAATCAACCTGTCAGTGTCCGGAAGGCACATTCAGCCCATTATTCTCACTTTAGGAAAAAAAAGCTCTGGTATTGGGTTTGTACTGTGTTGTTAGTTTCACTGACTGGTAACTGATCACACTGTCCGTTTCACTGATGAGATTAGTGGCATATAACAGTCACTTTGGCTAGACTGTTTCAATAATATACTTTCCACAGAATTTACTGTGTCTGCAGTGTATTTGAATAACCTTGTGAAACACCTTCTACGGTAGCTGCACCATACGTTGCTCGGTAATCTTCATATCACATTTCTATAAGCCTATTTAGAAATTTTAGTCACATGTCCTGTGTGTGAATTTGTCTTTTTCTGAAAATATGTCTTACTGTGCATCAATACAATTTATATTTCAGGAATCAAATTTACATTCAATGAACAATTCTCCATTATGGCATTTGATATTATAGTCCATAGTAGTTGTTTCAGTCTTGTATTCTCAAGCGAACCTTTTTGTTAATTTCAGAAGCCTTTCTCATGAAGTGCGAACCATTGAGCAGTCACACATCAGATTCAAAATGCCACTGAAAAATACACTACTGGACATGGAGAAGGCTTTCGGTGGCATGCTTTAATTATCTTTCCCTAATTTCGAAAAAGTCAGTAATCAAGAAATTAACTGTGTCAGCGGATGTTTCCTTAACCTTGGTAGAGGACAAAAAGAGACAAAAAATCTGTCTTGATAGCATTTTTAATCTTTTCTGATCGGTAATTATCCTTAAGATACAGCTGGGCCATCATCATTGTATTTCTGGATATTACAAATTCGTTATATTCAGAGTATGAATTAATCTATGCGTACCGTAGGCAATATGTCTTGGGCTAAGAACGTTCAGGGTCAGAAGATGAGGGAATTCGGAAGAAGCATGTTCTTAGATCACGTGAGAAAACAATTGGGGTGAGTTGGCATCCTCCAGCAAATTTGACGGACTATATAATAAAGTAGTCATGCCATTTACACCAAATTGATGCCATACGCGGGAACATTTATGATTTATGTCTTTGGTTTACAGGAGCATGGTGCCATATTAATGTTTGAGGGTGGTGGAGGTGATGTGGCATTTATGGCTTTGTTTACATGTAGAGCAGAATCTTCATAGGCAGCTTGTAGGCAGAGTGGTTAAGGTGACAATTTGTCACAATGACAAACAAGACACAAAACCCCCCTAATTTCAAGATTTTTGCTCTCTATAGTAGCCTTCCAAGGTATATTACAGAAAATGGATGTTTGTCTGGAGCTCATTATATATCTTAAAGGGGGGCAGGAAAGCCACAGTAGATTAGTGTTTTGCGACCATGATGGGGCAGGCCACAACATTTCACTGGTCCAGGAGCTACCTTTTTCCTTCTATGCACATAATATATTGCACAGAACTCTAACACAGTAACTGTTCTTCTGACTTCTGTTGAGCATGTATTTTTAGGAGATAAAGAGCCCCGAATAAAGACCACTAGCACAAAAAGTCACTTCATGACATGAGAGGAGGCGGTCTCAAAATGCAGGTACGGCATAGCAGTGATTTATTGATTGAAATCATAAATCAGTGTTTTCTGTATAGAATCAGTATAATAGAATTTACCCATACATACAATATCATATCCTGCATCACACAGAGTATAATCAATTGCTGTTATCAACTACAA
The DNA here is from genome assembly GCA_026936325.1 of Platynereis dumerilii. Lineage (NCBI taxonomy): Eukaryota > Metazoa > Annelida > Polychaeta > Phyllodocida > Nereididae > Platynereis > Platynereis dumerilii. The sequence continues at coordinate 1,488,957 of JAPTHN010000023.1, read as the reverse complement.
GTTTACTGATGGATTATACAGGCAAACAAATACTGGGATAGGAAGGCCGATGCAAGAAAACTGGGATAGGGTGAGACTCAATCAGGCTCCAGGAAATAGAAAAAAAAAACTACGAAACTGGAGAATGGCTTCTGCGAAGATAGACTGCCACAGACTAGAATTGATCTACAGTGACAGAATGACTTATTGTGCTACAGTTGTACTATAACAATAACACTACTTTTGAAGGCGCTATGCGGTTTGAATGGCCCAAGGTGATGTCCAGCAGTCCAAGCGATTCAAAGTAGAACGAGCAGCGCGAGGGCTGCTGTGCAATCACGAGGGCTGCTTGACCGGCGTTAGGTGAAATGAACAAGGGCCGTTACTGACTGTAACGGCCTTATAAACAAGGGCCATTAATGACTATGACGGCCCACAACTTTGTAAACTAGGGCTATTATTGACTATAACGGCCCCGGCCTTGTAAACGAGAGCTGTCATTGACAATATCGGCCCTCGACCTTGTAAACAAGGGCCAATGTGGAAAATCAGCAGCCCTCAAAATTTTGCTAATGAATTATAATACACAATGAAGTTGATACTCAAGAGAAGTCAGCACACCACATCTGATTGTGTGTTACAATAAGACAATAATATTGTTATAGGCTAGATGTAAATCAGTGGCTTCTATTTGAAAGGAGACAGTCCTTCATGACTTCTTGATCAAAACATCTTCAAGGAGAAATGGCAACTCAAGGAGAGTTGAATCAAGCAGAGATATATTACTAACAGACAATTGCAATCAGCCATAGTCAATCATTGATTCACTGGAACGGATGCCACCAGGTACCAGGAATCAACAATGGGTATGCCACAGCCTGTATGGCCTACATATGGAATTATTCCAGAGGCAATTCTGAGCCAACATGTTGACCAACATGGCCTGTGATAGTTATATAAGTACTGATGTTGTCCGTGTACAATATAAAGTGTATGTAATGGGCTAAGACCAACAGCAGTTCCTCAAATAATTCAAATTACTTGAAATTTGCTATGTGAATCTCTGTGGCTTCTCCTATCCCTTACTAACATTTAAGCAGACTTCGGCAAGTTGCATCATGAGGCAATGAGATACGAATAAAAGAACTTTACTGTGACCAAGCAATAAAACTTGTTTTGATGTCGGGTTCTGTCAGGAACATTTAGAATTCGTTGATCGATATATTTGGAGACGCCTTAACCTTAATAAATTCCTTATTGTTAACCCTGCTTAGATGTCATGATGATAGTTTCAAGCCTGGAGCTGGGCTCTGCCCGATTCAATCTATATATGCAATCTGGTGAAAATGAGAACTGCATGCTGCTGCTACCTGGCGCGGAAGTTGATTTTGTATGCTACATCATTACTGTCCCAAGAAATAGTTCCAATTTCATTGCACATTCACAAAATTTCTACTCAACATTGATGTATACCAGTCTCATGACCTTTTGTTGTCATTTGTCATATACAAGGATATTAGAAAAACTTGTAATACAAAAAATATCTGGCAGTTTATTTTTATCCCATCCAAAAATAGCATTGAAGTGGACAACCCCCTGAAAAAGGCCTGTCTCCGTAAATTTTCTTTTAAAGATTGCACCACGGAAACTAAAACTGCTCACTCTTTAGAAGGCACACCTATTAACACAGCTTGAAACCTGATTTATAATTGAGGTATGACCTTGAAATTTTGCACTGATGAGGCTGAATATCCCGGCCTATGTAGGATCTGAAAAGTCTCACTGAAAAACGATGAGAATTGGCTGCATCAGGCCACTTTTTGCTAGTCTGCGTCAAAAACCCAATTCACAACCAATACAAATCGAGGCAGAGATTATTTTTCCAGTTTCACAGATAATCAGAGTTGTTCTCTTGACCACTTCAAGAATTTTCACTGCATTTTGTTGGTTTTGCGTTAATTTTAGCCCAAATTGGTCTTTTTAACATATTGGTTTCTGTCATATGCTTGGATAATTACCCCAATGCAAATGAAAGAGTTAGTGTCTAGGAATATTAGCTGAACTGAACATAACTCAATAAACTGAGGGTTAAGTTGGTAGTGAAACCGTGTAGTTGTTGTCCCAAGGATAAACAATTTGCGGCAACAGTACATGTAGCAGAATTTCATATAGTTCAGAGCAGGCTTGTAGCATGGGAATGCGTACAGATTCTGGCCACCACAGGGTGGAAAATGAAGTGTCTTGTATTTTCAACATTAAACACCATTTCAAAGGGGACCATCCCAGGCACTAACCAGAGAAATTTCAGAGCTCAATACCTCCTATGTGATGAGATATGTATCTCCCATTGTGAAGCAAACATCATGGGGCATTTTCTTCAATTCGACCCACTCAAGACATAGGCTTTACTTTCAGCCTGCAGCACAAAAATGTTGCTATGACCAGTGCTCGGTCTTGTGACTATATAAGCTGCGTTCACACATACAAGGGTAGCCCCCAGGGTTGAAGCAGGGTGTCGACCCATCCACACCCTTGATCAACCCTTGATCAACCCTTGATAAACCCCTGAACACCCCTGACAGACCCTTGATCACTCGCAGGGTGATTGGCTCATCCGTCAGGGAGACCAGAAATTTTGAACATGTTCAAAATTTTTGGCCGAGTGTCCACGGACAATTTCACCCTGCTACACTCGGCAGGTGATCCTAGGTGCCCTGAGGGTTATACGACTAACCCGAGGGCATCCTGCAAGACCCTGCCTGTGTGAGTGCCTGGATCTCCATAAATTACCCTGAGTGTGGATGCTCCTATTGTTCTAATTATTTTCTTTTTCTTGAGTTTAATAAGACCATCCAAAGGTCACAGTAATTTGTGGATGTTCCCAATGGCCAAATGTGGGTTCTTACCTCTTGATCACATCAAGGATTGCAGTCACATGTTGCTCCCATTTACTTTGGCATTTAATGTCCAATAATTGTCAAAATGTAACTGTTTCTTATTTCAGCTGGCACTTTTACGGTGTGCACTGGGGGCTAGATCAACTTTTAATATAGTATTTATTTCTGAAATTATACAAATCCGCTTTAAGTGAAGTGGCTGTTGCCCTCAGTAGTCCATGGATCCCATGCTGAAGAGAGTACTAGTGGCCCCACCTATAATCAGGAGCATACCATTCATCATATATAGTACAATACTTCATGTTGATTTTTAAATGTTTCTTAATGCTGCTATACTATACATTTCACTGCACATTTCATGGTTGGGATCATTTATAAATTTAAATGCCGTCCTATTGGATACAAAAAAATATGGAATTATCTCCCTCTTTTCAAGCCACAAGCCAAAACACACATCAGTGAGATCCAAAAGTCTACTTAAACGGGAATTCCGGTAATGAGCAATGAGTATGAGACCTTCTGCATGATATTTAAAATTATGAGCAAGTTCCAAAATTGACATTTTCTATATTTTCGTCTTTACCTCATGATCATTAGAAAATTAATTAACATGTAATAATAAAAAGTTTGCACTTGAAATCCTCAGGGGCCTATCTATCTACCCCATAAATTGTTGTCCTTTTATATTTTTTAAATTTTACTTTTAAAATTGAGTATAAAATCGTATTGTTTTTTTTTATTTATAAAGAAATATCTTTTGGTGACTGAAACATTGACACTGTTTGACTTCTTTTACAGTAGCAGTGAAAAAGACTGATCCTCTGAATGCGGAGTTAAAGGAGATATCAGAGATATTTGACTTGTGATTATATGCTTATGAGATCTACTTTCATTCTGCAGAAAGTCATTGTGAACTAATTTTTTTCTTGATTTTGATCAAATAAACTTATCATGCCTTTGTTTTTTCATATTGCCGTACCCTGTAAACTTTTGTGCTCCCGACGGAACTTAACGACCTTGGCTTCATAAGTACCTGTCATGTTAAAATTTAACTCAAATATTCCAAAATCCACCAAAAACTTGTTGGAGGAGATTGGATGAGACCAATGACAAATAATATAATTGGATGATGTTGAATTTACACACACTTCGGGGTGACTTTGAACACCACATTCAGAGAGAGAGTGCAGAGACCATTGCAGATTCTTTTATACATATATTCACTGTTATAGCATATTCATAATATACTTTTCATATAGTTTAATGTGTGAACAGTATGTTACTGATATTAATTCAGTTCCAAAGGCAACAAGAGTACATTAAAATGAAAATGTCCGCAAATATACAAATTACAGTAACATCTCTTTGGGGAAAGGCAATGCTGTCCTAACACGGAAAATACTATAGCATTCAGTGAAAAGTTTGGTATCTTGGCTGCAACCACACAATGAAGCACCACAATAAGGTTTCTGCATGGTGGTCAGACATTATTCTGCAGCTTAAGAAAGTTGCATGATTAACCCTTTGCAAACTGTTGTAGTCTCGCTGCTTGGAGTTTGTCTTTAAGTTATGACATTGGTTATTTATCAACTATCTTAAAAAGTAAGCAGTTTGTCAGACAACTAAAAAACTATGGGCCAACACTGGAATGGATGTTCTTCCTTTTTGTTTAGATACTAGAATGGAACAAGAAGAATTCCAACGTACACGATTTTGGTGTTTGCCATTATTTATTATGTGCTGCAAAATGAAACGTTATATTTTCTTATAAAAACGTTTTTAATTTTGTGGCACTCGCTCTGTTGAATGTCACCCGAGGTCAGGGGTGACTTTGAACACCCACTATTGCTACAATTTAGGCATTGAAAAATCGATGCCTGAAAATGCCGATGCACAGTGTAAGTACATGCCTGTTGCCAGCATTTTATCCCATGAAATGCTTAGTTGATTTTTAAAACTTCAATGGCTGTCAAATTGAGTTGAAAACTGTTCGAAGTCACCCTGTTCTATGGTACACCCCTCAAAGATTTGCCACTAGAATCTATAGTGTGATTTGACATGTCCAATACTCTTGATCAAAATGCTTGAATAATTTGGATTTTCAATGTGTCAGGACTTCAAAGCTCTAAAATTGGTGATTTATTGAGTGGATTGCAAAGATTTTTTTCTCATGCATTAAATTTGTGTATAAATCATAATAATATCATTATTATAAACCATTTTTAGTTGCTGAGAATTATTTGAAAACTTGCTTTAGGTGACCAGGAAAATATGATCATTTTTTAATATGTTGAAACTTTGTGTATGTGTTGTTGATGCATGATGAGATTTTTGATGGTTTTTTTTGCTAAAAATAACCAATTTTTCTAGGTCACCTAAATAATGTTTTCAAATAATTCTCAGAAACCAAAAATGGTTTATAAAATTATTTATACATAAATTTATGGGGAGGAGCTTGAAAGACCCTGGGTAGCCCTTTATTAACCCTGGGCCAACCCTAGACCAACCATGGACCAACCATGGACCAACCCTGAACATATGGAGGGTTATTATTCATTCCCTTGACATATCCTTGGCAGATCCTGCTCCAACCCTGGGAGTTATACTTGAATGTGTGAATTCACTCCAGAGTGACCCAGGGTTAACCCTTTTTTCTCCCCATCATCGGTCAATCCTTCTCCTACCCTTGGCATTTTCCTCAATTTTAACCCTGCTTCAACCCTGGCAGCTACCCTTGTATGTGTGAACCCCACTTATGACTACTTCCCCAAAATTAATAACTCTCCAAAGTTTTTTTCCACATCTTGTCAAATATGTGATGGCCAAACATGGGACATACAAAAAACTTGACGTATTTTTACTTATTAATGGAGACAGCATTGTGGAAATTTCAGCTAATTATTGAACTGTTTAAGCAAATACCCTATTGTTTGTTTCCAACAACACTACACTCTACCTCATGACATGATTCATAACTCGTTTTGTCACACCATTTAGCTACGAAGGCGGGACCTACGGACAACGTTACGTATTATTTCACATATCATTATTGGACCTTTACTCAAATACTTGCAATAACGTAGCTTTATACGTAGGCTCAAAATATGACCAGGTAGTACCAGTACTCGCATACAATAAACAGCTGCCTTGAATCATTGGTATGTCTCTACCGTAGCGAGTTTTGTGACATCCAGGAATATACCGTACTCTTTCACACCTCACTATGGTCCACTGTTTGAAGGCAAGATGCTGCAGGTTGACCATGTTGCACAAACATCTTAATCTCATCACATGTGATTACGTTATGTGGAAAAAACATTCATGAAGCAGGTTTATGGGTGTTGTTTGCAGCCATAAATGAAATAATTGTACTCTTTCACATTTTGCAACAGTCAAGAAAGGCTATGGTGAATTGGTGATGGAGTGATCTCCAAAGCAGATAGGTACACTGGTGATATAATTCTGCTGTACACCATATGGCTATTTTAAAACAACATGTAAACTTTCCAACATGCAACTCAATTTGATCTGGTAACATATATGACACTTTTTGGCACGAAATATTAGCCCCTTCTTTACTATTGTTTTTCTTCAAGGACTGAGATGTTTTTCTGTTGTATTGTGAGTGATTCGAAATAGTGGACACTGCTTAAAAATATTTTCCTTTCACTTCTTTGACCCAATTTCAACTGCGTATCTCTATAAAACGTAAAATTTTCCCCATTTTACACTATAAATCGCGGAGTGGGATCAAAAGAACAATGGGATCCTCAACAAACTGTATATCGAATCGACTGCAGTCAAAGAAGCTGTCACCTCATGCAATTTGCAAGAATTAAAAATAAATATTGAAAAACATATGAGCTCTAGAAGCATGCCACCCCGTGATGGCCCAAATCTGTACGCATTCCCATGCTACAAGCCAGCATTATTTCACAAACGCATGGTGAACTCTCCTTAGATTTTAAAGGTTTGTCTAATCTTAATTTGGTAAGTAACTAGTAAGCCGTGGTGACTTCCAACAAAAGATAATCGACAGAAAACATTTTTTTGGTATGCCAACTCATGTACCAGAGCCATCAGTTCATTGGGGATGCTGACAAAGCTAAATCAATTATAAAAATAGATCTTCAGCGTTATCTGGCATTGGAATAATTTTCAGTTTGCAAAAAAGGCTGGCTTCAAAAAGAAATTAATCGTTTAGTCATGAGCTCAGGCACCAAATTAGAATATATTAGAATGTTCTTATAACACTTCAGGAGTCACGACTAATCTGAAATAATGAGATGCCTAGTGCCAATTGTCTTTTACACAACTTGGATATCACAGTATGGATTGTAACCCAACTTGCAGCCATCACACAGTCTAACAGACTTGCAATTCGCAAATATTTACCTTAGTTCCTTGCAGATTACCACATTGCTGCTGGCTCGAGCAGCCTGCTGCTGGGCCACTCAGCTTATTCTGAGCCAGGTCATATCCCACCACATCATTCTGTCTTTCAAATAATCTCTCAAAATAATCATTCGTGTTTCTCAGCTCAATTTCATTTTAACTTTCTCGATTTCTTGCAATTCCATCAGTTTTCCTTGCAGTAAAAAGTTTTAGATATTTGAACAGGCATCTTCAACTGACGATGCCAGGCAAACCAGCCATCACATCAGTTTTGCCCATTTAACATATTGAAATTGTAAAGATGCCTTAAATGCTTTTATTGTTGTCTCATCATAATAGATTATGTGTCATGATTAATCAAGACAAATTCACCCATTCAAAGTTTTCAATCCCCTAAAAAATCATCTCAACTATTTCTGAAACGAATTACCATGCCAGAAATAGCTGCAGGAAGCCATAAGCATGTAGTAGGATTTTCAGGGTGGAAAATAAGGTATATCGTAATATTTTATGTTAAATATGATTAAAAATGATACCAAATCAATTTATGGACCTATAAAGCTACACATGCAATTTACTACAAACATAGATATTGGCAAAGACAATAGGAATACTTCACAAATTTACACTAGCATAGCCTTGTTTGCGATCACTGCTCACCGTCTCCCAATACTTCAGCACCTACTTCTTCAGAAATACACAACATTTCAAAAGACCAAACTGAAGACATCCATCTTCGCTCATGTGTATTCATGATCATGATCATATATTTAAATCTAGTGTGATCCTGCTTGTCTTCCAGAAGAGAAAGAAGTATTTGGAATATCCCATGCCTTAAGTCAGGATGTGTAGTCACTGTCAGCTACATGCAGCATCAAATACAGAAAATGGAATTTGTATATCAAAATTCATTGCTTCATAAGCACCTATACAAATATGATGATTGTTTCATTGTGCTGCACCAGACGTTACTCTATAATCTTCAAACAAAATCCCTTTAAGAATTTTTAGTCACATACCCTGTGAATTTGTATTTTTCTGAAAATGTATCTCCATCAGGGTGGTCCAAAAACACTTTCTTCAGAATTTCTCTGATTTGAATCTTGCATTATAATCTTATATGGATAGAAGGTATTGTGTAACAATTTCAGCAAAATCAATTAATATTTAGAGGTGGCACAAAGCCATTGAAGTTTAACATGCGATTGCCCATCGGCAGACCTCAAAATCATCGGTATTTGCAAATCTTGCTGTAACAGCATATTATTTTGATCAAGTGACTTTTTTTTATTATGTCCAGGATGCCCAATCCAGTCCTGATATTCTTTCTGACTTACAATGTTTCGTAGCAGGTCAGCATCGATATTACATAGGTTAATTATTAAGCCTTGTTTTATAAAAACAGGCAAATATTTATCTTACTTTGAATAATAGATAAAAGATAACCCCCAGATATTACTTTTCCATGCCAATTTCATACTAAAAAATCAGGAAAAAACATTCACTTCTAAGAAAGATCTGGAAAATTGATCAATTTTTCAGTTGCGCGAATGAGGAATTACATTATAAACTTCGAGGGCTTTGTGCCACCTCTAAATATTAACCGATTTGGCTGAAATTTTGCATGTGTTTGTTTTACTTATGTGGTCAACAATTTCCACTTTCAACTAGGGGGTTTAAGGAGATTTGATTTTTCGCATTGAAATGTGGACGACCCTAATGTACATAACAATCTATGTTCAATTTCTGTTTCGAGAAGTATTCTCTCAGGAGTCAAATTCATATTCCATGAACAATTCACCAGTATAGCAATTGACATTATAGTCCAAAGTGGTTATTTCATCCTTTTATTCTGAATCAAAGCTTTTCTGTTGATTTCAGAAGCAGTTCTCTTTGTCATGTTGTCTTTTAATGTTGGTAAAGTCACCTAGTTGTGTTATGCAAGTTGCTGGACAGTATGTGGACTCCTCCATTGTCTCTATCAGTGTGTGAACCATTGAGCCGTTCCGCTCAAATTTGGTTCCTTCTGCCACTGACATTCACACTGAGGTGCCAAGATCTTTGTTGAGACTGTCCGAAGTCCGGCATCAAGTACATGGCATCCACCGGAAAACATTTAACTAATGTTAATACTATACTAAAGAATATGTGCCTAAATAAGAAAATGAAGGTGTAGGCCTACAAGTGGCAGAATATTGAAATTGAAAGAACTAGAAAATAAACTTAAATTTCCAAGTTCTTTGACCTGAATTTTAAAAATGCTGTTGATCACAGAACCTGCTATGTGAAAAACTAGAGTCTTTATGCTATGAGAGAAACTGGAGTTGTTATGAAAGGTGTCTTCTAGAAAAATGGTTAGATTATTATTTATATGCGACAATACATAGGGCTTCAGGCCAAAACGTGGCCATTAGTGACCTGCTTTTCTATTGCCTCCTCATAAACACACATGTGCACAACACTAAAATGTTGCCAAACAGTATTATTAGAAGCCCCTTCACACTCACCTAGCTCTCATCCAGCAGTATATGATGGGATTGTACATGGAATTACTCATTGCCGGCTAGTATATGAAAAGCTAGATGTGCCGGATATGAGTGTATCTTGACAAGTCATTCTTATTGGTGACAGGAGAGAAAACGTGTTGAGGAAGCCAACACTCCAGAGATTATTACTTGTAACCACAATCATCATCTTCACAACCTACAATAATGAATCAATTAGTTGATTAGTTTAAACCAAATCAATCAATCAATAGAGCCTCTTGATATGATGACCATCAAATGTTGTCAATTGGGTATAGCTCATTGGCCACAGCGCCTATGATGAGGAAAGAAAATCCCAAACTTGAAAACATAGACTGTTAAGGAGAACCTGGTATTGAAAATATAATTATGTCTGCCTCTGACAGCTGAATGACCATGTTGGCCTATCAAATTCCAGACCAATATATCAAAGACAAGACATTGTCAACAGCTCTGGCTGTAGATAGCCTCATTGCTCCTCTAAATTGCTCTGAATACTTGATTTGATATATCTGAGAGGACTGTTAATTGGAGGAAAACTGGTTTAGAAATCATTAAAGCAGTTAGTTGCATTCATATCTAATTGCATTCACTAAAGTAAAAAATCCCTTATGTTATAGTTTTTGTCTTCACTCTATTGTGTCCACTATGTCAACTTCTAATAGATATATGTTACTGAATTAGGCAATTGGGAAGAATGGTCCTTAGTAAATGATAATTCGATTTTTTTTTTATCTGATAAAAGGTAAGCAGTTGGTCATTCCGTAAATGGTCTCGTCTTACAAGTCATAAAGTTTTATAGTCAATTTGTCATAATTCTCAAATGTGAGAAATCTTACAAGTCATAAAGTTTTATAGTCAATTTGTCATAATTCTCAAATGTGAGAAATGCAATTAGATACAAGAGCCACTTTGCATCTTCTGGAGTATCAACTGAGAAATTCCGACAACACAGTAGCACTATACTGCATAGAATTGCGAATAAGCTGGTTACACATCTCTAGTAGATTCTCTGCTATCGTATCCATGCAAGGCTTCTTATGTCCTGCAGCTACAGCTATATTAAGTTACAAAATGTGTGTCTGAGGATTGCATGCAAAGTCATGCAGTTGCTATGAGCAACTAGCGACACACTCAATCGAATTGTGGTGCTGCTATGTGTTAAGAAACTACATGAGCAAGTTAATTCCACTTGTTATAGCCCTGTTATATTTACTTGGTATGCAGCTTTTTTTCTATGCTGTTGAAGTGAAATGTCAGTGCAGATTAAGTATTGGCATCCCTTTCCTATTTGTCCGGCACATCAGCGTCATCTTCGAACGTCTTCTAGGAAACCCTGTGGAAAAGAGGACAAACGGTGTACTGGGGCAGACTCACTGACAGCAATTGCGTGCTGCCTAAGTCAGTGATAGCCAAAGGCTCACAGTACAACTATTCTTCACACAGTTTCAACATTGATATATTGAAGACAGCAAGCATTACATTTTATTCCATGATCAGAACATTAATGTTGATGTAATCCCACTGATCTATCATTGGCAATCCCCAGTCTAATCTATTTAAATGTGAGCTTTGTGAGCATTCACAGTAGACAACAGCTATAGTCCCTGCAGAGTTGTCAGATTTTTCGGTAAACTTGCTTCTTTACAACTTTAAACTTTGATTGACCTTGTTATAAAAAAAAGGCTTTCTAAATTTTCATAAACACATGGATTCAGTGATGCACATTTGATCTGGCAGCCCATTGATGTGGTACTTACATTTGCTTTTCCGGACCCAATTTCCACTCCGAATTGTGCTGAAATTGTGATGCACAGTTGAGGTGAATGCACATTGCCTGGAAGCCGGGATATGTGACAAAGTTGGAAATGACATCGCAGATTGTAGTTATTTTTCATTTATTGCAATGCAAGAGAATAGGGATGCCAACTGTGACAATGAGTCCCTTTTGACATTACACTTCAACACTGTTCAACTATATAAGTTATGTGACTGTAGGATTGATATTGACAAAGTTATACAATACCTCTGTTAGCTCTTTCAAAGATGAATCAAACTTTTTCAACTGAATTGTGCTCAAGTCAAGCATGTTCCGATTTTCATGAAACTTTTCAGCAATGTTTATTTGATCAAGATGCAGTACCAAAAAAAGGTACAGTGGGATATGACAACTATTGGGCACTAGCCACACCCTATGCACGCGAATATTTTGTACTCTCTCGCTTTGAAGCTACAATGAGTCAATGACTTGTTAAAGTCCGGGCTTCCCCTTTTGGTGACAGGGCTCGAAGCTTTTATCTGATAGCTTTACTCACGCGAGGTCAGTTTCCTTATTGTGCCCATCAGGCCGGACTATGAAGCAAATGGTGCGCGTTGAAGTGTCTGTGTATGTCCACGTGTGGGTCTGGGCATAGACCAGATTTGGAAAAGCAATGGCCACGGAAGCCACTTAAAAAATGACGGATATGACCCCAAGTACCGTGCGTGCTGACAGGCGGGGCCTCAAGGGGTGGATTATTGCCATGTACCTACAAGGAAAAAAGGTGAGTAAACATGAAAAAGGGAGAAGTAAAATGGGGAGTCACACAAGAGGTTGCCCTACTACAGGTCTTCCTATGAGTAAATATTGGAGAGAGTAAGTCATCAGGCATCCAGGATTTAGAGTCCCCAAGGCAGTGGAAAAAGGCCAGTCATAAGAATTCAATGATCAATAATACATTATTGTGACCTTCGTGGTTCTGGCGATTCTTTTTTCTGGTAATGTATCAGGGCTTGCCACATTTTGAAGTTCGCTCAACAGCATGTTCCAATTAATGTACCAAGACATCAAACTGACACTTCCTTTGAAGCAAATAACAAAGCAATTATAAGCTCCTACATTTATTGGATATCAATTTCATTTACAGTGACAATGGGACAAAGGCTCCTAAAGAGAGTTGCCAGAACGTCATACTTCTTCATGAAAGGTCACCCTTGCCACCTGCTGATCAGGCTGACCTTAGGTGATACTAGCTAGAACCTGCTGGGTACATTTTATTAGGCAATGGCCAGAGGAAATTGGTCATATATGAAAAATAAAAACACATAGCCCCTTAATGTTGTCTGGCATTTGCATAACAATAAACATATAAGCTTGTGATATTTTTGGCTCCGTGCTATGGCAACATTATAGTAGTCTGATTGATCCTTATCATATGTTGTTAGGTAGGATGCCCCTAAAAAAGCAAAAGTCTGAAATACATTGGGGCTAACCCCTAAATATGTTCTGTAACCCTTCTCTGACTATGTAAAATTTCAGCTCATTTGAAGATGTTTTAGAACTCCCACAAGAGCCCCAAAGATAGATTGGGTTTCAAAATTATAATTTTACCAAAAAATGGCTATTTTAGATAATGGCTCACAAATTATTGGTTTCACTTCAACCAAATGCACGAATAGTTAATACAAAGATGTATTAAGTACTTGGCTCAGTGAGGTTGGGGTTACAAGGATTCCCAACAACTATGCACAATCAGCCATCAGAGACTACATATCAGGCAACCATTTGACATTGCTTATTAATGATATTTAGGTATTAATTGTTTTTCAGTTGGTAATGTGTATTATACACATGGAAATATTGTGCAACCAGCTGATAATATAATGTGACATGCAGGAAAAACTCTGCATGAAAAAATAAAATGTTCAAACAAGCACTTTAAGCATGTCTCAATGGGTAATTATAGTGTCTGCGTCAGGAAATAGTAATTGGTGTTTTTGAGAGAAAAATGTTGCAGTTCTTTTTTATGCTTATTGCAATCAAGTTTGGTTTATGTTCTGTTAAAAAACATGTATGTTTTGTTATAAGTGGCCAAATGCAAGGTTTTTAGCATGCACTGTTTCTATTTCATCTCTGCACATCACTTTGAAGTTAGATATGGCGGTCTCTCACACTACACACTGTTGCACACAGAACAAGCAATGGTGCAAAAAAATCAGGTACCCCGGTGGAAAAAATGATTTTTTGGAGCTAGCCTTGTACGCCACCTTCTGTATAAAAAAAACGAATTTGGGTAGCAGGACAGCGTTCTGTGGGATTTCTATGCTGGCCTGCATAATTTATGGGAATCCAAATTTTACTTGAAACCGTGAAAGTCTCTGATTGGTTCACTTTGTTAAATAACTGATATCAGGCAGGGCAGGAAACGGACGCCTCAAGAGAAAATTCCGACTTCTTCAGCTGTTCACAAATGTGCATTTATCAAGTTACTCTTTATGTGTTCATTCCCTGCCCAGCTCTTAAATCTTCATTAAAGACTCCATAATGTCATGACCCCCATTGGTGTGAAGATTTTTTTTCACATTGCAAAGCCATGTACCTCGGTGGCTGAGTGAATTGCATGCTGACCTTGTAATTTTGAGGTCCAGGGTTCGATTCTACTGCATTACATGGCTAAACTTGAAAGTTAAATTAAGGTAACTGACAGGGAGCCATCTGGGATAGACATGACCAAAAGTGGCCAAGCAAATGGAACTCAGTTATCATTTAGACTCCCACCTCATCGTTCTATGTATGTTGCAAGGACATTGTCTTATTCTTACCACTTTTTTCTGATACATTCAGACTAATATATGTAAGAATCCTTTCATTGTATGTCAACATACTAAACGAAACCTTCCAAACACGATGATATGTCTAACAGAATCTGCCAGTTATAAAACAAGTTTATATCCTTGGTCGTAGACAAACATGGAGTACAGTTTCAACAATGCAAAATGCCCAGTTTCAACAATGCAAATACCGCAATATTGACCTTAGAGAATCCTGATTTTGCCATTTACAGCAATACAATGTGCTGTGACCAATAAGAGAAAACAGTTTTACCTATATATATGCATCAGAAAGTCGCTGATCACTCTGGTAAAGTATGTATTTCAGCTGGAGAACATTGTGGGCATATATTCAAAAGCTCCAACACAATTTATAAAACAATCAAAGGTTTTCTTGAACTCCGCAAGTGGATTTGTTTCTTGTGGCCATCATCCTCTGCCTCATTTATGCTGATGTCTTTATCATAATATTTTCCCCAATCAACAATGACCATGCAATCAATGATTCATTTGCCAAATTGAATTTTGTGTATGAATTTGTGCCAGATCACTCTTCAATAAAACACTTTTCCATTAGTGGCCTTCTGTCTTATCTTCTGCTGTCTCTCTCAGTGAAATTTTCATCTTTTATACTTTTTTTTGGTAAGCAGCCTTTCGATATTGTTCATTGTCTCTTCATCTTCCATAGCTGTTGGTTTTTCCTGTTTCGCTTCCCAAATTGCAGATCCAACAGGATGCTTTCTTCTGCACAAGGTTATGCAATCTGTTGATGTATCTAACATTAAATTTTGTGAACATTCCATTCTGTGAAATTGAGATACAACTTTCTCATGTTAGATGCAACTATTACATGTATACTAGGGTGGGCTGAAAAAAACTTTTTTTGCAATTTCAATATGCCAGTGGTAAAGAGAGTTGGCTATGGCCAAAAAATGAAAATTGTGGCATGCAATTTGTGCCGGGCCACTCCGGCTTTTATGAAAATGCATATTTTCATCCATTTCGCTTTTTTTTAGAACTTTTTTTGACCTGGGTCAGCTTGACTGGTTTCAGAGGGCTCAATGGAGTACTTAAATCTTATTTGAAGGCCATTTTTGATATGAAACACCATGAACAGGTTGCTTATATTTAAGATATAGCCATTTCTAGGTAAAAGTTGAGAAAAAGAATTTGGCTTTTTTTGCTAAAAATTGCCCGAAAAAAGTGAATTGTAATTACCACGAGTCCTCCCCAATGCCCTAGAAAACATTTCCAGCGTATTTTCTGTATCAATTTGTGGTTTTAGTTTCCAGAATAGTTGCTATTCTGTAAAGTCAGAGTTACAGATTTGACACTTTATTGTTAAATAAGGATGAGACCAGGTAATAGGGGTATCAGACAAGCCATCGACCAAAGCTCAAAGTACTACAGGAGCTGAGCTACAAGGCGAAATGTCATTGTGTCGGACGTATGTTGGTACGAAAATTTGGCAGATATCTACAACACAAAAAGTCCTGAAGTCTACTTCAGCACAATCTCCTGTTAAAGACTGCCTGACTGTCTTAAAACCTAAAAAAGTATCAACTTCCCTTTGTTTTTTGTTCCAATATTTTAATAATGACTGATGACAAAAGGATGTGAGTGAGCAAAAGCACTGCCTATATATGATTCAGTGAAGAAGTGCAATTTATGAGGGAGTGGATGGAATGATTGATCAAACTTATTGACCAGGCAATTTTGTTGACATGAGTAGAAGCCTTATCAAGGCAAATTCAAAACCATCCAGCAGGCAACTCATAATGTCATTATTTTGTGATGTCATCAAGTGAAGCCTGTTTTACCATAGCTTTGTGACCGCTGGCAAACATTGCCTTCACCATTTTTGGCCAATTACAAGAGGTGACCAAGCACCAGTGAGACTTGTTTGCTCTCACCAATAGGACCACGCCGACAGGCAGGCAGGCAGGCAGGCAGGCAGGCAGGCAGGCAGGCAGGCAGGCAGGCAGGCAGGCAGGCAGGCAGGCAGGCATTGGCAGAAGTAATGAAGTTGAGAAAGTCGTACAGCATACTATAAATTATATTAATGAATATTACACTTACATGTATATTGATGTGTTAATTGTCATAAAAGCTCCGATTCCATAAATGATGGACCTGTCTGTTGTCATCATGCCTCTAATTTATTGAAGCATTTAGCAACAAATCACAAATTCTTACCTTCTTACGGATGATTTCACATTTGTAGACATTTGAGGTAGAAAATACATAATTGTAATTTTCATTGGTTGAGAGAAGGTATGACACCACTCAATCCTGAAAAGTGACAAAGCGTTTCACATGGATGACCACAGCATTCTAAGCCATTGATCTCCTAACAGGATTGACTTTAGCAGTTTCAAGTGAGAGTTTCAGTTTGTGTTTCACACAGTTTTAGTACATGCATTCTGCAAGTCCAATACTGTGCATTCAGACGATTGGGATCAGGTGATCCATGTGATGACTGTTTATACAGAAAATAAAAGAATAAACATGCATAATTGTGAATGTAACATTTTCTCAGGGGCTCAGCCCAGGCGGCAGGACAGTGGGCTACAAATCGCGGGGTCCCTGATCTGATTCCCACTGTTATTTTCTTATAAATTTGGGAGTTTTGTTGGAATGTTCTGTCAAAAATTAATACCTCCCCCCTTTAGTTTCATGCATGACAATGGGCTGCAAATCACAGGGTCCCTGATCTGATTCCTCACTGTTATTTTCTTATGAATTTCACCCAGATAATCTACCCTAGACGAATCCTTCCATTTACGGACATTATCATAAGATTTTGCGTCAGAGCGTCACAGCCAATCAGCGAGCAGCATTTCTCTCCAGTTCAAAACTTTACCGGCGATTTTTATGAAGACTATTCAAGACTCAGAGGGCTACGACCTGTCATTTTAAAGCTCTCAGAGAGATCTATCTATTGCAGTAACTTGCAAGTCTGTACGATTTACGGAAGTCCTTGAATCGGCGAAATCGGCCTCATTTGCATAACCTGTGTGAAGGCCTGTTCATTGGCCAGGTTGGTGGGTGTGTCTGACTGATTCACTGAAGGCTTTGCTGAAGTGATGAATTTGGGAGTTTTGTTGGAATTTTCTGTCAAAAATGTATAGTTTAGTTTCATGCTCACTTGTACTTTCATGTTACTTGTACCTCTCATACATTCCATGCAGATTTTCAGTACGTCCCTTCTTCTTTTAAAATTTCATACCCCCCATAAGCATGTTGTTAGTAATAAGTACCCCCCTTGAAACGTGTGAAAAATTGGTGCTCCGTCAGGCAAAACTCCCATTCTCCCCAAGACATAAATTCTATTTAGCCTGCAAGGCAAATAGATTCTGGACAAAAGGTAAACATTAATACTTCCCCCTTGAAGCATGTAGCAAAATATGGTTAAAACTACCATCTCCCCTCAACCCAGTCATAAATTCTGAATAGTCCCTTAGTGATGTCATAGACAAGGCTTTTGGTCAAGGCATGATAATTTAGTGAAAATAGATGTGAAGCCATTCAGAGTCAGCATGAAACTGATTTAATATCAATTGAAACAGTCAACAGTGGTACACAGGAGTGTGAAATGCAACAGTTCATGAAGAAATAAAAGCGTTCATGTGGATTGCGGTTTGAATTGCGTGAACAACTGCCACAACACCAAGTTGGCCTTTGCTGTGTACTATTGAATAAAATCATGACATCATTTTTCAAACAAACATCATGAAGCTGAAGAAAATGACACGAAAGGGGCAACTTGACCAATCACCTGACAGGATTTTCTGATGTCAGACCAGAAATTTTGCAAAATATTTTTTTATTTGGTCAAAGTCTACAAATATGAAATCATCTGTAAAACCCAAATCACATCTCTAAATATATATAAAACTTATCTTTGAAGTGTCAATGAAATAATGTTTTCATATTGATTGCACAAACATCTAAACTTATTAGCAACGATACCAAATGAAATAATCTTGTGTAGATTTTATCTGCATTACTTCCAAGCCAGAGATGGAATATACAGTGTATTCATAGCTGAGGGCTTTTAGTCAACAAGTCAGACTGCTAATGGCAAACAATGTCATTGTGAAGCAGAGTAAACAATTGTGTTGTGGCGTTGCTGACAATGCTACATTGTATCTGGGTGGGCAACCAAACAGTGCTCAGATTATACCAGGAATCATGATAATCTTTGCTTTAAAATGGATCTAAAAAAGTGCATTTCATTTAAGATGATATTGTTTTATCAGTTACTGTTTTTTACAATTGCCCTCTGAGGTCATTCTGATGGTGAAGTATAGGATAAAGCGTAAAGTTGGTTGACACAATGATGGTTTTTATCCCAAAAATGTTTATTGTCACACACTGATCATTTTACACTTGCCTCAATGCCTCAGTATCATTTCCCCGGTATGCAGTGTAAAGAATCATCAATGGTTTTGTCTGATAGATTTACTCTCCTCTGTGTTCACTGGCTGCCCATTAACTTCTTCTGGCAGATATGGTCTTAGCTGGCACCCACAGCATTGAAGCTCTAACATGCATTTTTGTCAGTTAGATCATGACCTGGTGTTATTCGATAGCCCTTAGTGGTTCCTGGGTGTCTCTCTGTTGCTCTTGTGTGGCCAGGCTTTTTACCAAAGACCCCAAATCACATCTGGGCCAGGGATTGGCCTGAAGATGTATGCACCAAACTGCAAAATGGACCAAATGGGAATCAGATGGACTGCAGACCTACTTAGGAGCCAGTGACATTGTACTTCACACATCGTTCACAGAAGCAGTGAGGAGAGCCAAGGGAAATTTCCAAGAGGAAACGATGGATATATGAAAATAAAAGATAAATTATACAGACAACCTAAAACACAGTGCAGCTCTTAGGAGGCTAATAGAACATAATAAGTTGCCAAGTTCTAGTACAAGGATTTATATAGATATGTATCTGAACCAATATTTCTTCACCACAGCTCTTTGCTCATGATCTTATGGTAGTCACCATTAATAAAAAGCTGAGTCGCTCCACTGGTGGTTAATGCTTCCCCTGTGAACCTTCTGCAACAGTCCTGAGCCATGTTATTGTAAGGAAAGCTGACTCGATATTTTTAATGACTGCATGACAGTACATATAAATAAGGTATTGTTATAATCCCAATATTGATCACTGATAGGTTTCCAGACTCCAGTGACAGCCCGACTCAATGTTGGTGATTTTTTCTTGTCCCTGAAGAGTAAATGATAGGCCTGACTTGCCGGTGGGTCAATAATGAGGGTAATTGTCGTCTGGCACAATAGCAGCCCTATAGTGGCCAGCTTTAATCTCAGAGGAAATTTATGTCAACAGTATTCTTGCCTGCTCAATCATCGGCTACTTGAAAGTTGCCAGGTACTAAGATTTATAGCGAAACTTTATGTGGAAAGAAAAACTTTTTTCAGAATCCATATATCTTTTCCAGTTTGTATACATTGTAAAGTTGGGCTATTTTTCCCCATGAAGATAATAGACAGGATAACCAACATCAGATTATGGCAAAATGGATCACAGTGTAACAGAAATGTTTTTCAAGTTGTTATCCTTGGAGGGTCCTTTTATTTTAATTTAATACCCCATTTTGACACCTTAGCCAAATTTCTAGCACAATGAGTTCAATAAATTGTTCTCACGTCATAAACCATGTGACAAAAGCAACTTCTGAAAAATAATGAGCCTCTCCAAGATATACAGGGGTGCATTATATTCAAGTGAATATGCGAAGGCATCATAGCAAACATCTGTCACGATGTAATGGGTAGCAGTGCAGCTGTGTTTCCATTTCTGTGGGAGCTAATCTTACATGTCCATATTTCTGTGGGATAATATAAATGTAGTTTGTCCTATATTTTTTTGTATGCAGCATTGCATGTTGATTTTGACAGGGTTTATTCACAAACTGCTCTAAATATTAACAGCGTTATCAAATGAAGACATGCAGGACTTACATTCAGAAGACTGTGAATGTATTGTTGTCTGAGTGTGCTAAACTAATTTTGCTTTCTTTTTCACCTTCCCATTAAGTATTTTTAAAAGACATTAGCCTGAGGGATGTAGAAGACACAAAGAAAAAGGCATAAAAGCCTGAGATGCTATTTTATGAATCATCATTTTCAATAATGTTCTCCATCAAATGTTTCTTTGTGTTTTTTTAGTACATGTACACTACCAATCGCTTGATTGCAGCGACTTTGCTTTTTGGGTCCTTGGAATTCATTCCAAGACCATTGTCGCCAGATTCATTTCCTGTCAACAGACAAGGTATTGGTACACACAAAAATATTTCACAGACAATATGACAACTCAAACTGATGTGACCTTGTGATTAAGATGGCACTTAGACATCCCTGGCTACAATATTGTGCTTCTGAGCTCTTCTGAGTGCTTAATTGACTTTTATTCAAAATTTTTCTTCTGATAGTTGTCAACTCTTCACGCAAAAACTGGTTCAGAAAATTTGGCTGTGCTGCCCCCTTGTGCATAGTGACGGCATACCGCATTACCTCAGCTGTATGCCGGTTCATTTCATAAATAAAGACAAAACAAAGTAACTTCTTATTATATCTAATTATGGCTTATTTATAATATATAGTTGTAGTCCGCGGGCCACCAAAATCCCCCCTACCCCCCCCCCCTTGGGAATTTTGAAGACACATACCATCGGAAACCTAATATTTTAGAGAACACATTTTTGCTTATTGGACATTATATAACCTCAACGTCTGGCGGCCATGATGGATAATTCCAAGATGGCCGCCAATTAACAGTTTTGGCCATATCTCTGGATCTAATTGGGCTAGAACAATGATTTTTGGGTCTAAATATATGTTTTCATGGGTCAGGAATTCATTAAGACAGGTTTTGATACTCTCCTGGGAAGTTAAGTGCAGTTTAACACCGTTTTTCAAAATGGCCGCCGTTTATTTTGTCTCAATCATCGATATGATAATTCCAAGGATCTTTGGTGTTATACTATCTATTTTAATACACTGAAACATTAATATATATTAATAACTGTTTTTATAAATATTAAGGACATGAAGAGGGCATTGTTTCATTTTGGACCGAGGGTTTGGACACCCAAGCCATAGCCAGCTATAAGTATGGCAGTAGTTAAATTTTAGCATAAATTTGCGATAGTCCAAATTTTTCAAAGTGTGGCAGGGGTGTCTAGACACTTGGTCCAAAATGAAACTGTATTTTGCCAAATAGCCTGTTAAACATACTAAATATCATCATATAAAACTCAATACGCCTAGCCATTTTCATGACCACCTTTAGGCCAGTTCAAAGTTGGAAGTTGTTGAAATCTAGCAAAAATCTGCGATAGTCTTTATTTTGCAAAGTGTGGCTGGGGTGTCCAGACCCTTGGTCCAAAATTAAACTATATGTGCCAGATAGCCTGGTAAATATACTAAATTGCCATATAAATTTCAATATGCCTACAATTGCCTACCGATTATTTAAGTCAGTTCACAAATTAGAAATCGTCGAATTATATCAAAAATCTGCGATAGTCCAGATTTTACAAAGCTTGACTAGAGTGTCCAGAACCTTGATCCAAAATGAAACTATATATGCCAGATAGTCTGGTAAATATACTAAATTACTATATAAAATTCAATAGGCCTAGTCATTTTTATGACGGCTTTTAAGCCAGTTCATAGTTTAGGAGTTGTTGAATTTTAGTAAAAATCTGCGATAGTCCAAATTTTACAAAGCTTGACTAGAGTGTCCAGAAACTTGATCCAAAATGAAACTATATGTGCCAGATAGCCTGGTAAATATACTAAATCACCATATAAAATTCAATATGCCTTGTCATTTGAATAACCATTTTTAAGCCAGCTCATATTTTAGGAGTTGTTGAATTTTGGCAAAAATTTGCGATAGTCCAGATTTTACAAAGCTTGACCAGAGTGTCCAGAACCTTGGTCCAAAATGAAACTATATATGCCAGATAGCCTGGTAAAAATACTTAATTACTATATAAAACTCAATAGGCCTAGTCATTTTTATGACCACTTTGAAGCCAATTCACAGTTTAGGAGTTGTTGAATTTTAGCAAAAATCTGCGATAGTCCAAATTCTACAAAGTGTGGCAGGAGTGTCCAGAACCTTGGTCCAAAATGAAACTATATGTACCAGATAGCCTGGTAAATAAGCTAAATTACCATATAAAATTCAATATGCCTAGTCATTTTTATAACCACTTTTAAGCCAGTTCATCGTTTAGGAGTTGCTGAATTTTGGCAAAAATCTGCGATAGTCCAAATTTTACAGAGTGTGGCTGGAGTGTCCAGGACCCTTGTCCAAAATTAAACTATGTGTGCCAGATGACCAGGTAAATATACCAAATTACCATATAAAATACAATATGCCTAGCAATTTTATGACCACTTTTAAGCCAGTTCATTGTTTAGAAATTGTTGAATTTCAGCAAAAATCTGCGATAGTCCAAATTTTACGAAGTGTGGCTGGAGTGTCCAGACCATCAGTCCAAAATTAAACTAGATCTGCCAGTTGGCCTTATAATTATACTAAATTATCATATGAAACTGAATGTACCTAGCCTTTTTTATAACCACTCTTAATTGAGATTAAAGTTTGGAAGCTGTTGAATTTTTGCAAATCTGCGATAGTCCAAATTTCACGAAGTGTGGCTGGAAAGTCCAGACCCTTGTTCCAAAATGCAGCTATATGTGCCTGGTAGCCTGATAAATATATGAAAAAATTAGCTTATAACACTCTATATTTTCTTTAAAATAATAATGGTTTGTACTAAACAAATTAGTCAAACATCTTTGTTACCATTTCTGTGCCAAAATAAGTTTTGGCAAAAGAAAAACTGGTTAAGGGAAGGAAAAAGGGCCTCTCTGTTAGCATTCCTGTTATAAATAAGAAATATTTTAAAAAATAATCAATTTCTTACTTTATTAACCCAGGCTGAATTTATGACTTTTGTATAGAATTTGCCTTTGATTATAGTGATTGTATGTGAGTGGAAATTGTATTTTGTTTTTAGTAAAATGTCGGGGTAGGATAAGGATAATGGCCTCCTGTCAAATTTCAGTCCTTCCTCTTTTGTGTATTAACATAGCATCATGTAAACTACTAATTTTTGGTTCCAATGATACCTACATTGTGTTTTAAAGATGACTATTGAGGCAGTTTTTGCCAATTTTGTGGCAGAACCAATGTTTCCCTAAAAATAATGAAATTCGGCACCCGGTATTCAGGAAAATGTATTTTTTTCTGGGATTGTTAGGCTGCCATTTTGAATAAACAAGGGGTAAAGGCACTATCTTTCTTTCAGAGAAGAAAAACCAGTTGTGATTAAGTTCTTATTTCAGGAAAAATTATATTTGTCCCTAAAACCTTCAATGTAGCTCACCCGGACATGTTTGTAACAAAAAATGTTTGGTTTCCGATCTGCAATGTGGCTGCCATAACCAAGTTAAAAATATGAAAATACCTGTTTTAAAACCCCTGAAAACATAGTTAGCAGAAAATAGAGCATTATCAATATCTACAATTGTTTTCATAAAGATACACAGAATCCTGGAAGATATATTCACAGCAGAATCTATGTCGTTCATCCCCTGTATCTGAAAATTTGACTTAATTGTACATAAATGCGATAATGAATAATTGACTGCAGATAAGCTATCATTGTAGTTATATGGTTTTGTTATACATCATTTTAAAGCTATGAATATATAGAATGATGTGGTAGAAACTTCAGGATACTTCTGACACCTAGTGACCTGTACAGGGAACTTTCGTGAAATAAAATAAAATTTTCTTTTTAATTTCGAGTTACGGCCGCATGTTTTGCACTCTGTTGACCAAAAAGGATATCCTAATCAATCCATTTTTGCACTAAATGGATAGAGGAATTAAATACCTTCAAAATGGTACCATTTAAGCATCTATACACGGGTTCGTTTATGAATAACAGTACATTTTCTGAAAATAGCGGCATTCGGTTTGGCGAAAATTTATTTTCAACCTTCCCGTACTCATATAGCTCCGGCTGGTTATCGTTGAGGTCTTAGATTGTCCAACAAGCAAATTTTGTAACTTAAGATATATATCTTTCAAAATATATGGGTCTCCGAAATTCCCAAGGGGGGGGAGGGTTTCGATATCTGGCCCATGGACTATTGTGATGAATATTTCCATAGGAATTTCAAAGTGCTTGAAGTTAAATGGGAATTCTTGTTCAATAAAGAAACAATACTTTTTTTCTTCATATAAATAACAAAAGGAAATGCATTTTTTAAACATGTTATTTAATGTTCCCTTTTCTTTATACATAACTCAATAGAAGATTAATGCGATACAAATTATGCAATAAACCAAGGACCCTATGCATGCTATTTTTTTTTGTTGCTAATACTTCCTCACACTTCCTCACACACCCACAGCCATTAGGTAGAGGATCTTGTTTGATCGAGAATGACAATAACACAGCAAATTTGAAATTCAGGTATTACAATTATGCATGCTGACAAAATTACGATCAGGAAAATGATTTGTGGAATGCAAATTCTGGAATGCGGCCATGCGTGTGGGAGATTTGGAAAATTTAAGATGGCTGTGCAAAAAGGTGAGCACGAATAGGCAGGAGCAACCAAGTCATGCAGGCTGACAGGGAAGTTAAACAGATACCTCACCAATGCCAGAATGTTATTACAATTTGTGAACAAGCAAATTTGAAGAATTTGTTATCCTTGAAAGGGTCCATAAAACCAAGGACGGCTCAGTTAGAATGTATTGAAAAGACATTTTGAATGGTCATTGTCAAAATGTAAAAGCTTGTAACACAAAAGCTATTTGTGTCCTTTGTGATTAAATTTTATCACTGTGTGAGGACATCAGTTGTTTGAATATAAAGTTTAAGGTTCTTTCTTCGTTTCTCAGGGCACTGTACTCTTAAGTTCTGACATAGCTCCTTCGAGCTGATAGCCAGCTGTGCATACCTGTATTATGATGTGTTCTAGAATTGCGCTTCTGCATAATTATGAGGCTGTCGGTTTATTTTCATACATTTATCAACAAATATAATGTTCTGCATCTCCTAGTAAATAATAGATTCCACAAAATTTTACACTGTGATTCCAGTGAACTCTTTCATCACCTGTCAGGCAGTTTTAGGATCTTAAGGTAAACAGGTTTATATAAAGGCCTGCAAACTACATACAAAACAGCAATTTATTGAATATGCAATGGAGAGATTAATTTAACTTATTGGAAGGAGACTTAGGTTGACAAGAGTGGATGTCTTATGAGGTCAGAGAAAGCTGAGAGGTAGCTCATTTTCTGTATTTTTCAATGTCATCAAGGGTTGCCCTGTGACCATGGCCTTGTGATCACCGGCAAACATTGCCTTCATCAATCTTGGCCAGTTACAAGAGCCTCGTTTGTCGCCACCAAATAGACCCAGCACAATCAAACAACAATCAGCCATAACGCACCATTAAGAACAGAACAAAGAGACAATTGTACAATTGCCTTTTCCTTGCATGAGGTAAAGAAGTAGCAGAAGACAAACAACAGCCGCTGAATCTTAATATTACACTTATAAACTGATGGGGTAACTGTCAAAATAGCTCTGATTTCACAAGGAAAGGAAGAAAATAATGCCTCTAATTTTTGAAGCAAAATCACACATTCTAAGCTGTAAAGAGACCCCATCACACCTCTGCATATCAAGCCTTTCTTTTTAAGTATTATATTATAAAGACAATTAATGGAATTCATACAGAAAGTGACAACCCTCTAATCATACCATGTACCATGACATTGAAATTATCTTCACAATATGTAGATCAGATCTGCATCGAAAGTCAGAGATGGAATATATATACACTGGTTATTTGATGGAGGGCTTTCCATAGAAATGTCAGACTGTTAATGGCAAAAAATGTCACACCAAAACATTCTAGCAAACAACTAAGGTGGTGTAACTAGAATACAACGTAGTGTTGCTGTCAATGTTGCATCGTAAACTTATGTTGTAGTTTTTTGACAAGTCTACTAAACATCATTTTACTTTCATTTAAGATGCTACTTTTCATTGATGCCTTCCCCCTGCCCTCTGTAACCACTCTGATGGCGAAGTATAGGATAAAGTGTGGACTTTGTCTAACACAATGAAGGTTTTTATCCCAAAGACGCTTATTGTCACGCACTTCTCGTTTTGCACAAGCCTTTCCATTCTCAGCACCATGTCTCTTGCAGTGTAAAAGAACGATGAATGTTTTTGCCTGAGAGGATTACTCTCCCCTCTGTTCACTAGCTCATTGGCTGTTATGGTCTTATCAGTCACCAAGTTCCATCTCTGGATGCTCTTACATGCATTTTTGTCAGTTAGATCATGACCTGGAGCCATTTGATAGCCCTCAGTGGTTCTTGAGTTACTCCCTGTAGCTCTTGGGTGGCCAGGCCTTTTTACCAAAGATCCCGAATCCCATCTGGGCCAGGAATTGGCCAGAAGATGTATGCACTGAACTGCAAAATGGACCAAATGGGAATCAGATGGACTGCAGACCTACTCAGGCTTCATATTTCACACATCTTTAGCATTAGCAGGATAGCCAAGAGGAATTTCTCAGAGGAAAAGATACAGAGACTTAACCATGTCAGCTAAAGACAATGGATGAATGAAATTTAAAAATGTAGCCTATACACAGAGAATCTGAAATGTAGTGCATCTCCTGCCAATAGAACATATCTGTTGCCGAATTACGCAATAAAAGGATTTTTAGAATTAATACTACATAGTAACACAGAAGTAACCATTACCGGAGAGCATTCTTGTATGAGAAGCCTGCTGCACTGCTCCCTACGCTGAGCACTGTGTAAAGCCCAATCAACATTTCATTAACTCCAATGAGAAGCAACACATATTGCAATGCACACTTTCAATATTGGAATTTTTTTTCCTGTCCCTGAAGTGTAAATGATAGGCTTGACCTGCTACCAGGTCAATGATAGTTCGAATAAAGCTATTCATTCTTAAATCCTAGCTGGCCAATACATTCAAGTTTGTGTTAGATATTCAGTACCCTTAAAAGTCAGGTAGACCTATAAACCTCAGATATTAGCATGATCACTTCTTACCATCTGGTAAATAATTGGGAACTTATAAGCCTCTCCAAGATACACGGGACAGCAACTTATTTTATTTTAATAAACAACATCTGTCCAGGTGGGTAGCATTGCAGCTGTGTCTCCATTTGTGTTAGAGCTAATTTCGCATGTCCATATAAATTTTCCAGGCTAAGGTAAGTTGTTATCTTTTTTCAGGGCAATCTTCACATGTTGTTTTCTGCAAGCCTTACTCACAAACTGCTCTATTTTGCATTAGTGTGCATTATAAATGTAAGAGGAGAGCAATTGTCATGATGACTTTCAGATGATCTCAGTGTTTACAAATGAGAAATCATCTTTAAGACCTTTGCAGATAGTAGTCTCACCAACGCCTCCCCATGCATTCGTGCGCACCATTTATAATGATCGTTTTCATATCATCTATGTCAAATGTATCACTATGTACTTTGATTGAACACGATGAATTACTTGATTGGTGGGACTTTTTCTTGCTCATGCAATCCCTTCGCCATTATGCAGGGATTGTTGTTTGATTAAGAGTGACATTTCAAACTGCAAATTTGAAGTTAAATTTTTCTATGCATGCAGACCAAATTTTAATCAACAAATTTACCTTTGGCATGCAAATTGTGGAATGTGGCCATGCATGTTGGAAATTAGGAAAATTAAGACAGCTGTGCAAAAAGGTGGGCATGGTTAGCCTGGAGCAGCCAAATCAGGCAAGTTGACAGGTGACCAAATATCTCAAGACACATCAGAATGTTGTTACAATCAATGAACAAGCAAATTTTGAAGCCAAATTGGAATAAATAATGCAATGCACAATAATTGCTGCATGCTTCACCAAGAGTCCAAGGTTGACCCCTGGAATTAAACAATTTAATGTTCGGATCACGGGAAGTAAAATGTACATGACCTACATATATACATAGTGTTCTCACTGTCAGGATTTATAATCATTTCTCATACTTTAAAAAAAAGAACCAAACACAAGTCAGTTTTGCATAGACATTTAGGCCAGACAAACAAATGCCCTTTGTTTCTCTGAAATGTGATAAAAATTTGAGCCTATATTATCAGAATTTGCTTAAAGAGAAAGAAAAACAGACCATGTGAAGTATAATCTTTACCATCACAGTGAAATTTCTCGCTGATTCAAAATGACCATGTTTAAGTTCTGCTTTAGTCTCAGCCTTACAATGAAAAGAAACATGTTCTTTTGTGGTCACAATTCTTTATTATGTATTCACCAATCTACATAACAAATTGATGATCTATATTTAATATATATGTGATATTCACTGTACCCAACCGGAAGTCAATTGGGAGCGTAACTGCAGTTACGCTCCCGAAACGGCCGCCATGTTTACTGTCGATTCAGAAGTCTACAGGCTGTTTTCTGAGTCCCAAGTACAAGCTGGAGTTGCTTGTATGTCTGTTGATGTTCAGTGTACATGTTTGAGTTTGTCAGACATCATTAACTTGTCAGCTTTTGCCTCTTATTCTACGAATTTACATTTGAAGCCAAGGCCGTTGGGAGCGTAACTCAAATCTTTGGGAGCGTAACTGTAAATTCTGTTTCTTGGTGAGGAGAGTAACTCAATCTGGAAAACGGCAAACATCAATCTAAATCCAACAGAATTGAATCCCTCATTGGATATAGTATGTATTTAATGGAACTGACAGCTGCACTGCCAGGTGGGTTTTTAAAATCCAGACCCAGGGCCAAAAAATCACGATTTTATATAGGCAATTAATTCCTCATCCTCCTCCTCCTTCCACTCCTCCTATCCTCCTCACCTTCTTCCCATACAGGCTTCACAAAGCACTGTTGAATCGTGTTAAGGAGAAATAAAAAAGATTTGATAGGCAGGTTGAGAGATACAACCTTAAATAATCAAATTTCTTGTTCATATATATAGAAATAGACATATTTATTTTCAAACATACTTTGTATGTATACAATCATGTATAGGCCTATAAGGACATTCTTATAAAAAAAATAAATGTATTTGTGGATGACAAACGGTACTGAGGTTCTTTGGCCACTGAATATATATAGCAATTTGCCTAATCTTATTGGTTAAATTTATAGACAACAAAACGTCACACAGCTTAGGTCAAACCTTAGGGAATAAGAAATTTCATATTCTCTTAGATCAAACGTAGTATATATATAAACACCTGTATAGCTGCATTGATTCCTCACTGCTAACTGTGAATGACCAGAATTGCGTGGTAATTAAAAAGCCAGTACCTAAACATGCTAAAACATACTGTGCAAAAAGTTCATGTTTTTGTGGAAATCGGCCACTGTACAGTGTATACCAACTAAAATTACGCAAATTCTTGGTTTACAGGAGCAGATAAGCCTATGCAATGCCATTAAGAGAACTACTGACCATAGACCATGTGTCCATGTCTCATTCACAGTTTTTGGATGAAATTGATAGAACCAGCTGCATTAAATCTATATTCTATACTTTAAAGTGACTTTTAATATCTGTTGATTTGACTGCAAGTTATTGTTAAGGTGACTCAAGCGCGGTACACTGCACATACTTCTGAGCAGCCTGGTTGCCTAGCAACATAGCGTCACAACTGCTGCAGGCCCTGAAACAGTTGTGACGTTACCATTTTCTGTTCTCTTTTTTTTAACAGCATGGCAGCTAGTAATTTGCTTTTTAAATGAGATCTAATGCAGCTAAAAGCATAATTATTTTTTTATTTAAAGCAGTAACATCTATTCTATGCTAGTTTAAAGTTTCAGCTTCTCAGCTTTATCCAAAAAATTTTCTCAGTTAATTTCAGTCAACTGTGTCAAAAATTGTCTTTATTTATTCAAATTGACATTGGCACAGTCATGGTACTGCAGTAAAAAAATGACTCGGTGAATTTTTTTTATTTTTTGCCATTTGTTTGACAATAACTTGTTTATGATATATGCAAATTTTAAAAAAAATCTGTATGATCGTTTTCCTAAAATGTGATTACTGCCAAAATTGATGCATGCAAAATTTGCAATTAATTAGTGTGTTGGTGCCCTTTGAGCTCTTACAGAAAAAATTATTTCAACCTTTTTCTTCAAATTTATGGCAAATGTATTGGTTTAAATCCTTGGGAAGACATTTCTGACGTTTTTGTGTGACAAATGCATGTAATGCTTTATTCTGTGGTACATAACCAAAAACTCAATTTATGACTTTTAAGCAGTCATCAGGCAAAACATGCCATTACCATGGCAACCAAACGAGTCGGTGAAATTTTTTTATTTTTCATTTTTGAAATGTATAGGTCCCATAGAGTACCTGTGCAAAATTTTAGAAAAATCTGTATGATCGAATCACCATACTTGAGTCACCTTAAACTGACAACTATTCTGTCAGTTTTACGGATATATTCTGTAAATTTAATAGCAGCCCTCCCTTCTTTATCTGCCCCCCATTATCAGTCCTGGATTTAAGCTATTGCAATTTATGTGTTTTAAATAATTGTTATATGAACTATTTGATGTTTTGAATGAAGTTGTCAACCTTGAACCTTGAATGTACAGGATTTTGATCATTCATTGCCCTGTAAGTGGTAAGTCATACAAGTTATCATACAGGGCTCCGTGCAGTTTGTCATATTACCTACACTATGAAGCAGCTGCAGAGTCATTCATGTCATTCAACTGACGGCTGATATATGTGGGAATGTGTAGAATTTATTAGTTACTTCCCCTAAGATGGCATTTGATTGCTATTGGGAAAGTTCCCCTTGTCATGAGGTCTAATTGGGGACAGGTGTGATTTGCAAATTGATTGAATCTTCTACGTGTAGGCCTATGTGAACACTAAAAAGGGGCAATCATAAAAGCCTTGATTCCAATCCAGGATTGCCTGGCATTTACAATTAAAAGCTACACTTCTAATCTGTAAGTTTTGGTGTCACCTGACTGTGACCTGATATGAGGCTCTGAGAAGTGGAATCCTGGCGTCTTGGCACTATTTCTAATAGGGAGTTACGCTCCAAAAATTTTGAGTTACGCTCCCAGATATTTTAGATCTGCTTGAGTTACGCTCCGGACGAGCTCAAATAAATGTATAGTTCTTGTAAATTTGTGCAATTTATTAACCAAAATCATGCTTTCATCCTGCCTTTAACTGTCCAGATAAGCCCCACGCAAACTGTCTAGATGTGGCATGGCTTTTCCAGAGATTGACAGCCAATCAAACTTTCTAATCGAGAGCCTTAATGGTGGCCGTTTCGGGAGCGTAACTGCAGTTACGCTCCAAATTGACTTCCGGTTGGGTACAGTGATATTGCGGTGAATATTAAGTAATGATCCACAGAAAGAAAGAAAAAAATGTTTGTTCAGTATGTGACCATCACTTTTGAACGGGCAGAAATTTCCACTAGAACTAAAAACACAAAATGTCTGCAGTGTTGTACGCCCCAGGCAAGTACAATCTTGCACAAAGTCGGGGGGTCCCTACAGGATTTACAGTCAGGGTTATCTCTGTAAGCAATAATCCAAAATAGGCCCCAATTATTTGTAGCGTTTTCTATAGTACAAGCTTTAAACACATTTTGTTTTTGTGAAGTCACAAAGGGAACAAAATAAATCAATTTCAGTTGTTTTGTGTTGGGGCGATGTTCAAACATTGGGACGATAGATAATAATACTTATTTACAGCTCCACATATGATGATAATACATCAATGGCCATATCCACCATCAATATAACACCAGTATCATAGCAACCTTCTATTAATAAAGGAGATATTACAATAATTACCACAAACTTATGATATATGGTTTCACCGAAAAGGTAAATGTTGATATCTCTGCTATGTTCAACTATTTACATAATGATAAATGTCTTACACTCAAACTGACCACAAAACAAGTGACAAAATAACAAACAACACAAGCTGCCACATTCGTTAACAGTAATAATCTACAGTCTCTTGCAATGTAATATTACAAGTCAAACGAGAATCTAATAATGAATATTAGGGTGTCCCAGAATAAAAACAGCTGGCAGTGAAATTAAATAATTAAATTTTTTTTTTAGGTTTAATCACTCTAGAACACTTTCGTATAATATAAGTGTCAGCTGGAGAGCTGATAGGAGTTATGTAATTATTGTAGACCATTGATGTGGGTATGCAAATTGAAGGTCTTTTTGAGACTTTTCCAACCATGGCACTTACAATGTTGTATGATACAAATTGACTTAATTATAGAGAACCGCGTATCGCGAAAATCGTCTAAAATGAGCAAAAACAACTAAACTTCAAGGCTCTTGAGGCACCAGTTAATCATGTTGAAATGCTTTAATATTTTGCATAGGTCCTTTTTATAGGTTATATCACAAAATGAGGGGGCGCCCAATAAAAAATTAGGACATTGTTTTTTTCTGGGACACCCTAATGAATATCCTAACAATAAGTTCTTTTATGGGTGAGGCATTGACATTTTTCAGTCTATCCATTGACAATGACAAAAAAAGGGAACGAATTCACCAAAACCACCATTACTGCAATCAAGGAAACAAAAAATAACTAAAGCTTTTCAACAAAGAGCTGACATAGCTCACTTTCATATCTCCCTATGGTGTAAAACAGGGCACCAATTTGTCCGTTATATGCAAATGCATACTGGAATTAGGTTATTTACACTATAAGGATTATCGTGATTGAATCATCAATAATGGCAGAACTTCATTGAACTTGTTTGTTTGTTTTCAATACACAAAGGTCTGACCATTGACTCGCCAGTAGCTTTCACCCTTTTCTCAGGTTGTTATTTGAGAGAAGGATGTAAGCTACGTGGAAGTCAATGTATAGACCTTTGTGTTATGAAAACTAACAAACGTGGATCTCTAAAGGTCAGGGTTGAGCTTAAATAGTTTGATTGAATATGTTTGACAGACAATCTCTGGTAAACCTGTATCATTATGTAAAGATTAATTATCATTTCAATATTTGGTTCTATGGCGAAAGGCAACTCAGTCATAGCATTTTAGAGTGTGGAATACAGATGGTCTCTGGTTTTTGTTGATTTGTGACATTACCTTCAAGAAATTCATAAACTTTCAAGACAGATATTTTGAAGAATTCTCAGGCCTCAAATTCTGATTGTAAACATTATGGATTTCAAGACATTATTATCCATCCAATAACTATGTATCCTTCAATTTTTTTTCCTCAGACCAACAGCATGATGTCATGCTGGTTCAGGATAGCTATTGGTCTGGCAGCTCTGTGTGATGTACAGCTGTAGAGCATGATGACATGCTGACAAGCAAATATAATTGGCTGCTATAATTAGCAACAACAAACAATTAAAGCAAATCCTTAAAAGTTTCATGTCACTGGAATTTTGTTGGTTTTTGTTATTCATTGCACCTGAGTATCCAAACAATTGGTCAAGTTTCAGTTATAGTTTTGGGTTCCTGGTGATTGAGCATGGTGATACATTATTATATTGACCTTCAAGCTGGAATTTGATCAACTGTGACATTTAGTGAAAGTCTTGTTTGTTTTTTACAGCTACAGTGTACATGTTTACTCATTAAACTCCTTCCCCAGCTGAGAGACATGCATTCTCCTGATGCATATTGAGGGCAGATATTGTGATCAGCTGTTCCCTGTTACATATTATTAAGCCTTCCTCTTCTACTTCCCATCTTTCCGATAAGATTTCAAATCAAGCCACCCTGGCATCACATGGCATGCTTTGAGTATCCATGTATGCCATTGACTAAATGATGATGACTCTGGAGCTTTCACAATGTTAATTTGGTGCAATTTAAGAGCAACTGCATGCTTGATGTCATGCAGCTGGCTCTTCCAACCAATGAGAATGTACAAATAGCTTGACATCACCAAAAAATCCTTGCATGACATACAGTTTTTCCAATCACACCTGAACTGACCAATAGCCACCCAGTCTCAGCATGACATCAAGCTTTCAGTCTATGAAAGAAAATTGAAGGATACATAGTTATTGGATGAATAATAATAAACCCATTACTCAATGTGAGTCATCTCAGTTCTGTATTTTCCTGCTCAATTTATGGACCTATAAAGCTACACATGCAATTTACTACAAATATAGATATTGGCAAAGACAATAGGAATACTTCACAAATTTACACTAGCATGGCATTGTTTGCAATCACTGCTCACCGTCTCCCCATACCTAAGTACCTACTTCTTTAGAAATAGACAACATTTCAGAAGACCAAACTGAAGACATCCATCTTCGCTCATGTGTATTCATGATCATGATCATATATTTAAATCCAGAGTGATCCTGCTTGTCTTCCAGAAGATAAAGAAATATATATGGAATATCCCATCCCAAAAGTCAAGATTTGTAGTCACTGTCAACTACATACAGCATCAAATAAACAAAATGTAATTTACGTTAAAATTTGTTGTTTCATAAATGCTATAAAAATTGGATCATCGTTGCATTGTGCTGCACCAGGCATTACTGTGTAATCTTCAAACCAAATTCCTGTAGGCATTTTTAGTCACATGCCCTGTGAATTGTGTTTCTCTGAAAATATATCTCCATAACAATCTATATTCCTTTTTATGTTTCAAGAAGTATTCTCTCAGGAATCGAATTCCTATTCCATGAAAAATTCACATTATAGCAATTGATATTATATAGTCCATGGTGGTTATTTCATCCTTGTATTCTTAATTGAAGCTTTTGTGTCGATTTCAGAAGCAGTTCTCTTGGTCATGGTCTCTTTTAATGTTTGTAAAGCCACCTCGTTGTGTCATGCAAGTTGCTGGACAGTAGGTGGACTCCTCCATTGTCTCTATCAGCGTGTGAACCATAGAGCCATTTCGCTCAAATTTGGTTCCTTCTGACACTGACATACGCACTGAAGTGCTAGGATTTTTGTTGAGATTGTCCCAAGTCTGGTATCGAATACATGGCATCCACCAAAAACTAACTTAAACCCTTTTCTGAATCTGCAATAGAAATGGATTGAATTTTAAGTAATTTTACTAAAGCGTGTATGCCTAAATAAGCAGAAGAAGGTGTAAAAGTGGCTAAATATGGGAATAACTTCAAGTTCTACGAGAAGATAACTAAACCATATTATTGATTTGTTTAAATTAGTGAAAAGCTTCAGGACTGAAATTGATGCTGGTAGACACAGAGTTTGTCCCATAGGGGATAGATGGATACATAGGGCTTCAAGCCTTCAACACGTGGCCATTAATGACGTGCTTTTCTATTGCTTCCGCATATAGGGGAGACCGGGGCTAGTTGAATCGCGGGGTTAGTTTAATATTCGCTCTTATCCCCCGGGGTTGAATTTTTTAACCCAAATTTGACTTCTGGCAGATTATTTATTCGTCAAGGCATGACGTCACTTCCTACATGAGCCATATTTCGAAAAGTGTACTTCACTAGGCTGTTAAGTAGATTTTTGTGCTCTTGAAGTAAATATTTTGAGTCGAAATAATTTTGACCTGTATGCTATTTGAACTATTTAATGCAACATTTTTTACGACAAGTTGGAAGCCTTTGGTATTACAAATCAACAGGCAAAGACATTTTTTGGTAAGCCTTTGATTAAAGTGCTATAATGGGTGACCTAAACCACATGGTGGGTTGGGGCTAGTTGAATCATTTTTCGTGAGGTTAGTTGAAACGCTGAAGCTATGCTATGCATAATCTCATTATTAACAGCAAAGTAAATAATCATTACTGCATTGTATAGTTTGAACCTATTGGCGTTTTTTGCTGAAATAACATAAATCAGAAAAAAGGAAATAGGATGACTGCCTGCTGAAATACCCAGGCAGCCCCTTGAAGAAGCCTTAATTGCTAAACGATAATGTTGAACAGTAGCCCAAGATTGTTATATTCTTCAGGCAACAATATATTATTTATTTGTACGATATCAGTGTCTTAAAGCAGAAAAAAAGAGGCTTTTGCACTGGTCATTTCAATAACCGAGTTATTACCAGCAGCCAAGCTGGCCATTTGCTGACATTGTAATGAAGCGTTCACACCTTAATACAATGCAGGAAAGAGACAGCATCCAAAAAGCCATTTCCCCATTGACTTGTCTCCTTACAAAGATCTTTCTTCTCAGTTAACATCACTGTCTGAATTGCTTTTCATACTGCACAACCATCTCATTATTTCCAAAGATTTCAAAATTTTCTTTCAAGTTTGATATTGCTGCTTGTTATACGTTTTGTATTAAATTCTGAAATACATAATTCCTAATGTTAAACCTAATTGCTATTTAGGAATCAGTTGTTGTATTATAAATGTTTATTGAACAAATTTTTATCAGTAAATATGATTTTTGCTAGTTTATTCTCAATGATTCAACTAACCCCATGTGGTGTTTCAACTAACCCCGACCCCGGGGTTAGTTGAAACACTTGATCTCATGTTACTTTCAAGCTCATAGTGAGAACTTGTCAATATTTTAAACAAAGTTGTTCCATGGAATGTTGAGGTGAATACTGTAGCTAGCACTTGCTAAAATATTGTACCTTTATCTACTACCATAAGCTCAGTAGAACGCGACAAAAAATTGGCGATTCAACTAACCCCGGTCTCCCCTACAGCCCACATGTGCGTAACACTCAAATGTTGTCAAACAAGATTATTGGTAGCTCGTTCACACTCACCTAGCATTCATCCAGCAGTATATAATGGGATAGTACATAGAATTGCTCATTGCCAGCCAGTATATGACAAGGTAGATGTGCTGGATATGAGTATATCTTGACAAGTCTTCATTCTTATTGGTGACGAGAAAGAAAACGTGTTGTGGAAGCCAACACACTCCGAAGATTATCACAACCACAATAATCATCTTCACAACCTGCAATGATAAATCAATTAGTTGATTAGTTTAAACAAAATCAATCAATCAAATAGACCCTCTTGATATGATAACTATCATTGTAAATTTGGTATTAGTCTTGGGCCACAGTGTCTGTGAATAATAATATGATGATGCAAGAAGAAATCCATAAACTTGAAAACAGTGACTGTCAAGGAGAACCTGGTATTAAAATATAATTAAGTCTGCCTCTGACAGCTGAGTGACTATGTTAGCCTATCAAACTTCAGATGAATAATATCAAAGACAAGACATTGTCAACTGCTCCAGCTACAGATAGCCCAATGCTCCTTTAAAAATACAATTGCCCTGATCACACCCTGATTTGATACATCCCATGGAACTGTTAATTGTGTAACTTGAGCAACTGGTTTAGAAATCATTAAAACAGTTAGTGGCTTTTGCATCAAATTATTTTTGATAAAGTAAAAAATCCCTTATTTATAACCTTCATTTTTGCTTTATGATATCCACTGCATCAACCTCTAACAGAAACAACAAGACGGATATGATTTCTGTAAATGAATCAGGCAATCGGAATAATGGTCCTTAGTAAATGATAATTCAACATCTGCAACATTTTTTTAATCTGATTGAAGGCAATTTTAAATAGACATATATTTATGTACATATCATTTGGTTATTTATTAAAATCGATGAAGTGCATTAGATAAAAAAAAAATATTGCGGATTGTTCATCAACATTGCCATATATTTCAGGTCACTCACACATTATCAGAAATCAAATGCCATAAAAAACCCTACTAGACAGTGAAAACGGACTAGACTTTGGATGGCATGCTTGATCCTTCCAGAATAATTTTAATGTAGTTGGTAATTATGAGATTAGAAAAGCATTAACTGTGTGAGTTTGTATTTATAAAGGTTCCCTTAACTTTTGCAGAGAGACAAGAAGAGACAAGAAATCTTTCTTGATTGCATTTCCAGTCTTTTCTGATTGGTTTGTATCCTTTAGATAGAGCTTGGCCATTATCTTTTATTTATGGATATTACAAATGTGTTATCTTCCTATTTAGACTGTAAATTACAGGCTTTTTTTTACAAAACCAATTATAGTCCATCACATGAGTGTCCAAAATCAGGATTCCGTTCACCCCCCCCTGTTTAGCTCACTTTCTTGGTACCAAAATGTTGCAAATATTGTCTAGATTCCATTTCTGCTTGTTTCCAGGCTGGCAAATACCCTGAAACATGTTCTATTTGAGTTTGAATGAATGAAGGTCAGGCGTCGGACAATGTCCAAAATCGCCATTGCTTTTCACTTGATTTATTCATATCTCAGCCTGTAATTGGCCTAGAGAGTTGATTTTAGTGTTGAAACATATGTTTTCAGACCCCAGGAGTCTGAATATGAATGTAATATGTTGCTCAATAGCATATTTATACTCTAAATTGCATCAACTTCCACTCGCGAATGGCAACATTTTGAGCGAAATTATCACATCTAGAGATTTAATCAGTGATTGCCTTCCCATCTGTCAGAATTAGTTGTAGTAATATCTATGGGTTATGCTCAGGACCTGTTTTAAATATCCTTCTTTTGTCTAGTTAAATTTATGGTCTCCAACATATTTCCTGGCACAGAAAAAGATAAGAATTGCAAATATATATTTTCCAGAAGTCATCTTACGATTCTCAAAAAGTGTACGTAAATCACACTTTATTGCCCCTCTGGCTCTCCCCCTGTGTTAAGCTAACTTTTTTGTATAAAAATGTTGCAAATATTGTCTAGATTCCATTTCTCCTTGTTTCCAGGACAGAAAATGCCCTGAATCATGTTGAGTTGAGTTAAAATGAATGGAAGTCAGGCTTTGGACAATCGGCAAAATCGCCATTATTTTTTGCGGGCATTGCCCATATCACCGGCCGTAATTGAGCAAGAGAATTATTTTATGTGTTGAAACATAATAAATAATTGTGTTTTTGACTCAAGAAGTCTGAATATGAATGTTATAATTTGCTCAATGGCACATTCATACTCTAAATTAGATCCAATACTTACCACCGATTTTGAAAGTAGCAGCAAATTATTAATTTATAAGCAAGCTTTGAGATTCTTCCCTCAAGAACTGTACTGTTTGTACAACCTTTGCAGGCACATCTGATATTATATTTGGCATCCACTTTGCGATTTCCATTTCAATTAATAACCTACAACATATTTTTTCTGACACAAAATTTGCCACACCTACAAAGTTCATCGGAAAATACATTTTTGATTTTATGAAAACAATGCTAGTACCGACACAAAGCTTGATTTCACCATCCCACAGTCTTGAGCCTTTGGCAGCAAATCATAATTCAGTTCCTATGAAGCACATCTCTGTTGGTGTATTTTTGTTCATTTTATTCTGACTAAAGATATCTTTTGTAGCCATATAGTTTGACTAAATTGACTTCAGACTGACACTTGTCAGATAGTGGCTCAATCTTCATTCTCATTAGCCGAAGCTTCCTTCTGCCAGAGAGAGCCTCTGACATTGTGAGAATGCTTAATCTTGTGAACTCAAAGAACTTAAAGCAGCTGTACTTACTTTATTGTGGAAGTTGACAACTGCCTTACTGGCTGACCCAAGCCTTTTTTAATTAAAAAAAATTAATACGCCCACATTCTTGCATTTTTATTATAATTCAAGTGGCCTTTTTTCTGCCAGAGTCTGTGAACATGTTAGATTTAAGGCCTTGTTCCTTAATTAAGCCCTTGTTCCTTAATTTTAAAAGCCATAGATCTGTGTATATATCAAGCAAGATAAAACTTTCTCGAGATTCAAGAATCCAAGTGTCTGGCTCGAGGAGTCATATATGCCAGTGGTCTGGGAAAGTCTGTATAATGGGGTAGACCAGGATTAGTTGAAGAAATTGTCTTTAACTATTCCAGAGCATTCAGGGAGCCAATAGGATAAGGAATCCCCACCGATAGGGTCTGTATTTACCTAAATAATCAGTCTATGAGCAAATTTGACTTCTGGCAGATTATTTATTCGTCAAGGCATGACGTCACTTCCTACATGAGCCATATTTCGAAAAGTGTACTTCACTAGGCTGTTAAGTAGATTTTTGTGCTCTTGAAGTAAATATTTTGAGTCGAAATAATTTTGACCTGTATGCTATTTGAACTATTTAATGCAACATTTTTTACGACAAGTTGGAAGCCTTTGGTATTACAAATCAACAGGCAAAGACATTTTTTGGTAAGCCTTTGATTAAAGTGTTATAATGGGTGACCTAAACCACATGGTGGGTTGGGGCTAGTTGAATCATTTTTCGTGGGGTTAGTTGAAACGCTGAAGCCATGCTATGCATAGTCTCGTTATTAACAGCAAAGTAAATAATCATTACTGCATTGTATAGTTTGATCCTATTGGTGTTTTTTGCTGAAATAACATAAATCAGAAAAAATGAAATAGGATGAGTGTCTGCTGAAATACCAAGGCAGCCCTTGAAGCAGCCTTAATTGCTAAACGATCATTTGAAAGTATCCCCCAAGAGTGTTATATTCTTCAAGCAGCAAATATTATTTATTTGTACGATATCAGTATCTTAAAGCAGAAAAAGAGAGGCTTTTGCACTGGTCATTTCAATAACCGAGTTATTACCAGCAGCCAAGCTGGCCATTTGCTGACATTGTAATGAAGCGTTCACACCTTAATACAATGCAGGAAAGAGACAGCATCCAAAAAGCCATTTCCCCATTGACTTGTCTCCTTACAAAGATCTTTCTTCTCAGTTAACATCACTGTCTGAATTACTTTTCATACTGCACAACCATCTCATTATTTCCAAAGATTTCAAAATTTCTTTCAAGTTTGATATTGCTGCTTGTTATACGTTTTGTATTAAATTCTGAAATACATAATTCCTAATGTTAAACCTAATTGCTATTTAGGAATCAGTTGTTGTATTATAAATGTTTATTGAACAAATTTGTATCATCAAATATGATTTTTGCAAGTTTATTCCCAATTATTCAACTAACCCCAAATGGTGTTTCAACTAACCCCGACCGGACCGGCGCTGGTGTTAGTTGAAACATTTGGTCTCGTGTTACTTTCAAGCTCATAGTGAGAACTTGTCAATATTTTAAACAAAGTTGTTCCATGGAATGTTGAGGTGAATACTGTAGCTAGCACATGCTAAAATATTGTACCTGTATCTACTACCATAAGCTCAGTAGAACGCGACAAAAAATTGGCGATTCAACTAACCCGGTCTCCCCTACTGAAAGTTATGCTGCAAACCCCAATCTTCCAAAAAAGGGAATGCTTTGAATTTTGTGAAATGACAGACCACATTATCCTAAAATGTAAAAATGCAGGGTGTATCCTTGAGGGGGACAAGGATACATCCCTGTGTGCACAAATCAAGAATCATTCCTTCCATGAGGTATATCCAGTTACGGACTGGTGTAAGATAGAATCTCAGTTTTAACATGGCATAGATTTTAAGACTGCAAGTCAATCAGGTCATCACATTGCATAATCAGATGGCTTTCATCAGAAACTTCTCAGTTCAGTTTGGCAGGTATTTGG
Source organism: Platynereis dumerilii (assembly GCA_026936325.1). Lineage (NCBI taxonomy): Eukaryota > Metazoa > Annelida > Polychaeta > Phyllodocida > Nereididae > Platynereis > Platynereis dumerilii. The sequence goes on along the minus strand of JAPTHN010000023.1, from coordinate 1,446,976 downwards.
GCATCTGTGTGCATCAGTACAAACATGACAGATTTGTTACTTTGCTTGAGCAGCCACAAAACAGGAACTCCACACAGACTTTTCTTTCAGGTCAATAGAAAGAGCTTGAACCATCTGACCTAGTCCAACTATGACCAGTTGGACTTGTGTGCTTTGGATCTGTGCCAGTGACAGACCCAAAGCTTTCACAAACCTGGTTACTTCTTACCTCAAGCATTACCAAAGTCAAAATCATTGACCAGCCTTTTCCAAGAACTTTGATCATACCATAGGTTAGACGTTGACCTGAATTTTCCCAAATCATAATACATTGTACCCTTAAAATTATGAACAAGAATTTGATAATTCAAAGACTGGAAGAGTTTAATGACCCATTATGATAGCCATTGACAATAAAGGCATGCTAATTTTTTTTCTATCCTGATATAAGAATAGGACCAATTTTACATGCTCAGCAGCTCTCAGCTCAAGCACTTGGTGTAGAAATGCATGCATTTTGGCACCCGGAGAAGCCCTAATGCAATGCACAGGAACTAAAAATGCACTTTGAATGGCAATGGCAGTGACTATGCTGGAAAACTGACACAGCCATTCGTCAGCCAAGTCCAGTTTAGCATTGCACAGGGCAGTTATACAGGGCTCTGATACCATGAAGCAATATACTAGACCTCCTAGGCTATCATATATGCACAATTAAGCTGTGGCAAGAGTCTTCTCCCTGTGGCCAGAGGCTTCTTGAAAAAATTTGATCCATTTTGTCACATTAACTGAAAGTAAATGTTCTCTTTCTGTCAAAAATGTGATGCGTGGATACGAAGAATTCTCTGAAATATCTACTGTACAGGCTGCCTTGTCATCGAATTAGTGAGACTATGTCATTCATCTCCTGTGACAAATAACACTGCCACTGTCTGTGGTAGCTTTATCCTGTGAAAAATATAACTTATTTTCAGGATGGCCTCTAAAATTCTGAAGAATATTTCAGTGATTCTATATTTTTTTAATGTCAAAAAAAGCTAAGGGCCATTCATTCAACTGGAAAAAAATTATATCTAAAGACAGATCTGCACATTTACCGAATGACAGAGCAGTTTATATATATATATATACTGACATATCATATCTTTGATAATTCACTCAAGGTAAGTGTGATTCCTGAGGGGAATGAAAATATTGGGTATGGTGTAATTATGCTAGTCACTGACTAAGTTTGAAGCCATGGTGATTTTGCCCTTTGTCTGCCACCTGAATTCCATTCATTCAATCTCAAGTAGAATGTGTTTCAAGGCATGTGCTGCAACATTTTGGTACCAGAAAGCTGAGCTAAAAAGACAATAAAATAACTAATTCCAACAAAAGAAATGGCAATCATGAACTAAATCTAAAAAAATTGATAATTTCACTCAAATGGTCGCGATTCGCAAATGGAATTGGCTATAATTCAGAGTATGAATATGCTGTCAAACACGTTTTAACACCCAAATTCAGATTCCTTGGGTGTTTCAACACAAAAAATTATTTTTCTCTAGCCCAATACAGCCAGAGATGTGGACAATGCCTGTAAAACTAATGGTGATTTTGCCTATTGTCAGAAGCCTGACTTCCATTCATTTTAACTCAACAGAACATGTTACAGGGCATTTTGTGTCCTGGAAATAAGGAGAAATGGAATCTAGACAATATTTGCAACATTTTGGTACCAAAAAAGTGAGCTTACGATACGATACGATACGATACGATAATACTTTATTGAATCTTTGAAAAATGAAACTCATTTGATTGACATGCTCCATCACAATCACATGCAGTTAAAGCAGAATGAATAAATAAATATATCACAGTTCAGAAATATTATTATATCACATTATATCACAGTATATACATATCACAACTTGGGGTGGTTAAACACCTTCACTCCATGTGGCACAAAAGTATTTGCGTATCTCTTTGTGTGGTGTTTTGGTACACACAAGCGTTTGCCTGACCTGAGAAAATTAAATTTACTAAACAGAGGATGACAATTTTCCTTCATAATCTTGTTAACCATTTTTAGACAAGCATCATCATAAATTTTATTTAGATTCTCAGTCTTAATACCCATCTTCTTTGCTACTCGAGTTATTTTTGACAATTTAGAATGATCTTTCTTATGAGATGGGCCAAACCATGTAACAATACAATATGACAGTACAGATTCAATGATAGATCGATAAAACAAGTGTAATATCTGTTTGTCAACTCCGATGTTATTGAGCATTCTCATATGGTGTAACCTTTTGATACATTTTACATAAAGATGGTGTACGTTGTCAGCAAAGGTTAACCTGTCATCAATTACAACTCCTAAATACTTATAGTTGTGTACAATTTGAACAGCGTCGTCGCCTATTACAATTGGGTCATAGTCATTTTTAATTTTACGGAAATCGAGGACCATCTCCATCGTCTTCTTAACATTCAAATTGAGAAAATTTGATCTGCACCAATCTACAAATAAGTTGACCTGTTCTCTATACATGCTCTCATCGTTATCTAATACATTTCCAATCACCACTGTATCGTCTGCATATTTTATGATGGTACAATTTAGATGTTTACTCTTGCAGTCATTTGTATAAATGGTAAAAAGCAGTGGCGACAGTACATAGCCCTGGGGGGCACCTGTATTTGTCAATAGACATTTGGAGGTAATACCTCCTAACTTTACAAACTGAGGCCAGGCGGTTAGGTAGCTGTATATCCATCTTATAACATTTACATTTACATTCATATCAAATAATTTGCATATCATAGCATGTGGTTGAATTGTATAAGCAGCCTTCTTCTTATTAACAAGCTCTTTTACATCCTTGGTCAACATTTTAACAGTCTTTGTTGGAATAATCATATCAGTACAAAATTTGAGGTAAGATGTACAGATGTCAACATTATCATCAAGACTAGCAACATCATCATATAGAACACTCCAATCAGTACAGTTGAAACATGCTTTAATTTTGTCAATATTTTCATTAGACCTTTGCTTTACTTGAATCTTTTTACATTTCACGGTCTTGACTTTTTGCTTATACATCGGAAGACAGTATAACATGTTGTGATCAGAAATTCCAAGTGGTGGTCTCTTAATTACTCTATATGCATTTTTTACATTGCAAAATATTAAGTCTAAGGTTCTGTCTGCCCAAGTTGTACACTTGACATAGCCTACTGGTGGTAATTGGGGATCAATTTATCAAATTCACAACCATTAAAATCCCCTACAAGTAAATTTACACCATCTGAACAGTTTTCGTCCATGAACATGGTACAGTTTGTCAAAGTTTCAGCAGCTTTTTTATAATCACCACTAGGTGGCACATATGCAACAGTCACATAGATATTGCTGAATTCTCTTGGTAGATAGAACGGTCTACAAGCGACAGTCAGATATTCAACATTGTCATCGCAATAGGCACATTTGAGAGTCACATTTTTACACCATTTCTCGTTCACGTAGATGCAAACACCTCCTCCTTGTTGTTTACTTCCCTTGATCCTGTCTCCTCTGATCAGGTTGAAGTTGTCTATCTGCACAGTTCCATCGGCATCCCTGTCATCTAGCCACGTCTCAGTCAGGCAAATTAGTGAAGAATCACGATATTCCTTGTTATACATGCAGTTTGCAGCCAGTTCGTCAGTCTTGTTTCGAATCGATCTCACGTTACCGTACATCAGTGATGGAAGTGGTGGCTTGTGGCCCATATTTCTTGCTTGGACTTGCACCCCAGATCGTCTCCCACGTTTACGTTTGGGCTTGTATCTGCTCTTTGGAACTTCCTCATCTTCTTCTATGTTGATTTCAAGGTTTTCCAGGTCAATTCGGATCCGATCTTGCTCTGCTATTGCCGTGAATCTCAAGGCAAGTAGCTCTGCTTTGCTGTATCTAAGCGTTTGTTTACATGCTGCATTATCGCCCACTGTCAAGATAGCACCACAGAATTCAACAGTTGTGACACAAACAGCAGCCAGATCGCAACAAACATCTTGAAAAATTCACTTCCCTGTGATTAGATCTTCATCCACAAAAAGTATAGTGCAGGATTTAGTGAGTTATTTACATGAAAAACTTGTAAAAAGATAGAGCATGAAATCGCGGCAGCCTGCAATGCTGGCGCCACCTATCGGTGGAGTGCCAGAGGGGCAATAAAGTGTGTTATACATAAACTTTTTGAGAATCGTAACATGACTTTTGGAAAATATATATTGCAATTCTTATCTATTTCTGTGCCAGGAAATATGTTGTAGACCATAAATTTAACTAGACAAAAGAAGAATATTTAAAACAGGTCCTGAGCATAACCCATAGATATTACTACAACTAATTCTGCCAGATGGGAAGGCAATCACTGATTAAATCTCTATAAATGTGATAATTTCGCTCAAAATGTTGCCATTCGCGAGTGGAAGTTGATGCAATTTAGAGTATAAATATGCTATTGAGCAACATATTACATTCATATTCAGACTCCTAGGGTCTGAAAACATATGTTTCAACACTAAAATCAACTCTCTAGGCCAATTACAGGCTGAGATATGAGTAAAACAAGTGAAAAGCAATGGCGATTTTGGACATTGTCCGACGCCTGACCTTCATTCATTCAAACTCAAATAGAACATGTTTCAGGGTATTTGCCAGCCTGGAAACAAGCAGAAATGGAATCTAGACAATATTTGCAACATTTTGGTACCAAGAAAGTGAGCTAAACAGGGGGGGTGAACGAAAATGTGTTTTTAGGCCCTTTTTGAGAATCATGTGATGGACTATTACAGAGAGCAGTTGGCCACTCCGTAAATGGTCTTGTCTTACACATCATAAAGTTTTATAGTTGATTTGCCATACGTCTCAAATGTGAGTAAAGCAATAAGATGCAAGAGCTATTGAGGATCTTCTGGAGTATCAGCTGAGAAGTTCCATCAATACACTATAGCACTACTGCATAAAACTGTGAATAAGCTGGTTACACATCTCTAGTAGATTCTTTGCTATCATATCCATGCAGGGCTTCTGATGTCCTGCAGCTTCAGCTATATAAAGTGACACAATATATGTCTGAGGATTGCATGCAAGGTCCTGCAGTTGCTATTAGCAGCTAGCAATATACTCAATCAAATTGTTGTGCCGCTATGTGTGAAGAAACTATTTGAGCAAGTTAACTCCACTTGTTATAGCCCTTGTTACATTTACTTGGAATCTAACACTTTGCTTCTAAGCTGTTGAAGAGTGATGGCCGTGGGGACTTAGTGTCTCAGTTGGCATCCCTATTCCATCGGTGTGGCTCATCGGTGTCACCTTCGGCCACCGTCGATGAAAAAAATCTTGTCTTAGAGATGTCCTCCCTCTTTACTGTAACAAGTCATAGTATCCTGTATGTTTCAGGAAGAAATAAATAGGCTGTCCTTCATATTAACTTCGTGATCAAAAGGTCTTCAAGGTAAAATGGCAAATAAAGGAGAGTTGAATGGGGTTGAACACTATCACAGGTCAGTCAATCAGCCAGATCAATCAACAAGTGACAGAATTTACGATGTGTATGCTGCAATATTTGGCATAAGTCTACTATGAGCAAGCAACACAACCGTTTGTCTGGTTATGCGATAATTCAGAAATCACTGAAAGTTTTATATAGAGACACACAGTGTATCGTAAGGGATATATCACGATACGTATCGTATCGATGTTCAGCTCACTTTACTCAGCACTAAAGACACAGTAATCTTCATTAAATTTCGTAACTGTTGATACTGCTTTGATGTCATCATGATAATTTCAATATCAATGAATACTGATACCATGCAACAAACATTGTTATTAACAGTTGTTTCCTTAACAGTAAATTTGCCCATATTGCGCATTAAAATGACAGTAACACAAGTGTGTTTTGTGAGTTCTGAGCTAGTTTGGTCTACATGTACTCACATGCTAAAAACTATCAGAAGTAAAGTAAATAAAGATTATTTATTTATTCCTTCTTCCCAACAACTAAATTGAGTTTAAGCTTCTTCCACATGTTTAGATGGTGACAAAATATCACACACTCAACAAACCTTTCGCTTGGAGCAGACATTTTCCTCTTGTCTCGTCGTATATTCTCCGATTGTATGGCTTCCCCACAACTCCACGCCGACTCGAAACTAAGTAACAGTCAAAATAGCCAGTGGCACAAAGTAGTTGACACACATCAGGAATATGTTGTATCTGGAATGAATGGAGCGAGATGTTAATGGTTTGGACTGTTGGCCAAACTAAACATAGGCTGCATAGCAGCAAACCTTCAGCGAAAAAAAAAAACACCATTAAAGGACACAATTAGGCCATGAAAGTGTTGTGAACCAAATTTCATGTTAGTATATATATGCAATAGTGTCCAGTCTTTACCTGAAAGGGTATGCTAAACCATAGAAGTTGACTAATTCACACATATTATGGAGCAGTTTCATGCATATTGAAGGAATAGGATGTGAGCTGTGGGTTGGAAACAAAATAAAATATTCATTTGTATTTTTCTTAAGTTTTTCTCCATATTCTCAAAAGCATTAAAAATACGTAGTAGCCTCTATGAACTTCGTTTGCTGAAGGTAAAAATTATTCAGAAAACAGAAGGTTAAGTTGAGGATGAAACCATACGGTTGTTGTCCCATAGATATAAAAATGAGCTGCAATATGTATGTACACGTTGCAGAAATTTCATTTGTACAGAGCATGATTTCATATACTTACGGTGAACTTATGTCTGCATTTAAAAGGTTGTCTAAACTTGACTGAGTAGGTTGTTAATTAGCCTCGATGGCTTGTTATAAATAATTCACAGAACTTGACAGAATGATAAAACAGATTACATGGATATCCAAGATAAAGTAAAACCTTTTCTTGGACCACCTCATGTACAAGAGTCCTCAGTTCATTGGGAGGCAGACGAAGCTAAATTGCTTATTACTTACATTTAAAGTTTTTAAGCCTGATCTGACATATGGATAATTTTCAGTTTGCAAAGAATTGTGGCTTCATAAAAAGATTCATATAATTTTTTCATTTGAGGCCCCAGACAAATTAGAATTTCATAACTTTTCTTGTGTTTACAACACATCTCGACTCATTTTCTGGGGAATGCAAGAGTTGGCTGGTTTAATGAGAAACATGGATCCCAATCTGACTCTGAAAAGACCCCAGTGCTTGCTGTAATTTCATGTAAATTTTCCAAGTGATGGTGAGACGCCTAATGCCAATTTTCTTCCACATAACTTGTCACATCTGGACCGTCACAGAGTATGATGTACAAAGATAATGACATTACATTTGTCTTACTCTGTGATGCTATGAAATCATTCAAAACTTGGACTCCAAATCCAGAATGTTGACCGTGTTGCATAAAGATTTTTATCTTATGACATGTGATTTTATTACGTATATATTTAAACTTTTATTATAATGCAGCAACTCAGGTGCATTTTTATTTTATTATTTTGTGTGATTGAATAGAAGAAGGAATACAATGTATGATGTTTAGGCAAGGAATTTAAGTACATGTTTCATCATTCATTCTCCTCATGAATTGACATTCTTATAATTATTATTATGCTGTATTATGAGTGTTTCAGAGTTGATGGTACCTCATACAAATATTTGCATGTCACTTCTTTTATCTTTTTTAGAATTGTATCCCCATAAAATGTGTGAAATTTTACCCACTTATCCATGCTAAGTTCCAACATTGAATAGCAACAAGTCATGGGAGTCACTACAAAATAAGTATCAGATTGATCTTGTCAAAGGAGCTATCACTTAATTTAGGTTTCGAAAAATCAAAGATCAATATTGAACGTTACTTTAGCTATTGAAGGAAACCAAAAGCATTGGAAAGTGAGTGGACCTCTTCCCATGCAACAAGCCACTAAAGACATTTGGGAGACCAGCAGTTATACAGAATGCTCCTTTGTGGTAAAAAGGGAAAATGAATGAAGTTTTGGCTTGGAAGCAATAACACTATATTAAACAATATCATCTGACTAAAAATATGCAAGGATTGAGCAAAGAAGGCTTAATTTAATTAAAAAAACTGTCAAAGTATGTACATTGTATAGTCATTGTGCACTGCAAAGCAGTAGTCCATAAAAACTACTGCCAGCTGATGTATTTTTGCAGCTAATATATTCGGTGGCACATTGCTGTTAGTTCAGACAAGCTGAATTTAGGAGAAACAGAAACACTGGAGAGCTTGAAATGTAGCCTGCATGTGATTGTGAATATTCTTTACTCTCTTGTTTTGAAGCTACCATGAGTCAATAACTTGTGATTGTAATTTGTATGGGTAGTGATTAGGCACCCCTTTGGTCATTGGGGTCAAAACGTTTAGCAGATAGCTGTACTTACACAAGGTCAGTTTCCTTATTGTGTCCATCGGGCCAAACTATGAAGCAAATGGTGCGCGTTGAGGTGTCCGGGTAGGTCCACGTGTGGGTCTGGGCATAGACCAGATTTGGAAAAGCAATGGCCACCGAAGCCACCCAGATGACAGATATGACCCCAAGGACCGTGCGTGCTGACAGGCGGGGCTTCAAGGGGTGGATTATTGCCATGTACCTACAAGGAAAAAGGATGAGTAAGCATGAAAAAAGAAGAGGAAAATGAGGAGTCACATATTAAGAGGTTGCCCTACCACAGGTCTTCCTACAAGTAAATATGGGAGACGGTAAGTCTTCAGCATGCAGGATATAGAGTCCACAAGGCAGTGGAAAAAGACCAGACAAATCAATTGTGACCTTTGTGGTTCAGGTGATTCTATTTTAGAGGCATCTTGAATTATCTGGTAATATATTAGGCTTGCCACATTTGAAGTTCGTCCAACAACATGTTCCAATTAATATACAAAGACATCCAACTGACGCTTCCTTTGAAGCAAATAACAAAGCAATTATCTTCTCCTACGTTTATTGGATATCAATTTATATTTGAAGTGACAACGGGACAAAGGCTCCTAAAGAGAGTTGCCAGAATGTCATACTTCTTCCTGAAAGGTCAGCTTTGCCCCCTGCTGATCAGGCTGCCTTTTGTGACGTAAGCTAGAACCTGCTATGTAAATTATATTAGTTAATGGCTAGAGGATGATGGGCCACATATGAAAAATAAATACATATTGGTCCTTAATATTGCCTGACATTTGCATAACAATTAACATTTATGCCTGTGATATTTTTGGCTTCGTGCTATGGCAACATAATAATAATCTGATTGATCCTGGCCACACGCTTTAGGACAGGGTGTTCCCTTAAATGTGAAAGTCTGATATTCATTAGGGCTAACCCCTTTCTTACTCCCAGGTAAAATTAAAGCTTAGTTTAGAACTCACACCAGAGTCCCAATGATGTAGAGGGCTTTAAAATTGAATTTTCATGCTATTTCAGCTACTAGATGTCAATCACTCAATGCACTCTCTAAGCATACTCATCCCAAGATATTAACAAATTTCATCATTTCAACATATAAATATTCAATTTTCAGACTAATGTGTCAATGAGATATCAGGCAGAGTGGATTTGTTTTTTGTGGTCATCATCCTCCACCCTCTTAATGATGATCTCTTTGTCATATTTTTTCCAATAAAAACTTTCCCAAACCAACAATGACCATGCAATCAATGATTCATTTGCCAAATTGAATTTTGCATTTGCATTTGTGCAAGGTCACTCTTGGATTAAAGCACTTTTCCATTAGTGGCCTTCTGAATTATCTTCTGCTGTCTCCCTCAGGGACATTTTCATCTTTTTACTTTTTTCTTTTTAAGCTGCCTTTCGATATTGTTCATTGTGTTTTTCATCTTCCTTAACTCTTTGTTTCTTCTTTTTTTGATTCCCAAATTGTTGATCCAACAGGATGCTTTCTTCTGCACAAGGTTATGCAATCTGTTGACGTATCTGAAATAAAATTTTGTGTTGCAGCTTGTGCACTGAGATGACAACTTCTTTCATCTTATATGCAACTATTATAAGATTGAGACTGATCTTTGACATTTTTTCAGCACGTGGTAAAACTGATCACCTGTTTAGAGGCAGCTTTTATTTACAAATACCATCAAGTGAAAACTTAGGACCACAACTTTTGACCGCTGACAAACATACGTTCGAAAGGCTTTTTCTAAAATATGGACACTTATTTTCAATCTAGAACTATGAATCTTTCACAGGATAAAATTCAGCATATTTGGAATGGATTTGCAACATTGTGGACAATTTTGTCATTTGGAAGTCATTCTGTTGTTGCCTTGTAAACTGAAATTCAGCTAGGTGGGGCAGATAATAATGAGGAGAACAAGACTGAAAAAAATTAGGGCTGACATCCGATTACACTGCTACAAAGAACATTGTCTTTATTGTGAATATATGTTGACTTCACTCTTATTCTCAAATGTATTTTCAATGAAAGGCTGGCTGACTGCCTCAAAAAGTACCCACTTGCCTTTGTTTTGTTTCAATGTATTAATGTTGACTGATGACAACAGTATGTGAGTGAACCGAAATACAGCCTCATACAAAATGTATATTTTGGGGAAGAAGGGCAATTTTTGAGGGAATGGATGGAACAATTAATCAAACTTATTGGCTAGGCATTTTGTTTGACATGAGTAGCATCCTCCTCAAGGCAATTCATGAATAGCCATCTAGCAGGCAGCGCATAAGGCCATTATTTTCGATCGCATCAAGCGATGTCTTGTGATCATAACCTTGTGACCCCTGGCAAACATTGCCTTCATCACTCTTTGCCAATGACAATAGGTCACCAAGCACCAGTGAGCCTTGTTTGCACCACCAAATGGACCAGGCACAATCAAGCAACAATCAGCCATTAAGCACCATAAAAGAAGAAGAAGAAAAAAAATGCGCAATTACATTTTCATTGGCAGAAGTAATGAAGTTAAGAAAGTCAAACAGCATACTATAATTTATATTAATGAATATCATACTTCTATTGAAATGATGAATCATGCCTTTTAGCAAAATGCTGCTAATTTGATAATATTGAAGCATTTAGCAAGAAATCACAGCTTCTTAGCTTCTTAGAACCCAAATCAAGTTCTGGACATCTTTGAAGTTTCGATGAAATTATATTTTCTTATAGATTACCGAACCATGTTATCATACTAGTTACCATACCATTGAAATAATCTTGTGTATGTGATATCGGCATTACTTCCAAGTCAGACATGGAATATACAGTGTATTTAGCTGATGATGGCTTTTCATAGACATGTCAGACTGCTAATGTAAACAATGCCATAGCGAAGCAGAGTAAACAGTTGTGGGTGGTGTTGCTGACAATGTTACATTGTATCTGTGTGTGCAAACAATACTCAGATAATATAAGGAATTGGGATAATCTTAGCTTTGCACTGAATCTCACCGACTAGATTTTATATATTTAAAATTATTTTTTTTTATTGATGCCTTCAAATTGGGCTCAGAGACCATCCTGAAGGTGAAATATAGGATAAAGTGTAAAGTTTGACACGCTGATGGCTCTTATCATAAAGATGCTTATTGTCACTCACTTTTCATTTTACTCTTGGCTTTCCTTTCTTAATATTATCCACCCTGCATGCAGTATACGGAATTATCAATGATTTTGTCTGATAGATTTACTCTCCTCTCTGTTCACTAGCAGCCTATTGGCTTCTTATGGCTGGTATGGCCTGAGCTGGCTCCCACAGCATTGTAGCTGTAACATGCATTTTTGTCAGTTAGATCATGACCTAGAGTTATTCGATAGCCCTTAGTGGTTCACGGGTGTCTCTCTGTCATTCTTGGGTGGCCAGGCCTTGTTACCAAAGATCCCAAATCTCTTCTGGGCCAGGAATCGGCCTGTAGATGCAAGCACCAAACTGCAGAATGTACCAAATGGGAATCAGATGGACTGCAGATCTACTTACATTCTAGTGAAGTTGAATTTCACACATCGTTCACGGAAGCTGTGAGGATAACTAAGGGAAATTTCCAGGAGGAAAGGATAGATATACAAAATTAAAAGATATATTATGCAGAGAACCTGAAACACAATGCAGCTCTTAGGAGACTAATGGAACATATAAGTTGCCAAGCTGCAGTAAAATAATGTATATAGATATATTTCTGAGCCAAAATTTCATCACCATAGCCCTTTGCTCAAGATCATAAGGTAGCCACCACTAATAAAAAACTGAGTAAGCTCCACCAGTGGAGAATGCAGCAGCCCTGAGCTACATTATTGCATGGAAAGCTCACTCAAAATTTCACTAACTGCATGCCAGTACATAAATTATTGTTATAACCCCAATATTGACCACTGACTGATCTCCGGTGACAAGCAGCTCATAATGCATACTATTCATGGCATAGTCTCAATATTGGTGATTTTTTATTCTCCTTGAAGTGTAAATGATAGGTTTGACTTGCCGGCAGTTCAATGATGAGGGTAAGTGTCACCTGGCAGCAGACCAGCCGTGTAGTGGCCAGCTTTAATCCCAGAGAAAATTTATGTGAACTGTATTCTTGCCTGCTCAATCATCAGCTACTTGAAAGTACTATGATTCATAGTGAAACTTTAAGCGGCAAAACAACTAACTTTTTCCAAATCCGTTTATTTTTTCCAGTTTGTATATTTCGTGAGCCTCAAAGTAGGGCTATTTTTCTCCCTGAAGATAAGAGACAGGATAACCAACATCAGATTATGGCATAATGCATTCACAGTGTAACATAAATTTTTTTCAGGTTGTCATTATTGGTTTGAGAGGGTCCTTTTATCTTTTAAATTTAATACCCCATTTATCTTATGCCGTTATTTAGCACAGTCCCTTCAGTTCCATTAATTGATCTCACATCATAAACTGTTTCACAAAAGCAACTTAGGAAAAATGATAAGCCTCTCAAAGACATATCAAGGTGCATCTTATTATATTCAAGTGAATATGTGATAGCATCATAGCGAACATCTTTCATCTGTAACGATGGGCACTATTGCAGCTGTTTCCATTCCCATGGGAGCTTACTTCACATGTCCATATATTCTGCAGGACAATATAAAATGTAATTGGTCCTATTTTTTGTGTGCAGGTTTACATGTTTATTTTGACAAGCTTTATTCACAAACTGCTCAATTTGCCAAAGCGTACTTTAGGCGCTGTGAGTAGAGGTATTATCAAAAGGGCTTTTACAGGAGACATCTAAATAAATATGTCATCATTACAGAAATGTACTGTAGTCAGGCTGGTGCCCACATTTTTGAGCATATGCTATTCTAGTATTCATAAAGTCTTGTGATTCTTTCTTATTGTTTCCATAAGCGAATAGGCAAAATCAAAAGATTTAGTCCACAGACCTGCAAAATAATGACATAGTCATGAAGCTTTCATTGCTCTGAATTTGAAAATAGAACAATTGAAAAATTACAGGAGTGAATATAATCAATATAATAAGTTACAATGTACCAAGTACAGTGTAGTGCTACATTGTATATGATGAACCATCATTTTCAATAATATTCTCTATCAAATGATATTTTATATTTTAAGTACATGTAAAGTACCAACCACTTGATTGCATGCAGCTGCTTTATTAGGATCGTATTGTCCAACACTTCCAAAATCATTAGGTGGAGCATCTTGTCTTATTGAGAATGACAATAACACAGCAAATTTGAAATTCAGGTATTACAATTATGAATGCCAACCAAATTGTGATCAGAAAATGATTAGCGGAATAAAAATTCTGGAATGCGGCCATGCGTGTTGAAAATTTGGAAAATTTAAGACAGCTGTGCAAAAAGGTGGGCATGAAAAGGCAAGAGCAAGCAAGTCATACAGACTGACAGGGAATTAACTTGAACAGATACCTCACCAAAAAGGCCAGAATTTAAAAACAATTTCTGAACCAGCACATTTGAGAGCCAGATGTGATTTAAATAATTCAGTAATCATGCTTGCATGCTTGGTTTGTTAGCTGAAATTTGAAAACTGGGAACATGAAAAGCAATATTCCATGCAATGTCATTTGCTTCTTAGTATTGTCAAAGCATTACTTAATTCACTTCTCTAACTTCTTATAAATAATTCAAGATGAACCATACACAACCAACCTTTTTTGCACAGGCAAGACAAACATTTTGAAAAGTTCTCTCTGTGTCACAAATCAAATTCAAATCTGGGCGGATCTAATCAGAATTAGGCAATAGAGAAAGATGAACAGACCATGTCAATTAGAATCCATGCCATCTCTGTGAAACTTCTTGCTGATCCAAAATGACCAAGTTCATTAGTGAAGGAGAAAATTTGGTTTGGTCAACATACAACAGACTCAAAGCAATTTCCATATAATACAACTAGATTGGTTGAATAAAATGGCCCTTAATGAAATCCCAGTTGTTTTTCTCCATAATGTAGGCATTGAAAGAAAATGTTATGAGAGAAATGATCATGCAATTAATACTCAGAGACCAAACATCATTCAGTGACAGAGCGGCAATTATTGTAATTATCAAATTTTCAGAAGAATTTGTTATTCTTAAAGGGGTCAATAAAAACCAATGACAGTTCAGTTAGAATATATCAAAATACATTTAAATGGTCATTTAACCATCATTATCTAAATTTAAAAGCTTGAAAGACAAACGTCATTATTGTCCTTCGTGATTAGATCTTATTATTCTATGTGGATATTGGATAACAGTTTTTTGAAATCGAAGTTTTAGGTGCTTTCTTGTTTTTTTCAAGCACTGTACTCTAAGTTTCCATAAGCTCTGACATGGCTCCCCAGAGCCCATAGGCAGCTGTGAAATGTGCATACTTGTAAAATGTCATGGTTCTAGAATTGCACTTCTGTGTATGAGGTTTTCAGTTTATTTCCAACCATTTGAGATCAACAGAGGTATCTTCCTCATCTCCTATAAAATAATAGATTCTACTAAATTCTACACTGTGATTTCAGTGACTCTTTGTTCATCTGCCTGGCAGTTTCAAGACCTTAAAATAAACTGGTTTATATGTCTTTCCTTTGCCAGTTTTCAGTAACCAAGCCTGCAAACTACATACAAAAAAAGCAATTGATTAAGGATGCAATTGAGCTTCATTAAACGTATTGGCAGGACACTTACAGTACAACCCAAAATAAAGTATGATTACCCCAGCAGGAAGGAAGAATCAGCCACTACTTTACCCTTTCACACCTTTTGACGACCCCTTGATTCACTTCCTACTTTTACCTACTTGAAACTACCTTTTAAAATTACATTAAAATCACATTTAAACAACACCAATTTGAACTCAATCACCCCCATTGTGTTTGATTTACTTGATATTTTGCACCTCTGCTAATTGCAATTACATTGGTAGCTGTCTAAATAGAGTTCTTAATGTGGGCTAAGGTTGTTGTAAGGAGTCAAAGGGAGTTGTAAGGAGATTTGGGGTGGAGATGAGAAAAGAGGGCAAAATAGGTAAACAGAGGACTTCTGACAGAAAATTTTCTTACTTTATTTTGGGTTGTACTGTACGCTGTCATGAGTGGACATCTCTTGAGATCACTTCAGAGCCAGCTAAGAGGCATTTCCTTTATTTTTGAATGTCATCAAGGGTTGCCCTGTAACCTTAGCCTAGTGATCAATGGTAAACATTGCATTCATCAATCTTGGCCAGTTACAAAAGGTGACCAAACACCAGGGAGCCTCGTTTGTTGTCACTAAATAGACCAGGTACAATCAAACAGTAATAAGCTATACAGCGCTATTATAGAACAGAACTAAGAGACAATTGTATAAGGGACCGTTCAGAATTTATGACTGGGGGGGGGGGTGGGAGTTTTGCTGGAACTTCCCGTCAAAAATTGATGCCCCCCCCCTTGAGTTTCATGCGGATTTTTAGTACCCCACCCTTACGTTTCATGCGTATTTTTAGAACCCCCCCCCCACTGGACATACAAAGCGATACACACAGATATACTGTTATACATGGCCACGCGTACAGATTCGCGTCATTTCGCGGACTTTTGCGCGTGAAAATGTCCAAATAAAATGAGTTTATGCGTGTTTTTTAACATTTTTTCTTTGTTAAAATTTCTAACCCCCCTTGGAAGTGTTGTCAAAAATTAATACCCCCCCCTTGGAACACGTGTGAAAAGTTAGTACCCCCTCGGCCAAAACTCCCACCCCCCCCAGTCATAAATTCTGAACGGTCCCTAATTGCCTTTTCCTTGTATGAGGTAAAAGGTAGCGGAAGATAAATAACATCCTCTGTAATTGTATCGTAATTGTAAATACTGTCAGTCATGCACCGCAATGCAGGCACGAAATTTGTGGTGAGCCTTCCACAATGATACAGCTCAGGGCAGCCATAGAGCGGCGCCGGCAGAGACTATAAGAACTTTGCCCAAGGTTCCCATGCCGAAGGATTTTCCGGTGTTGGTGACCGCCGTATGATGATAATTGATGAGAAGACTGGAAGTCTGGCACAAACCCTATTGATTCAGGGATGCCCAGGTTCTTTCAGTTGCTCCAGCACAGAACACTGGATACAACCCACCTCCATTTAATGTCCAATGGGCACAGACCAAACTGAGTATCAGGAGTGGGAGTCGAACCTACGACCTTAGAGCCAGACTGCATCACATCTGCATCACAACCTCACAAACCCAAGATGGGATATATATACACTGCTCATTTGGCTGAGGGTTTTCCATAGACATGTCAGACTGTTAATGGCAAAAAATGTCACACCTAGACATAGCAAACAACTATTGTGGCATAACTACAATGTAATGTAGTGTTGCTGTCAATGTTGCATTGTATAACATCCTTGTCTAGATAAGGTGTACGCATCTTTGTTGTTTTTAAATATAGATATACATGTACATAAACTTAAAACTCTCATGATATGTTACAAATAATATCAAGACAAACTTATGTTGTTGTTTTTTTTGACAAGTCTACCAAATATTATTTCTTACATTTATGATGCTAGTTGTTATTGATGCCTTCCAACTGCCCTCTGAGGAAATTCTGATGGTAAAGTATAGGATGAAGTGTGGACTTTGTCGAACACAATGAGGGTTCTTATCCCAAAGATGTTTATTGTCACGCACTTTTCGTTTTACACTTGCCTTTCCATTCTCAGCATCATGTCCCCTGCAGTGAAAAGAATGATGAATGTTTTTGCTTGATAGGATTACTCTCCCCCCTGTTCACTAGCTGCTCATTGGTTGCTATGGTCTTAGCAGTCACCAAGTACCATCTCTTGATGCTCTTACATGCATTTTTGTCGCTTAGATCATGACCTAGAGTTATTCACCAATCTAGGTGGTTCTTGGGTTTCTCTCTGTAGCTCTTGGGTGGCCAGGCCTTTTTGCCAAAGATTCCGAATCCCATCTGGGCCAGGAATTGACTAGAAAATGTATGCACTGAACTATATAACACAATATCAAGACAAGCTTATGTTGTAGCTTTTTGACAAGTCTACCAAATATCATTTTACTTTCATTTAAGATGCTACTTTTTATTGATGCCTTCCCCCTGCCCTCTGTAACCACTCTGATGCCGAAGTATACGATAAAGTGTGGACTTTGTCTAACACAATGACGGTTCTTATCCAAAAGATGCTTATTGTCACGCACTTTTCGTTTTACACTTGCCTTTCCATTCTCAGCATCATGTCCCCTGCAGTGTAAAGAATGATGAATGTTTTTGCCTGATAGGATTACTCTCCCCTCCGTTCACTAGCTGCTCATTGGCTGCTATGGTCTTAGCAGTCACAAAGTTTCATCTCTGGATGCTCCTACATGCATTTTTGTTGGTTAGATCATGACCTGCAGCCATTTGATAGCCCTTAGTGGTTCTTGTGTGTCTCTCTGTAGCTCTTGGGTGGCCAGGCCTTTTTACCAAGGATCCTGAATCCCATCTGGGCCAGGAATTGGCCAGATGATGTATGCACTGAACTGCAAAATGGACCAAATGGGAATCACATGAGCTGCAGACCTACTCAGGTTCATATTTCACATGACTTTAGCATCAGCAGAGAGGACAGCTCAGAGGAATTTCTGGGGGGAAAAGATGCAGAGACTTAACTTTGTCAACTAATGCCAATGGATGAATAGAAATTTAAAACTGTATATATATACAGAGAATCTGAAGCATAGTGCATCTTCTAGAAGGCCAAAAGAACATATCAGTTCCTGAATTTAAGTAAAAGGATCATGTATGGAAAGAGCCATCCAAGATATTTATTAATCTAAGCCAAAAATGTCATCACTGGAGTTCCAGATTTCAAGATTTCATACTACATACTTCTCACAGAAGTTACCATTACTGGAGAACATTCTTTTATGGAAAGCCTGCTGCACTGTTCTTTACTCTGAGCGTCGTGTAAAGCTCAATTAGTGTTTCACTAACTACAATGATAAGTACCACATATTGTAATCCACAATTTCAATATTGGAAGTTTTTTTCCTGTCCCCGAAGTGTCAATAATAGGCCTGACCTGCAGTTGTGTCAATGACGAGGGTAATTATCACCTAGTCGAAGACTAGCCATGTTGTGTCCAGCTTTAATCTCCACGGAAATATATGTGGTCTGTGTTCTTGCCTGCTCAATCGTTGGCTGCTTGAAAGTTGCTACTCAAATTTAAAGAGACCAGCAGTGAGTAAACAAACTTTTTTCACATTTATATTTCATGAGCCACAAGGTACGGTGTTTGGGGTTTTTTCTCCTTGGGAAGATACACACACACACCAGCCAACATCTATCATAATAGATCAGTCTACAAAATGCTGGTTCTGATAAAAGGTCCTCCATTCATCATTGTATACAGAATATATCTTAATTATCAGTGGCGCACGAGTGGAATTCTTGAGGGCCAGCAAAATTTGCCAATTTCAGGATCCTGTTTTCATATGGGATGTCTTCAGAATCATTGATTTTCAATGATATAATATGTATGATCAACTGCCTCCTTGCGAAAATTGTTTTGGGGATGAGCGATACCCCCTGCCTCATCCCCCCCAGTTATAGTTCGAATAAAGCTATTCATTCTTAAATCCTAGCTGGCCAATAAACATGTCAAGTTTGTATTAGATATTCAGTACATGTACTCTTAAAAGTCAGGTAGGCCTATGAACCTCAGATATTAGCATGATCACTTCTTACCATCTGGTAAATAATTTGGAAATAATAAGCTTCTCCGAGATACACCAGACTGGAACTTATTTTGTCTAAATAAACGGCATCTGTCCAGGTGGGTAGCATTGCCGCTGTGTCTCCATTTCTATTGGAGCTAATTTCGCATGTCCATATAAATTTTCCAGGCCAATATAAGTTGGTCCCTTTATTCAAGGCAATCTTCACATGTTGGTTTCTCCAAGCCTTACTCACAAACTGCTCTATTTTCATGAGTGTGCATTATAAATGTAAGAGGTGAGCAATTGTCTTGATGACTTTCCAGGAGACATCTCAAACAAAAGCATCTTCATTGCAGAAATGCAGCCTGAAAGTGGTCCATAACAGGAGAAAATGCTATCTTAGCATGGCCGTGAAGACTCCTGATACATTCTAGTTGCTTCTGTCAGTGAGGGTAGTTCAAAAATGAAAGATCCTTCAGTACAGCGAGTTTGAAATTATGAAAAAATGGAATTTTGTTGTGGGATTTAGAACATTGAATTTGAAATACAGACGAAGCTGAAATCAAATCAGTGAATATAACCTCCACATATCATTTTGCTGAGTTTAATACTGTAATCCCTCCAGAAAAAAGGCTTTGTGACTGTGTCAGCTTGTTAGAAAGGGAAATTCTTTGTTGGGCCTATCTAATTTTTAGAAATTGAGCAAATGAGTGACCATTGAAATTCAGAAATTAACGGGCAGGCCTAAAGAACCTATCTAACAATAGATATCTTATGTGAAATAAGACCGATATAATGAAATATCTTACAATTACTTATTCTACCAACATGACCACAAAAGAAAGAAAACAATACAGTTTTACAGATGGTTTCATAATTGTAGACACCGACACGGAATGTGAATGCTTTTTTAGAACATGTATTATATAGAGGAAAGTGATGTAAAAAAACCTGATGTCCATCCCTTTTTCCAATAGAAAAGTATGTGTAGGAGAAAAATCACAGTTGATCTCTACAAAAGAGAAATCATTTTAAGACCTTAGCAGATGGGTTAAAATTTGGTAACTCTGAAATTCTTGTCTCCAGTGTTTAACGTTAATTGACGAAGCCAAGAAGGCAAATGCAGGGTCTTTTGCTGTCACTTGTCATAGACAAGGGTATTAGCAATAAATATCACACGCAACATGTGTGCCAGATAACTTTTATCCTATCCAAAAACAGTACTGAAGTGACAAACCCCGCTCAAAATGGCCTGTCTCCACCAACATTTTCTATGAAATTTTGCATCACAGACACTAGTGCAGGATGCGGATTCAATTAAACTCTTGAACACAAGGAGGCTTAACTATCACTCTTCTAAAATCTAGTAACCAAAAGCCAAAATATTATTTTATATAAGAGCTGGAGGCTGTTGTGTTGGTATCTCCAATATTGCATCATTAGCATCACCACAGATTTGTTTCTCAATAAAAATTAAGTGGATGCACATTCTGTGAGAGAACCTTTTGTCCGACATTGTCCAAAAATCCAAGAAGACAACTGCCCTATCTTATGCTCTGCATTATTCATGTACCCCAAAATATTTGATTATTTCCGGCAGTATGTCAGTTGTCCTATCTCAATTTGTCATTAGCAAACTTGCTGCTCTATTTTTACTGTATATTTCTGGACCAGAATCACTGTGAAACATGCTTTTGGTGTTCATAAGTATGATGCCTGCACATATTTCCAGACTGCTAGCTTTACACAGGCCCTTATAAAGATTCTCACCCAAATTGTCATTAGCATCACACTGTCATTAGAATCATGACAAAAGTGACTCATTGCCTCTACCCCACTAGAATATCATTGCAGGTGACTGGAGTTGTAGTCGATTGAATACATATTATCTATAAATGTTTCAACAGAATATTACATAACATTTTTACATTTTCCTTGCGTCTGACATGCCTAAGTATAAAGTTTGACGCTTCTCTGAAACTACTAATCAAATATGGGACGCCAGTAATATTTTACCATTGTATGGCATCTGAAATATGGTTCAGCAAAGACACTGGGAGCTGCAGGGAGTATTCGGGAACATCTTGTTATTCAGGATCAAAACTATTTGTGAAAAGAGTATTTTTGTTCCTGTTTGTAAATTTCTGAGTCAAGAAAATTTTCTATCTCAAAAACTTTTGGTAATAGAGACCTGAAATAAAGCTCAATGTGTACAGAATAGCCACTTTCCCATATGTTGGTATTGGTAATACATTCTTCAGCTCTAAATGGTGCGGTTTCTAAGTTATAGGCATGATGCTAATGACACACATATTTGGTATTTTAATTGAACAAATTGCACTATCTCAAAAACGATTGGCGCCAGAGACCTGGGACTTAGCCCAAAATGTGCAAGGCACTTGCCTAATCATTGGTAATAGATTGTTTAGCCCTAAGTAGTTAGGATTTTGAGTTATAAATGTAATGTTACTGATAGTCAAAAACCATTACGGCTGTATTCATCAGCTCAGTACAGATCAGCAGAGCATTGGGACCCTTGGACATGAAGGTGCAGTAACAGCTGATTGTTTGTTCTATCCAATGCAAACTTAAAAAAGCATTTCCAGACTCAAATTTTTAAAAAAAATTTTCAGCTGAAATTTCAAGGTTTTTAAATTTTGACCCAGATAGTAGTCTCACTAACGCATTCATGTGCACCATTTATAATGATCGTTTTCATATTATCATCTGTGTCAAATGTTTCACTATGTAATTAGATAGAGCACAATGAATTGCTTGATTGGTGGGAATTTTCTTGCTCATGCAATCCCATAGCCATTAAGCAGAGGTATTGTTGTTTGATTGAGAGTGACATTTTAAACTGCAAATTTGACAATGCATGCAAACCAAATTTCAATCAATAAAGTTACCTTTGGAATGCAAATTGTGGAATGTGGCCATGCATGTTGGCAATTTGGAAATTTTAAGACAGCTGTGCAAAAAGGTGAGCATGGTTAGCCTGGATCAGCCAAATCAGGCAAGTTGACTGGAGACCAAATATCTCAAGACACACATGACACAACAGAATGTTGTTGCAATCAATGAACAATCAAATTTTGAAAACAAATTGGGATAAATAATGCAATGTGCAATAATTGCTGCATGCTTCACCAAGAATGCAAGGTTTACCCCTGGATTAAACAATTTAATTTTGAGATCGTGTGAAGTCAAATGTACATGACCTACTTATGTACATAGTGTTCTCACTGTCAGGCTTTATAATCATTTCTTATACTTCGAAAAAAGAACCAAACACAAGTCAGTTTTGCATAGGCAAGACAAACAAATGCCCTTTGTTTCTCTGAAATGTGATTGAAATCTGAGCCAAAATTATCAGAATTTGCACATAGAGAAAGATGAACAGATCACGTGAATTATAATCTTTACCATCACAGTGAAATTTCTTGCTGATCCAAAATGACCATGTTTAAGTTCTACTTGAAATAGAAAGGTCTGCCAGATAAATTGTTCAAAAATATCTTAATGTGCCCATAGAGTATTCAAAGTTTAAATGACGCTTATACTTGATTCCAACGTCAACCCATTCAAGACATCAAAAGCATAGTATTATGTAGTTGCTGGTGTGCTTGTCACCTTTTGCGTCAGAAAACTGTTATGTAGTTATTATATCCAGTTTTAGTCTCAGCCTTAAAATGAAAAGAAACATGTTCTTTTGTGGTCACAATTCTTTATTATGTATTCACCAATCTACATAACAAAATGATGATCTATATAATATATATGTGATATTGCGATGCGATGTGAACAGACATTGGTGAATATTAAGCAATGATCCACAGAAAGAAAGAAAAAAATGTTTGTTCAGTATGTGACCGTCACTTTTGAACGGGCAGAAATTTCCACTAGAACTAAAAACACAAAATGTCTGCAGTGTTGTACGCCCCAGGCAAGTACAATCTTGCACAAAGTCGGGGGTCCCTACAGGATTTACAGTCAGGGTTATCTCTGTAAGCAATAACCCAAAATGGGCCCCAATTATATGTAGCGTTTTATATAGTACAAGCCTTTAACACACTTTGTTTTTGTGAAGTCACAAAGGGAACGAAATAAATCAATTTCAGTTGTTTTGTGTTGGGGCGATGTTCAAACATTGGGACGATAGATAATAATACTTATTTACAGCTTCATATATGATGATAATACATCAATGACCATATCCACCATCAGTATAACACCAGTATCAGAACAACCTTCTATTAATAAACGAGATATCACAATGATTACCACAAACTTAAGATATATGGTTTCACCGAAAAGGTAAATGTTGATATCTCTGCTATGTTCAACTATTTACACAATGATGAACGTCTTACACTCAAACTGACTACAAAACAAGTGACAAAATAACAAACAACACAAGCTGCCACATTCGTTAACAGTAATAATTTACAGTCTCTTACAATGTCATATTACAAGTCAAATGAGAATCTAAGAATGAATATCCTAACAATAAGTCACTTTTATGGGTGAGGCATTGACATTTTTCAGTCTATCCATTGATAATGACAAAAAAGGGAAATGCGTTCACCAAAACCACTATTACTGCAATCAAGGAAAAAAATAATAGCTAAAGCTTTTCAACAAAGAGCTGATATAGCTCACTTCCATATCTCCCTATGGTGCAAGACAGGGCACCATTTTGTCCTTTATGTGCAAATGCATACTGGAATTAGGTTATTCACACCATAAGGACTAAAGTGATTGAATCATCAATAATGGCAGAACTTGATTGAATATGTTTGTTCGTTTTCATTACACAAAGGTCTGCACATTGACTCACCAGTAGCTTTCACCCTTTTCTCAAGGGCTTCCTCAGCTGTCTGAAGTGGCTCAGGTGGTTATTTGAGAGAAGGATGTAAGCTCCTTGGGAGTCATGGAAGGACCTTTGTGTTATGAAAACTAACAAACATGGATCTCTAAAGGTCAGGATTAAGCTTAAATAGTTTGATTGAATATGTTTGACAGGCAATCTCTGGTAAATATATCATTATGTAAAGAATAATTATCATTTCAATATTTGGTACTATAGTGAAAGGCAACTCAGTCATAGCATTTTTGAATACAGACTACAGATGGTCTCTGGACATATTGTTCTGCGACATTATCTTAAGGACATTCATAAACTTTCAAGCTAGACATTCTGATGAATTCTCAGGCCTCAAATTCCGATTGCGCACATAATGGACTTCAAGAAATGAATAAACCCATTACTCAATGTGTTCATCTCAGTACTGTATTTTCCTGCTCAATGTATGGACCTATAAAGCTATATGCAATTTACTACAAATATAGATATTAGCAAAGACAATAGGAATAGTTCACAGATTTACAATAGCATGGCATTGTTTGCAATCACTGCTCGCCGTCTCCCCATACCGAAGCACGTACTTCTTTAGAAATAGACAAACTTTCAGAAGACCGAACTGAACACATCCATCGTCGCTCATATGTATTCATGATCATGATCATATATTTAGATCCAGAGTGATCCTGCTTGTCTTCCAGAAGAGAAAGAAATATATATGGAATATCCCATCCCATAAGTCAAGATTTGTAGTCACTGTCAACTACATACAGCATCAAATAAACAAAATGTAATTTACATTAAAATTCGTTGTTTCATAAACACTATAAAAATTGGATAATCGTTGCATTGTGCTGCACCAGACACTACTCAGTAATCTTCAAACCAAATTCCTGTAAGCATTTTTAGTCACATGCCCTGTGAATTTGTCTTTTTCTGAAAATATATCTCCATAGCAATCTATATTCCTTTTTGTGTTTCAAGAAGTATTCTCTCAGGAATCGAATTCATATTCCATGAAAAATTTACATTATAGCAATTGATATTATAGTCCACAGTGGTTATTTCATCCTTGTATTCTTGATCAAAGCTTTTTTGTCTATTTCAGAAGCAGTTCTCTTGATCATGGTCTCTTTTAATGTTTGTAAAGCCACCTCGTTGTGTCATGCAAGTTGCTGGACAGTATGTGGACTCCTCCATTGTCTCTATCAGTGTGTGAACCATAGAGCCGTTTCGCTCAAATTTGGTTCCTTCTGAAACTGACATTCGCACTGAGGTGCCAGGATTTTTGTTGAGATTGTCCGAAGTCCGGTATCGAATACATGGCATCCACCGGAAAACATACTTAAACCCTTTTCTGAATCTGCAATAGAAATGGATTGAATTTGAATTAATTTTACTGAAGCATATATGCTCAAACAAGCAGAAGGTGTAAATTGGTAGAATATAGGAATAAAAGAACTAGAATGTATCATTTAAATTTCAAGTTCTCCAAGAAGATAACTAAACTATAATTAGTAAAAAGCTTTATGCCTGAACTCGATGCTGGTAGTCACAGAGCTTTTCGTGCAAAAAAACTACTGAAGTCTGCATGCTATGAGAGAAACTGTAGTTGTAATATAATGATAGGTGCATTCAAGAAATAGGGATAGATGGATACATAGGGCTTCAGGTCAACACGTGGCCATTAATGACCTGCTTTTCTATTGCTTCCACATAAGCACACATGTGCGTAACACTAAAATGTAGTCAAACAGGATTATTGGAAGCTCCTTCACACTCACCTAGCATTCATCCAGCAGTATATAATGGGATTGTACATGGAATTGCTCATTGCCAGCCAGTATATGACAAGGTAGATGTGCTGGATATGAGTATATCTTGACAAGTCTTCATTCTTATTGGTGACGAGAAAGAAAACGTGTTGTGGAAGCCAACACACTCCAAAGATTATCACAACCACAATCATCATCTTCACAACCTGCAATGATAAATCAATTAGTTTTAGTTTAAACAGAATCAATCAATCAAATAGACCATCTTGATATGATAACCAATTATTAACCATCATTGTCAATTTGGTATTACTCTTGGGCCACAGTGTATATGATGATGCAAGAAGAAATTCCTAAACTTGAAAACAGTGACTGTCAAGGAGAACCTGGTATTGAAAATGTAATTATGGCTGTCTCTAACAGCTGAGTGACTATGTTAGCCTATCAAACTTCAGACCAATATATCAAAGACAAGACATTGTCAACTGCTCTGGCTACAGATAGCCTCATTGCTTATCTAATTGCTCTTATCTCACCCTGATTTGATACATCTCATTGCACTGATAATTGTTTAAATTGGCCAACTGGTTGAGAAATCATTGAAACGGTTAGTGGCTTTTGCATCCAATTATTTTCATTAAAGTAAAAAAATCTTTATTTATAATAACCTTTATTTTCACTCTATAATATCCGCTATATCAACTTCTAATAGAAACAGCAAGACGGAAATGATT
Organism: Platynereis dumerilii; assembly: GCA_026936325.1. NCBI lineage: Eukaryota > Metazoa > Annelida > Polychaeta > Phyllodocida > Nereididae > Platynereis > Platynereis dumerilii. Next base: position 1,420,445 of record JAPTHN010000023.1, on the reverse strand, counting down.
TCTGAAACTGAATCAGGCAATCGAGAATAATGGTCCTCAGCAAATGAACATATGCTTTATTTCTTAATTTGATTAAAGGCAATTTTAAATAGACATATATTTATGTACATATCATTTGGTAATTTATTCAAATAGATTCAGATTCAGATTCAGATTAGTTTTATTTTCTCATGCATTCCAAGCATACAATTTAACATTATATATACAGGTTCAGTTTTAAAATAGCAACGTAGAGAAGGTGCATACATAGAGAAGGTGTCAAATAGATGAAGGTTTGGTTGCACATAAATGCATTAGATGAAAAAACAATATTCAGGGGCGTAGATCCTGGGGGGGATTGGGGGATGCATCCCCCCCTAGGATGAACCTGGGGGGGGATGATCATATGATTATCCCCCCCTAGAATTTCAAATTATAACTACTTGATGATGACAATTATTAATCATATTAAGAGATATTAAGCTAATTTTCCATAATACCAGTTGGTTGTTATCTAGAAAATACATGCTAAAGACCTTGTCGAGGAACTTACTTTAGATAATAAATGACCTACAATATTTTGGCTTTTGGGACCCCAAAATCCCCCGTCACGCGACTTTCAGTACATTGGGCCACCAGCAAATTTTGCTTTCACGGAAATCATCCCCCCTACAAAATCAAAAAATCTACGCCCCTGACAATATTGCAGATTGTTCATCTATGTTGCCATATATATTTCTGGTTACTCACAAATTTTCAGATTTCAAATGCCTTAAAAAACCCTGCTAGACAGTGAACATGGACTGGACTTTGGGTGGCATACTTTATCCTTCCACAATTTTGATATAGTTGGTAATTATGAGATTTGAAAAGCAGTAACATTGTGAGTTTGGATTTATAGAGGTTTCCTTAACCTTGGCAGAGAGACAAGAAGAGACAATAAATATTTCTTGATTGCATTTCTAATCTTTTCTGATTGGTTAGTATCCTTTAGATAGAGCTTGGCCATTATCTTTGTATTTATGGATATTACAAATTTATATGTTATTTTCCAGTATAGATTTTGAATCGCAGACTTTTTACGAAACCAATCACAGAGGGCAGTTCGCCACTCCATAAAGGGTCTTGTCTTATTTGTCATAAAGTTTTATATTCGATTTGTCAGACTTCTCAAATATGAGTCAAGCAATAAGATGCAAGAGCTAATTAGGATCCTCTGGAGTATCAGCTGAGAAGTTCCATCAATACACTATAGCACTTCTGCATAGAACTGTAAATAAGCTGGTTACACATCTCTAGTAGATTCTTTGCTATCATATCCATGCAGGGCTTCTGATGTCCTGCAGCTTCAGCTATATAAAGTGACACAATATATGTCTGAGGATTGCATGCAAGGTCCTGCATTTGCTATGAGCAGCTAGCGATATACTCAATCAAATTGTTGTGTCGCTCTGTGTGAAGAAACTATGTGAGCAAGTTAATTCCACCTTTTTATAGCCCTTTTTATATTTAGTTGGAACTTGGAATCCAACTTCTTTTCTATGCTGTTGAAGAGTGATGTCAGTGGGAACTCAGTGTCACAGTTGGCATCCCTATTATATCTGTCTGGCTCATCGGTGTCACCTTCGGCCGCCTTCTACGAAAACGCTGGTGAAATGAGGAAAATGGTCATTAAAGCCAGCTCTGCCCAAGTCAGAGATAGCCCCTGCAAGCACATCAGGACATGATAGCTAATGGGCTGACAGTACAACTATGCATCACAGTTTCAACATTGATATATTGAAGGTAGCGTTATATTTTATTTCATGATCAGAACATTAGTGCTGATTTGATCCCAATGACCTATTAGTGGCGATCCCCAGTCTCATCTATTTAAATTTAAGCTTTGTGAGCATTCACAGTAGACAACTGCTTTTGTCCCCACAGAATTGTTTGATTAATCTGTAAACTTGTTATTTTACATCTTGCTTAAAACTTCGATGGACCTTGCTATAAACCAAAGGCTTTCACAATTTTTGTAAGCATGTGGATTCAGTGTTGCACAGTTGTTCTGGCAGCCCATTGGCTTATACACTGTGAAGTGGAACCTACATGGGCTTTCCCGGACCCAATGTTTGCTCTTTAATTGTGTTGAAACTGTGATGCACAGTTGAGGTGAATTCACATTGGCTAAAGCTAGGAAATCTGAGTTTGAAATGACTCCACGGCTTTTAGTAATGTAACATACATTGCAATGCTAGAGAACAGGGGTGCTAACTGTGACACTGAGTCTCCTCTGACATCACACTTCAACAGGATAGAAAATAACATAAATATGACAAGACTTAGTACAGTAAAAGAAGATGCTGTTGCTCAGACATAAAGTAATAGCCTATATATGGCTGGCGACCTTTGAAGTACCGTAATATGGGGTGAATCGAGACAGTTTTGGCCCTTTTTTCTGTTATAGAATGGCCACAAATCAACCCAGAAACCGAAATATGGTGTCAAATTGTGTCCAAGCAAAAGGTCTAACTATCCGCTGGAGCATCAAGTGATATCTTAAATTTCCAATGATCAGGCCCAGAAAACCATTGTCCAAATTAACCCTCACTTTGGGATGAATCGGGACACTCCATTATTTCCACAATAAAAACTCCTTACCTTCTTTGAGTGATTGCAACTTGTGAATAAACATTAGAAAACAAATTAAATATGCAAAAAAATTTATTTTTAGAAAATCTCAAGTCAATTTCATTGATAATATGCAGATTTATATAAATGTGATAAATGACAGAAAACATTTGAAAGCTGTAATTTTCTTCAAATTTTGCCCGTGACTGATAATCTGGACTAAATCCACTATAGATGATGCCAAGTTCAATAATATTCATCAAAGAGCCAAGGCAGCACACTCAAATGAAAATAAGTAGGTTTATTTTGTTCAATCCCGAAACTTTGCCATAGACCTGGATCTGAACCCAGGACCAAACAAACACAATCCCATATCCAGTCTTTAATTATGGTCTCCTAAAAACACGTTAGACAGATTTTAAAGTTTTCTGCAAGTTTGGTGGCTCAAGTATTTATACTTTTCAAGGTTTATGCAAAGTTTTGACCACCTTGTAAAAAGTCGTTTCTGCAGCGCCAAGTTTAAGGTGCTGCAGCTCCTCACTGCCTGCAATCAAATTCCTAAGGCTAGTAGAAATAGGTTTGTTTTAGCAAATAAAACGTTTCCCTGTTCTGTCCCGATTCACCCCAGTGTCCCTATTTACCCCATATTACGGTATATTGTCTTTTGTTGCATTGATGATCTAACTAAGTTTGAGAGCACCACCTTCCTTTTAAACTAGTTCATATTGTTAGTAGAAAAGGTACTGGTTGTAGACCACTGCCACAAAAACCCACTTCTTGACCACAGAGAAGGCGGTATCACAATGCGTAGACAGCTGTAATTTATCTATTGAAATCATAAAGCAGTCTTTTCTGTATGAATTCTGTCTCATAGAATTGAAACAGGCATAGTCAAAGGTTTTTTTTATCATCTGCATGTTATTGACAGATGATTCAGGCAAACAAACACTAAGATAGGAAGGCTAATGCAGGAAAGGCTGTATAGGCTGAAACTCAATCAGATTCCAGGATGAAAAAAAAATAAAGTTTTTGGTGAGGGAGGCTGCCACAGACTAAAATCGATCAAAAGAAGCTGAATGGCTCATTTTGCTATATTGTGTACAACATATAATAAAGTTAATGACAGAAGTCAGCAGACAACAGTTGAATATGGTATCAGGAGACCTTTGTTTAGTAGTTTGTTAAAGGCTGGGTTTAATCTGTGGCTTCTATTTGAAGGGAAGGCTGTCCTTCCTATTAGCTTCTTGATAAAAAGGGTCTACATTCTACAAGGGAAAAATGGCAAATAAAGGACATTTGAATCAAGCAGAGAAATATCACAGGTCGGTCAATCAGCAAAAGTCAATCAACAAGTGCCAAGAATTCACAATGTCTATGGAGCAATGTGTATGGCCTATGTGTAGAATTATTCCTGAGAAAATTCTGAGTCTCGATCTGTGGACCAACATGGTCTGCGATAGTGATATAAGTACAGATGTCCCCCGTGCACAGTTTAAAGTGTATGTAAAGGGACAAGACCAACAGAAGTTCCTCGTATGATGGCATTGCATACAGCTATAGTATGAATCTTTGGCTTTTCCTGTCCAGTTAGTTTAAGGCCCTGCCCGGCAAGTCAGATAGTGAGGCAATGAAATATTTTCAGGATAGAAGAACTTTACTATGAGCAATCAACAAAACCTTTGTCTGGTTCTATCATGATAATTTAGAATCCACTGATCCATATATTTAGATACACCTAAACCTTCATAAAATCCATAATTGTTAACCCTGCTTTGATGTAATGATGATAATTTCAACCTGAAAAACAAGGCTCTAACTTCTACATTCATTACACAGTGCCGTCAGTGTAGGTGGTGCTGGTGAGGCATTTGCCCCACCACTTTTTGACCAAAAAATGGGTGTTACAATGTACATGCGGAAATATTTTGAGGATTTTCCCTGCACATTATTCCTGAAGACTTCAGCCGAATTTGCCCGACCACTTTAAAATGAAACTGATGCCCCTGACACTACATGTATGAATATTGAGTGTGTTGCATGAGTTCTGAGCTAGTTAGGTCTATATGATGTTAAAAACTGGTAAAGTAAATAAAGGTAATTTTGTAACAGCCATAGAATGCTTGAAAGAGAATGTTTCACTCCTTCTTCCCAACAACTAAATTGAGTTTAAGCTTCTTCCACATGTTTAGATGGTGACAATATATCACACACTCAACAAACCTTTCGCTTGGAGCGGACATTTTCCTCTTGTCTCGTCGTATATTCTCCGATTGTCTGGCTTCCCCACAACTCCACGCCGACTCGAACATAAGTAACAGTCAAAATAGCCAGTGGCACAAAGTAGTTGACGCACATCAGGAATATGTTGTACCTGGAATAAATGGAGCCAAGTGTTAGCAGTTGGGACTGTCAGAAATTATTCACAAAACAGTAGGTTAAGTTGAGGATGAAACCATGCAGTTGTTGTCCCAAGGAGAAACAATGGACATGTTGCAGAATTTCATTTAGTACAGAGCATTATTTCCCATACATTTTCCGGAGAATGCAGGTGGTGGTTGCTCTTATGATAAAACATGGATCCCATGTCTCTGAAAAGACCTCAGTATAGCTTGTTCTAATTTCTGAGTGATAATGAGACTCCCATTACCAATTTTCTTCTACGCAATTAAGGATTGGGTAAAAAGGGCTTCATTTGATCAAAATATGTCAATGTATATACATACATTGTGTACAGGAAAGCAATTGTCCATGAAAACTACAGCCAGCTGATGTATTTTGTACTCTCTCGTTTTGAAGCTACAATGAGTCAATGACTTGTGACAGTCGGGGCTTCCCCTTTGGTTACGGAGGGCAAAGCTTTTAGCAGATAACTTTACTTACGCGAGGTCTGTTTCTTTATTGTGTCCATCAGGCCAGACTATGAAGCAAATGGTGCGCGTTGAAGTGTCAGGGTAGGTCCACGTGTGGGTCTGGGCATAGACCAGATTTGGAAAAGCAATGGCCACCGAAGCCACCCAGATGACGGATATGACCCCAAGGACCGTGCGTGCTGACAGGCGGGGCTTCAAGGGATGGATTATTGCCATGTACCTATAAGGAAAAAAGGTGTGAAAGCATGAATATGGAGAAGAAAATGAGGAATCACATTAGATGTTGCCCTATTACAAGTCTTCTTACGAGTAAATATGGGAGGGAGTAAGTCATCAGCCATCAAAGATTTAGAATCTCCAGGGCAGGGGCGTAGATCCTGGGGGGGATGGGGGGGATGCATCCCCCCCTAGGATGAACCTGGGGGGGATGATCATATGATTATCCCCCCCCTAGAATTTCAGAGTATATCTACTTGGTGAGATAATTACTAGTCATACTGGGTTGTTTTATCCATAATACCAGATGGTTGTTATGTAGAAAATACATTCTATACAGACCTCTCCGATTACCTGAGATAATCTAAAATATATTGGCTCGGGGCCCCCCTAATTCCCTGGCGTGACCTCGACGGCTCGTTGGCCTCGCAAGAAATTTGCATTCGCCGAAATCATCCCCCCTACAAAAATGAAAAATCTACGCCCCTGCTCCAGGGCAGTGGAAGAAGGCCATTCAAAAGAATTCAACCATCAATTGTGACCTTCGTGCCTCTGGTGATTCTCTTTTAGTATCTTGAATAATCTGGAAACGTACTAGGGCCTGCCACATTTTGAAGTTAGTTCAACAATTTGTTCCAATTAACATACCTTGACATCAAACTGACACTTCCTTTGAAGCAAATATCTGCTCCTACGTTTATTGGATAACAATTTCCATTTGAAGTGGCAATGGTGAATGGAACAAAGGCTCCATCAAGTGATGGCTTCTGACCGAGGCCTTTAGACTACTGCCAAAAACTCAGGGTCATTCATCACACTGGGCGTCTTGCAAGAAGAAGTGACCAAGCACCATTGGAGCCGTGTTTGTGGTTGGCAAAGAGATGAGGTTCAATCTTCCACCAAGAGCCAAATAGAGGGAACAATAGAACAATCACCTTTTATTTGCTGAGGTAACAAGATATAAAAGACAACTAAACTCCATGAAAGTTTTATTGTACCTATTAGACTGGGTATGTAAGATAACGTTATTCACAAGGCCACTGTTCTGATCATGATGAAATACATTGCAATCATGTCTCCTTCGTAAAAGGCATTTCAATAAGTGAGGAATATGTCAGAGAAAAACTGAAAATTCCCAGATTGCAAGATGCATCATGCATAAGACCTAGATTGAAGTACATGTATATTAAATTTAAGAAAAAGAAAATTCAATTACAAAATTACAAATTAGTTGTTTCTGGTTTTCTTTTACATGCAGTAAAACAAAGGTTTTGAATAATATTTTTCCAAGAAAGAGATGGAAGAATATTAGAATTTCACAGAAAAGCTGCCAAGAATAATCGTTACTGTCACAAAAGCATTTTCTTTCTCTCTGCAGTTGTTTTGTGATGATTATTGAATAAGACTGAAAAAATTAGGGCTGACATCCTATAACACTACAACACGGATATGTTGCCTTTATTTGTAAATATTTGTTGACTTCACCTCTGTTCTCAAATGTGATTCTATGAATTCTTCAAAGACTGGCTGACTGCCTCAAAACTTGAAAAACATTCTATTTGCCTTTGTTTTGGTTTCAATGCTTCAATAATGACTGATGACAAAAGGGCGTGAGTGAGCAAAAGCACATCCTAATATATTTTTGGGAAAAAAGGGCAATTTGAGGGAGTGGATGGAACGATTCATTAAAGGCATTTGGTTTGACATGGGTAGCAGCCTCGTGAAAGCAGTTCATGAATAGCCGTTGAGCAGGCAGCTCATAAGCCCATTATTTTTCGATGCACTGTAAAATTTGAAAACTGTGTTGAAGCAATAATTTGAGCTGTCTGAGAATGTTAATAATTTTCAAGCTATGATAGCTCAATCCTATAAGTTGTCAAGGTATGATAGCTCAATGCTGTAAGTTTTCCAAACGAATCATAACATTAAGCTGTGAAAACATGAAAGCTTCATTTGTTGCAGATAGCTTGACATCTCAGTCATGCCACATATAGCGCCATCTATAACAAGCACTTCTCATAAGTCTGCATTTAGTTTCAAGTAATTATTTAGTTACAAGAAAAAAGAACATTTATATTACACTATCCCAGAGAAAAAATGAGTAGCACACCACTTTAGCTGGTTACTTTTAAATTTTTATCTCTCTTAAATTAATTTGTGTGAGTAATTAGATGCATACTTTCACACGTCAACCAACATTTCCAAGTGAGAGTGTGTTCAAATATAGGCTACTAGCACTGTATACCAACTGAGATGAGCCACAGGCCATTGGGATTTATTCACAAGAAATTAATTTTTAAATCTCCTTGTGATGCAGTGGTCTGTGTTTTATGCATCTTGGGCCTGTCCATGGTGTGCTAAAATGAAGCATACTGGATCAGGTGGACCCCCTTGAGCCATCAAACAATATTTTGGGATTACAGCCCATATTCATGAATAACTTTATAAGACAGGTCACACAAATATAAATCAAAAACAACTAAAAATAAGTCAACACAGCTCAAAATTTTGAGTTGTGTCAGCTTGGATCAATAAGTCAATAAAACTCAATATTTTGAGCTGTAAGTCAACACAGCTCATTGTTTTGAGTTTTCTCAGCTTGAATACCTTAGTCAACATTGCAACCTTAAACTTGGCTAAACTAACTCTAAACCTAATTTTAACACTAAACCCTAATTATATGGCACTTCCACGAATGTTAGTATTGGCAGATACACGAATGAATAATAAAAAACATTCACGAGTGTTAGTCTTTACATGTACACGAGCACCTATGCTAGTTTTTTTATGTCCACAAATTCGAATATGCTCGTTTTTACACCTCCACAAATTCGTGAACATGTCAAATAATGAAAAATATATACATGCTCTGTGACTCTTGGGTGGCCAGGCGTTTTTAACAAAGATCCCAAATCCCATTTGTGCCAGGAATTGGCCTGAAGATTTATGCTCCAAGCTGCAAAATGAACGAAATGAATGGATGGATGGACTGCAGAGCTACTTAGGATCCAGTCATTGTATTTCGCACATCATTTGCCTCCTCTCATACACTCATGAATGACAACACTGGTTACCACATATGCACATTGCCACTTAGGATCCAGTCATTGTATTTCACAAATCATTTGCCTCCTCTCATACACTCATGAATGACAACACTGGTTACCACATATGCACATTGCTAAGATGTATATATAGTTTGCAATTTAGAGGGAAAGTACATATTAAGCTCTTTACATCTAAACCTCATGGGCTTCTCTGGGATGACAACTAGTCTTTTTTTTTTTAGGGGGGGCATCTCGCTAGCAACAAAAATCTTGTCTTAGAGATGTCCTCCCTCTTTACTGTAACAACCTGTATGTTTCAGGAAGAAATTAATGTCTTGAGTCTTGAGTCTTGCAGAAGCAGCGACGACAGCCAAGAGAAATTTCCAGGAGAAAAGGATGGATACATGAAATTAAAAGATATTTTATACAGAGAACCTAAAACACATGCAGCTCTAATGGAACATATAAGTTGCCAAGTAACAGTAAAAGAATTTATATAGATATGTGTCTGAGCCAAAATTTTATCACCATAGCCCTTTGCTCAAGATCGTAAGGTAGCCACCACTTATAAAAAACTGAGTAAGCTCCACCAGTGGAGAATGCTGTACCATGTGAAACCTTGACTGTTCTGCAGCAGCCCTGAGCTACACTATTGCATGGAAAGCTCACTCAAAATTTCACTAACTGCATGCCAGTACATAAATTATTGTTATAACCCCAATATTGACCACTGACTGATCTCTGGTGCCAAGCAGCGCATAATGCATACTATTCATGGCATAGTCTCAATATTGGTGATTTTTTTATTGTCCTTGAAGTGTAAATGATAGGCTTGACTTGCCGGCATGTCAATGATGACGGTAATTCTCACCTGGCAGCAGACCAGCCGTGTAGTGGCCAGCTTTAATCCCAGAGGAAATTTATGTGAACTGTATTCTTGCCTGCTCAATCATCAGCTACTTGAAAGTACTATGATTTATAGTGAAACTTTATGCGGCAAAACAACTAACTTTTTTCAGAATCCATTTATCTTTTCCAGTTTGTATATTGAGTGAGCCTCAAAGTAGGGCTATTTTTCTCCATGAAGATAAGAGACAGGATAACCAACATCAGATTATGGCATAATGCATTCACAGTGTAACATAACTTTTTTTTTCAGGTTGTCGTCATTGTTTTGAGAGGGTCCTTTTATCTTTATTTAATACCCCCTTTACCTGATGCCGTTGTTTAGCACTGTCCCTTCAGTTCCATAAATTGATCTCACATCATAAACTGTTTCACAAAAGCAACTTTGGAAAAATAATAAGCCTCTCAAAGATATATCAAGGTGCATCTTATTATATTCAAGTGAATATGTGATAGTATCATAACGAACATCTTTCATCTGTCAGGATGGGCAGCATTGCAGCTGTTTCCATTCCCATGGGAGCTAATTTCACATGTCCATATATTCTGCAGGACAATATAAAATGTAATTGGTCCTATTTTTTGTGTGCAGGTTTACATGTTTATTTTGACAAGCTTTATTCACAAACTGCTCAATTTGCCAAAGCGTACTTTAGGCACTGTGAGTAGAGGTATTATCAAAAGGGCTTTTACAGAAGACATTTAAATAAATAAGTTATCATTACAGAAATGTACTGTAGTCAGGCTGAAGTCCACATTTTTGAGCGTATGCTATTCTTATATTCTTAAAGTCTTGTGATACTTTTTTATTGTTTCCATAAGTGAATAGGCAAAATCAAAAGATTTAGTCTACAGACTTGCAGAATAAGGACATAGTCATGAAGCTTTCATTGCTCAGAATTTGAAAATACGCGTAGAACAGTGGAAAATTACAGGAGTACCAAGTACAGCGTAGTGCTCTGTGTATAAAATAAATAGCATTGTGTTAGCTGGTCAGTGTGGATGTCATATAATAAGGTTACAAGAGAAATTCATTTCAAGTGTTAGTTTGATATTTAGAATATTGAGGAAATGAGACATCATTCAAATTTAGCTTAATTTACCAAGTAAAGACTTGATCATACAGTGACTATAACATCGACATCTCCCACAGATCAAGGAGTTTTCTAAGACAGGCTGACAGGGAAGTTAAACAGATACCTCACCAAAAAGGCCAGAATGTAATAACAGAACCAGCACATTTGAGAGCCAAATGTGATAAATAATGAAATAATCATGCTTGCATGCTTCACCATAGGTCCCCCTGGTTTGTTTGCTGGAATTTAAAAATTGGGAACATGAAAAGCAATATTCCATGCAATGTCATGTGCTACTTAGTATTATCAAAGCATTACTTAATTCACTTCTCTAACTTCTTAATATATAGTTGGCACAGCCAAAGATTCGCGTGAGCCTGATTTTATGTAGTAGGCCTACCTGCATCATTTAGATCTCTTCAAGAGCTTTAAAACGACATTAAAAACTCATATGTGCAATAAAAACTCACTGCATAAAGAAGCTATCTAGTTAACTAACTAAATCACAGGATCGCCACAGTAGCATGCACAACACCAGACGCCATCTCGCGGGAAATGACGGAAACTATCGCCGATGTTTCTTGAAGAAAATTGAGAAAACTGAGACTTTTTCCTCTGAAATTCACTTATTACGCACTAAGGAGTGATTATAACACCCAGTGAAAATATTCTGGTACATTGGAATGATAAACTTAAGTTATGAAAGTTCCTACTAAACTAAATCTGAAGGTGACGAATGGCTCTCGCATCGCAGGTTCAGGCGGTTCACCAAATCAGGTTAGTAAAGCTGTTGTCAACAAGTTGTCAGGCACCTGTTGCACTAAGTTCGCGTTCCGCGAATGGGCTGCTTCGCAGCCCATTCGCTCACGCGAATATAATTATTTCAAGATGAACCATACACAACCAACCTTTTTTGCACAGGCAAAATAAACATTTTGAAAAGTTCTCTCTGTGTCACAAATCAAATTCAAATCTGGGCGGGTCTAATCAGAATTAGGCAATAGAGAAAGATGAACAGACCATGTCAGTTAGAATCCCTGCCATCTCTGTGAAACTTCTTGCTGATCCAAAATGACCAAGTTCATTAATGAAGCTGAAGGAGCAAATTTGGTTTGGTCAATATACAACAAACTCAATGCAATTTCCATATAATACAACTTGGTAAGTTGAATAATATGGCCTTTAATAAAAACCAAGTTGTTTTTCTCCATAATGTAGGCATTAAAAGAAAATGTTGTGAAAGAAATGATCATGCAATTAATACCCAGAGACCACAACATCATTCAGTGACAGAGCGGCAGTTATTTTATAGTTGTAAAATTTTCAGAAGAATCTTTTATTCTTGAAGGGGTCAATAAAAACCAATGCCAGTCCAGTTAGAATGTATCAAAATACATTTTAAATGGTCATTTAACCATCATTATCAACATTTAAAAACCTTGTAAGACAAAAGCCATTCTTGTCCTTTATGATTAGATTCTATTATTCTAAGTGGATATTGGATAACTGTTGTTTGAATTTGAAGTTTTAGGTGCTTTCTTGGTTTTTCTGAGCACTTTACTCTAAGTTTCCATAAACTCTAACATAGCTCCCAAGAGCCTATAGGCAGCTTTGCATTCTTGTAAAATGTTGTGGTTCTAAAATTGTGCTTCTGTGTATGAGGTTGTCGGTTTATTTCCAACCATTTGAGATCAACAAAGATATCTTCCCCATCTCGATTAAAATCGATTCTACTAAATTCTATGCTGTGATTTCAGTGACTCTTCGGTCATCTGCCTGGCAGCTTCAAGACCCTAAAATAAACTGGTTTATATGTCCTTCCTTTGCCAGTTTTCAGTAACCAAGCCTGCAAACTACATACAAAAAAAGCAATTGATTAAGGATGCAATTGAGCTTCATTAAACGTATTGGCAGGACACTTACGCTGTCATGAGTGGACGTCTCATGAGGTCAATTCAGAGCCAGCTAAGAGGTAGCTCATTTCATTTTTGAATGTCATCAAGGGTTGCCCTGTGACCATAGCCTTATGATCACTGGCGAACACTGACTGCATCAATCTTTGCCAGTCACAAGAGGTGACCAAGCACCAGGGAGTGCCTTTTGTTGTCACCAAATGTAGACCAGGCACAATCAAACAACAATCAGCCATAATGCACCATTAAAGAACAGAACAAAGAGACAATTGTACAATTGCTTTTTCCTTGCATGAGGTAAAAAGGTAAGGGAAGATAAACAACATCCACCGTATGATGATGATTGATGAGAGTTTTCGCACATACCCTATTAATTCAGGGATGCCCAAGTTCTTTCAGTTACTCCAGCACAGAACATTGAATACAGCCTGCCTCCATTTAATGTCTCATGGGCACGGACCAAATTGAGTTCCAGGAGTGGGAGTCGAACCCACGACCTAAGAGCCAGACTGGTAGCACAAACAAGCACCTTAAACCATAAGGCTACTGAGAACTCTATATCTCACTATTACACTTATAAACTGTTGGGACAATTGTCAAAAAAGGTCTGATTCCACAAAGAAAAAAAAAATTCCTTTTGCAGAAAAATAACAGAGCTATAAAGATACCTCATCACACCTCTACAACCCCCTACATATCGACCCTGTCTTTATAGATATGAGGACAGCCAATGAAATTATATTCCTACAGAAAATGACGTATCCGTCCGACCATACTAAGTACTTTACATTGATATTATCTTCATTATAGATGACATCTGCATCACAACCTCACAAGCCCAAGATGGGATATATATACACTGTTTATTTGGCCGAGGGTTTTCCATAGACATGTCAGACTGTTATTGGCAAACAATGTCACACCTAGACATAGCAAACGACCAATGTGGCATAACTACAATGTAATGTAGTGTTGCTGTCAATGTATAACATCCTTATCTAGATAAGATGTACAAATCTTTGTTTGTTTTAAATAAAGATATACATAAACTTAAAACTCTCATGATATATCGCAATATCAAGACAAACTTATGTTGTTGCTTTTTGACATGTCTACCAAATATTATTTTACTAACATTTAAGATGCTAGTTGTTATTCGTGCCTTCCAACTGCCCTCCGAGGAAATTCTGATGGTAAAGTATAGGATAAAGTGTGGACACAATGAAGGTTCTGATCCCAAATATGCTTATTGTCACACACTTTTCGATTTACACTTGCCTTTCCATTCTTAGCATCATGTCCCCTGCAGTGAAAAGAATGATGAATTTTTTTGCCGGATAGGATTACGCTCCCCTCTGTTCACTAGCTGCTCATTGGCAGCTATGGTATTATCAGTCAACACGTTCCATCTCTGGATGCTCTTACATGCATTTTTGTCTGTTAGATCATGACCTGGAGCCATTTGAAAGCCCTCAGTGGTCTTCTGTGTCTCTCTGTAGCTCTTGGGTTGCCAGGCCTTTTTACCAAGGATCCTGAATCCCATCTGGGCCAGGAATTGGCCAGAAGATATATGCAGTACCATGCAATGAACTGCAAAATGGACCAAATGGGAATCACATAAGCGGCAGACCTACTCAGGTTCATATTTCACATGACTTTAACATCAGCAGAGGAGATAACCAAGGGAATTTCTGGGAGGAAAAGATGCAGAGACTTAACTTTGTTGACTAATGCCAATGGATGAATCAAATTTAAAACTGTATAAAATACAGAGAATTTAAATTGAGTGCATCTCCTAGAAGGCCAAAAGAACGTATCAGGTCCTGAATTGAAGTAAAAGGATCATGTATGGAACGAGCCATCTGAGACATTTATTAATCTAAGCCAAAAATTTAATCTATGGAGTTCCAGATTTCAAGATTTCGTACTACATACTTCTCACAGAAGTTACCATTACTGGAGAACATTCTTTTATGGGAAGCCTGCTGCACTGTTCTTTACACCGAGCATTGTGTAAAGCTTAATCAGTGTTTCAGTTACTCCAATGATAAGTACTGGTAATCCACAATTTCAAAATTGGGAGTTTTTTTCCTGTCCCCTGAAGTGTCAATAATAGGCCTGACCTGCAATTGTGTCAATGACGAGGGTAATTATCACCTAGTCGAAGACTAGCCATGTTGTGTCCAGCTTTAATCTCCACGGAAATATATGTGGTCTGCGTTCTTGCCTGCTCAATCATTGGCTGCTTGAAAGATGCTGCTCAGATTTACCAGCAGTGAGTAAACAAATCCTTTTTTCAATATCCATTTGTCTTTTTCCCCATTTATATTTCATAAGCCACAAGGTAAGGTTATTTCTCCTTGGGAAGATATAAACACACCAGACAAACATCAATCATAATAGTCACTCTACAAAATGTTGGCTCTGATAAAACTTCGCCCAAATTCATTATTGTATGCAGAATATATTTTAATTATTAGTGGTGCATGAGTGGAATTCTTGGGGGCCAGCAACATTTGCCAATTTCAGGTCCAGTTTTCAAATGGGGTGTCTTCAGAATGATTGATTTTCAATGATATAACAAGTATGATCATCTGCCTCATTGCGAAAATTGTTTTCGGGATGAGCGATCCCCTCTTGCCTCATCCCTGCAGTTATAGTATAAATAAAGCTATTCATTCTTAAATCCTGGGTGTCCAAAACACTAAAACAACACTCAAGTTTGTATCATATATTAAGTATTCTTTAAAATCAGGTAGGCCTATAAATCTCAGATATTAGCATGATTACTTCTTATAATGATAGTTTTCATTTATCTTTGTCAAATGTATCGCTAAGTCGTTTGATTGAGCACAATGAATTGCTTGATTGGTGGGACTTTTTCTTGCTCATGCAATCCCATAGCCATTAGGCAGGGATTGTTGCTTGCTTGAGAGTGGCAAATTTGAATTTAAAGTTTTACAACGCATGCAAACCAAATTTGAATAAAAAAAGTTACCTTTGGAATGCAAATTCTGGAATGTGGCAAGCATGTTGGAAATTTGGAAAATTTAGGACAGCTGTTAACCTAGAGCAGCTAAGTCATGCATGTTGACAGGTGAAGAAATATTCCAAGACACAAATGACACGACAATGTTGTTACAATCAATGAACAAGCACATTTTGAAACCAAATTGTGATAAATAATGCAATGCCCAATATTTGTTGCATGCTTTACCAAGGATCCAAGGTTTGCCCCTGGAATAAAACTATTTAAAAGCTCTTTTTTTCCCCAGAAATCTGATTCAAATCTTGGCATATGTATCATAATTTGCAAATGGAGAAAGATGAACAAACCACGTGAATTATAATCCCTGTCATCTCTGTGGGACTTCTTGCTGATCCAAAATGACCAAGTTCATTAGAGAAGGAGAAAGCTTGTAATTTGATGGCCAGGATCTTGAAATAAGTAAGAATGAATCTTTCTTTTTCGAAATTTAAATAATGAATGATGACAGTATCACCTGAGCAAATAAAAGCATGGCCTATGGCCACCGCATATATACATATGATAGGCCTATAGTGTTTATGCAGTGGTATATAGAAGATTTTACATGACGTTGTCTCAAGGCGATGATTGAGCATTTCATTAAAAAACTTACACTGTATAGTGTGCGCACTCATATGCTGACCAGTGTGACAGCATGATCAGGTAGGGGAGAGCGGGGCACAGTGAGACAGCAGGCACAATGAGACAAAGCCCGTAGCGTCTAGCTGTTACTGTTTACAGATCAACCCCTTTTTTTGTATAGTACAAAAGTAAGTAAGTGAGAGACTGTCCTATATCCTGAATGCCACACAGCATATCGAGATTGGAATTTCGATATTTTGGTTTTTAGCCAGTAAAAGTAAATAATTTAGCTAAACAACTTTTTGTTATAATTCCCAAGAAAAATGGTATTATGCAAATCAATTGCCAGGGATTCAAACCTTGATTATTTATCTTAGTTTAGTGAGATGATGAACCACAATACAGCTATCCGGTTTGCAGGATTAAAAAATTTTATAAAGAGAGCTGCGTAGGGCACAGTGAGACAGTTTGAGGCGGTGCATCACAAAATACACTTGAAACGACTTGAATGTAATGCATAGCTCACAATTCACTATTAAAAACCAAATGCCTCCTATAAACTGCTTATTTTAATGAGTCATATGCAAAGGGAAGCATCAGAAAGAATTTTGATTAGTATGTAGCAGGTGCGGCAGGTTAAATAATTCGTGCATTGTCCTGTTCGAAACATGCTCAAAAAAGAAGCTAAAAAATCACCTAGCCAGCTGCCTTTATAAGAGTGCTGTAGTTTCTGTAGCAACAGTTGATAAAAATATTCCGCAGGTCCTGAGGATCGGCAGTTATGTCAGCAGATGCCCTATTTCACTGAGCCCCGCCTGCTGTCTCACTGTGCCCCGCCCAAGGGGCACAGTGAGACACTTAACGAGCATGGACGTAACTCAAAAATTTCTCCAAACCTGTAAAAGGTAGGAACCTGAAACTACTGCACAATATACCTAATGTCTTTATCTATAGTGTGGACCTGATCTCATTTAACTCGTGACTGCCAACATTTTGGAACACTTGAAAATAAAAGGGTGTCTCAGTGTGTCCCGCTCTCTCCTGCATAGAGAGCCAACTCATTGGAAGGCTGCTCACCACTTTCACTTTTTACTATCATCAAGGGTGCATTGTGACCATTGCCTTGTGACCACTGACAAACACAGGGAGCCATTCATCACAGTTTGCCCATTACAAAATAGACCAGATTCAATCAGACATCAATTAGACACAAGCACAATCAAGTAGCGAAACAACCAGAACACCTTTCATTCTGTGAAGCAATGAAGCTATGAAAGGCAAACAGCACATCATGAAAGTGCTTATTACACATACAAACTGATGAGGTCTTATTACACTTATGAGGTGCTAATTACACTTATAAACTGATGCGTGTGGATATGAGTTCACGCAAAATAACTACAGAAAAACCTGTCTGGTTGCACAATATTAATAAGCCGCCTTTACAATAGCTGCTAGTTAGACAAATGAGATTTTGACCCCCGCCGCTTTGGTGATTCAAAGAAAATTACTTACGAATCATATCAAGAATGCACTTTTCAGAAAAAGAGGTAATCAAATAAAAGCGAACACAAGTTTAGCACCAAACAATGGCAAATTTCTAGCGTAAGAAGTTGCTCATTGTCAGTATTCTGGCTGCTGAAGAAAACCTTTTGACCACCACCCTGGAACAACATTTTTCTGCTGTCTGAAAGGTGACTGATGGGCTTAACTTGCCATCCGGTCAATGACGGGGTAGTTGTTACTTCGCTCCAGACCAGCAAGGTCTGGCATAGAAATGGTCAGTTTAATCATCTAGGATATTTATGTGTGCTGTCTTCTTGACTTATCAATCATTGGATACTTTAAAGTTGCCTAGCCATTTATACAGAGACTTCCGTCAGCAAACAAACTTTTTTCAGTAGCCATTTGTCTCGTTTTACATTTATATTTCATACTTCCTGCTGTCAAACATAAGTCCAGGTGAGCCAGCTTGATCTAGGACCCAATTACTACCAGTCCAGTTTGCACCCAACTGAGCTGACCCTGCCCAAACAGGAGATCAGGAGAACTGGGACAAGCTGAAATTGAACTGTACTACATCATCAGTACATGTATGTTGGCCCTTTAATGTTGCCAACAATTTCAAAGCTGATGGCAAAGGAGGTCAAGTTCCCATCATGCATCTCAAGAGATTGATGATGTATTTCCTGCTGCATTTGGATCATTGATTCGGCGAAATCCTTTTTGATCTGACGAAGCTGATTTTGCGAAAGTAGCTCAGAGGAAGAAAGGAAAATGAGGCTAAAATGATGATGACTGACTGATTAATGTTTTTTAAGTTTGAATGTATGATGTCATCAGGACTAGGCTCAACTAACAACAGAATACAGTGCAGCTGGTGATCTGGACACCAATAATTTTCCAAAAATATTCAGCAATTATGACAATACAGGAAACTCTGATTTATGGGTTAACCAAACAATGTTATGCAGGTACAGATGATGCACAATTCAGAATTTTGCCTTCTAAAAAATGTATCACATGCAGATCAGTTATAAACTGTCCACAGTAATCTGCTTTATTAATGTTCCAGTAGATTCTTTCATTTACCAAGCTAGGTGCAGCTTAATAATTTTTAAGTAAATCATTGCAAAAACATGTCTGGGTGGGCAGTAGTGCAGCTGTGATTTCCTTTTCAGAAGGAGTAAATTCCCATGTCTATATATTTTGCAGGACAATAGCTGGCCCTGTTTTCCAGGTGTTTCTTCAGATGTTGATTTTGGAAAAATTGTTCCTCAAATTGTTCTACGAGGGCAGCAAGTGGATGAAAGTATCAAGAGATATCTCTGCATTAACATGGGAGACATTTTAACACAATAAAATCTTCATGACAGACAGCAAACTGAAGCTTATAGTCCACCGTTAGAGGAAATCACAGTTTAGTGTTCATAAAGAGTCCCGACACATTGTTATTGCTTCAGTCAAATGAGATGAATACAAATTGAAATAATATGTAAATGGCACTGCCATGAATTTCGCGCAGCACTTTAAAAAGTTTTCGTAGGACTTATAGTGTTACCATAACTTTCATGTTTATTTCATATTCAATGTATGAAAGGAGTTATGTAACTGTTTCAGAAAATTGGAAAGACAGATACATGGAAAGACAGAGAAAAATGTAGAATAGCAAGATAAACTAGACAAAAAATATAATAGATAAATAGATAAATATATCGATAAGTATGGAGATAAATAGATAGATATAATGACAGACAGATAGATAGATAAATTGATAGATATATATATTAAATAGATAAATAAGATTGATAGATAATCAGCTAAATGGTAAAAAGGCAGACAGCACTGAAAGCTGCCAAAGTCAAGTCTATGTTAGATTGTTGATATTACATAATAGTATAAATATATAGTAAAAATTAAATGAATCACATGTTAATAATTTGATTTAGCTTGTCAATACTACTAAATAACTATTCCATAAAAATTATTGGTACAGGATATATTACTAGAGAAAATTGAATTTTTAAGACACTTTTGAAGATGAATATGTTATGTTTTGTTAAATACGAAACTAAATCATTGATAAGAAGCTGGACCCACTTGACCTAATTCAAAACTGTGGACTGTTGATGTTGAGACCATCACTGCACAGATTTTTGAGTCTTCTCTTGCACTCAATTCGCTTCGCTCAACGGCCTTTGGCCGTTTCGCTGCGCGAATATTATGAAATCCCATGTGGCTTATTTAAGTTTTCTCTATCTGGTCGTTGGATGAATTGCTATATCTGGTAGTTGGATGAATAGTCTTCATGCTATTATGTGCCAAAGAAATTCAAGAGTTTGGAGGGGTATGACAATACAACATTTGCACTTTAGTTAGGAATAAAGTTGTGTATTTAAAATTAATGCAATTCATTTGGTGGTCAGGGAATCGATAAGTATTGAGCAAGTGACTCTTAATTAGTATCAAGATGGCTACTTGATCAATTAATACATGCTCTTTTCATCATGCTGCCTGTCGCCTAGCACTGTATTTATTTCCAATATATACATGTATACTTTTTAATCGGTTTTGGGGTACGACATTCTTACACATTCAAAATAATAATATACCAGTTCTCACAATTAATCAGTCGTCAGTTGCTAAGAAGTGGCCAATTGATAGATTTCAACAGATGTTTTTTTTTAGAAAAAGCTTGATATGAAAATTTAAAATAACATTTTTTTTAACAGTGGGCATGTGAAATAGTGTTAAACCTAGACAACAGGTGAAGTTGTATTAAAATAATTTGAAAATACAAGTTTCAAAATCTTGGACGGGTTATTGAAAGGATTTTCGAATAGGGCCTGCATTTGCAAATATATTTGTGTTTGTATTTACAGATGATTTCATATTTGTAGAAATTTCATGTAGAAAATACATCATTTTTCTTGCAATTTTCATTGGTCGAGAGAAGTTATGACACCACTCTCTCCTGAAAAGTGACATAGCGTTTTACATGGGTGACCATGGCATTTTAAGCCATTGATCTCCTAGCAAGGACTGACTTTAGCAGTTTCAGTTTGTGTTTCACATATTTTCAGTACAAACATTCTGCAAGTCCAATGTTGTGCATTCAGACGATTAGGATCAGGTGATCCATGCAATGACTGTTTATACAGAAAATAAACATGTATACTTGTGAATGTAACATTTTCTCAGAAGAGGGCTCAGCTCAGGCGGCAGGACAATGGGCTACCAATCGCGGGGTCCTTGATGTGATTCCCTCTGGGATTTTCTTATGAATGTTGACCACATCACTGGGCTACCATCCTGTCCTGAGGACCATTCAGAATTTATGATTCTTGGGAGTTTTGTTGGAACTTTCTATCAAAAATGTATACCCCTTTGGTTTCATTCTTATTTGTACCTCTCATACATTCCATGTGGATTTTTAGTATGTCCCCTTTTCTTTTTTTAAAATTTCATACCCCCCTTAAGGTGGCTCGCTACTCATGCAAAGTGGTTGTTAACGCACATTCACGCGCAGCCAGGCAGGCCCTATTATGTCGTGACGTCACCACTGTGCTGTCACTGCTTCAAGATCTTTTTTTTAATTTTGAGAATTTCATACGTCGGCCGCTTCGTTTGCCATTTGCGCCACTTCTGTTGGGGTTAGAGACTTCTCGTTTGGAGCATCAGATGCGCTATGAAGAGGACTACATACAGCCGGAGTTTCAGCTTGATACTCATAATAGAATTGTTTTACAGGTGATTTTCGGAAAGCAGGTCTAATTTCTCGAAAATGACTTTGTGACATAAATAAATTTGTATATCAATTTCAAGTGTGGTAGGAAGGCTTGTCTATATCATCATATTGTTCCCCACTATTTTTAGAAGTAAGTGACAAAGAAATACAAAATCCTATATCGTCAATTTTTTTAGCACTATGTTTTATAAAAAAGTTTGAATTTTCAAAATCGTAACTTTCATTCCGAGCCCCTTGGAAATCCCTTTAAATTAAATATATCTTTCTGAAACTGTCATTATCTTTTCCATAAAACTGTCCTCTTTAATTCCATGCTTCATTTATTAACATAGCATGAATGGCCACTGAATGGCATGGAAAACTTCACAGTAAAAAATTCACGAAAAAATTTGAGTTTTTTAGGTTTGCGTGGACTGACTTTCTTTTACATAACCTGAAATATTTTGAAAGAAAGGCTGGTAGCGACCAATTTCGTTTACATACCCTTGCTATAAACTATATTTTGGATCATTTTAAACTATTTTTAAGAAATCCTGTCTTGGAAAGTTCATGAGTATCGAGCCACCTTAAGCATGTTGTGAGTAATAAGTACCCCATTTGAAACATGTGTGAAAAATTGGTGCATGATAATTTAGTGTAAATAGCTGTGAAGCCATTCAGAGTCAGCTTGAAACTGATTTAATATCAATTGAAACAATCAACAGTTGTACACAGGAGACTCAGGAGTGCAAAATACAACTGTTCATGAAGAAGTGAAAGAGTTCACGTGGATTGCGGTTTGACATGTGTGAACAACTGCCACAATACCAAGTTGGCCTTTGCTGTATACTATTGGTCAAAATTATGACATCATTTTCCTGCAAACATCACTTGCTTGAAGCAAGCTGAAAAAAAGTGACACGCAATGGGCAACTTGACCAATCACCTGGCAGGATTTTCTGATGTCAAAAAAGAAATTTTGCTAAATATTTTGTCATTTGAGAAAAGTCTACAAATATGAAATCATCTGTAAAATACTTTGAAATTTGGAGTATTTGTATTGTATAAATGTTTGTACTTCACGACATAACTGTACTTGTATTTTTGCATCAACGATTAGAAATTACCAAATTGCTAATGCATAGCAAGAATTCAAACAGTCAATTTTAAATTCTTTGGTACTGCGTGATGATCATTGATCGCCATTATGGATGCAAACAAAATTTTCTGGGAAAAAATTGTGGAATGCTATTTTTCGAATGCAGCCATGCATGTTGGAGATTTGGAAAATTTAATACAGCTGTGCAATAGCCGCATGAAAAGGGAGAAGCAGGTTTAAGCCAGGTTGAAAGGGAAGTTAAACAAATATCACAAACAGATAAAAAGATAAACAACAAACAAATAACCAATTGGAAAGCCTAATTGTGATAGATGATACAAGAATCGTGCTTGCTTGTTTTTACAAAAAGTCTAAGGTTTTATTTTAAGGCAATAAAACACTAAAACCTTCAGACAAGTTGCAGTGAAATTCCAGTTACCATAGTGATTATCATTATTTACATTTCTGTGACTTGAAAACAGACTTACAAATTTATCTTACAATGAATCTCAAATAAAAAGATAAAAGGCAAATCACAAGCATCCTAGAACTGGTATGGCAAAAGGTTCAATTTCCATAATCAGCATCAGTTGGAGATGCGCAAATAAATACTCGGGTGACTTGACTGAAATTAGTAATCATCATCTAGCTTCATAAAAGTGCAGTTTGAGGGGTTCCTCCTTTGGTTTGTCCAAAGCCTTTGTCCTCCCTGTCTCTCTCCTGCCCTTCCCACATGTTAAAAACACCAATCCTCTGTCCTGTCTTCATCAAATGCAGCCACTTTCAAACCTCTTCCCAATCTTTCTTCTGAGCTCTTTTTCTTCCCTAATTCTTCATCTACAATATGTAACTTTGTAAGTTGCTGTATCATTAATTTCTCTCCATTCTCACCAGGGAACGACACATACATGGCCTTCTGCACACATCTCATAAGTTGATACAGATCTATTGCTTCCCACCACCACTGATAGATGATAGAAATGGGTCAGGGAGGGTGGTTTACTTTAGTTCCTGCACCACTGAACTACCGATCACTGCATTCAGAGTTTCCTTCCATCACCTCCACAAAATACTATTTCTTTGACAAGCACTTTCAAGTTAATTCTCCTTCACCTCAAACATCCTTCTGGCTCTCCTAATCATCCTTCAGAGCATAAATACCCGACATTAAGAGGGCATATTACTTGAGAAACAAAGCCACCTAAAAACTGAGTCCAGAAATTGTACATTTATGAGTGCAAATTAAAAAAATACACAATGTGATGTATGGAAGCCCACATGACGTGTGGTAGAACACTGTCCATTCTAATTTTGAATATCAGCCGCTGTACAAAGATATCAAATGCCAAGCTGTCAAGTAAACTGACAAACTTAGTGTCAAAGACAAACATTAATGTGCAAAAAAAGTCATTTAGTATCTGGCTGTCAATCCATATGTCGTTTATAACACTAAAACTTAAATTGGTTGGCATGTAAATTTGGATTGCTTCAAGGAACATTTATTTCAATGGGTCAGGTGTACGAATTGAAGTTTTTGGTGTACTTGAGAGTATTTCTAAAAGCTAATATTATATTTCTTGTGACAATTATTGTCAATCTCACTAATACACGTGGTAGAGCGAGGTCTTTCTCAGCCACAATTCATCTGCTTTCGTGATCTCCGTATTACCTGCACCCTTAGCAGAACTGTCTATTTCCTTGGCAACGACAGAATGACTTAAAAATATCCAAATTGTCCAAAATTTAAAAAATCCATTCCAAAACTGCTGAATTTTATCCTGTAAAAAAATTGTAGTTCTAGATTGAATATAAGTGTCCATATAAAAAAAAAGCCTTGAATTTTCTGAATGCCCCTCGTACAATCCCATAGCCATTAGGCAGGGATTGTTGTTTGATTGAGAGTGACATTTTAAACTGCACATTTTAAGTTAAATTTTTGAATGCAGAAAAACCAAATTTCAATCAAAGAAGTTGCCTTTGAAATGCAAATTCTGGAATGTGGAAAATTTAAGACAGCTGTGCAAAAAGGTGGGCATGGTTAGCCTGGAGCAGCCAAGTCATGCAAGTTGACAGGTGAAGAAATAATTATTCCAAGACACACATGACACGACAGAATGTTGTTACAATCAATGAACAAGCAAATTTTGAAACCCAAATTGTGATAAATAATGCAATGCACAATATTTGTTGCATGCTTTACCAAGGGTCCAAGGTTTGCCTCTGCAATAAAACTATTTAATTTTGGGATCACGGCAAGAAAAATGAATATGACCTACTAAGCATTCTCATAGTAATGCTTTATATTAATTGGAATTTTTCTAATATTTGAAAATAGATCCAAAGACATGCCCGTATTGCAAGATTTTGCACAAGCAAGACAAACAAAAGCTCTCTTTTTTTCTCAGAAATCTGACTCAAATCTTGAGGTATATTTTTATCCAAATATGACATATCCACGCATGCTCTAGAGCGCACATACACGCTTTTGGGACTCGTGGATGTGCAAGATTTGACACATACACGCGCGTGGATGTGTCACAACGCGCACGCGCAAAGGTTTTGGATTGGTGTACATGCTTTCCAGCGCATGAGTGGACATGCTTTCCAGCGCATGAGTGGACATGCTTTCCAGCACACGAGTGGACATGCTTTCCAGCGCATTTGGATAGTTTACAGGGGCGGATCCAGGATTTTTTGAAAGGGGCGTGTGGCAATACTTATAATATTGGAGTCTCTAAAAAAATTTATTTTTCCAAATAGCTTTGATCCATCATAACTGGTCTTCAATCCTGCAATGTGATGATTCCAACCTTGCCTACGAAAATTCATTGAATCATTTCTCTCTATGTTTCTACTTTTTATTCTTAAGGTTACAAGGAAATCCATTAGGCTAAGTACAGGCAAAAAAAGATTAGAACCATGGATTACTCCCCCCCCCTTGCAATAGAAAATAGATACGCCACTGCCCTGAGAATTCCCTACAAAGCATATTTGTTTGCGCTGGATGGCATGTCCAAGCTTGCGCTGGATGGCACATCCACGATGGCATATACACGCGTGTTCGTGAATGCAGGTCCACGCATGCGCTGGATGGCATGTCCACAGGTGATCGTGAACACATATACACGCTGAGTATGCGCGCAATTACATGTACACGCGCGTGTATGTGCGCTCACTACCATGCGTGAATGTGCTATATTTGGATAAAAATATATATGAAATCTTAGCATATTTGATCATGATTTGCAAATGGAGAAAGATGAACAGACAATGTGAATTATAGTCCCTGTCATCTCTGTGGAACTTCTTTCAGATCCAAAATGACCAAGTTCATTAGAGAAGGAGAAAGCTTATAATTTGATGGCGGGGATCTTAAAATAAGAAAGTATGAATCTTTCTTTTTCGAAATTTAGATAATGAGTGATGACACATCATAACAGTATCATCTGAGCAAATAAAAACATGGCCTTTGGCCGCCGTGTGTAGGGGTGAGCGGGGCACCATGAGCCGCTTTTCCGAAATTAAGCTCCTGAGCCTAAAGTTTCAATGGTAAACAGCTGGTTGCTTTATATAATCATAGCAAGACCTCTCGGCTACAATATCCAGTGTTGTTACATTATATTCTTAATTCTTACATAGTCAAAACATTGTCTTTAGAAAATGTAGTCTAGCGGCTCATCGTGCCCTGACCCTGGGGCACCATGAGCCATGGCATGGGGGGCTGTTTACATACATGTAGCCTATTATTCTTCTCATTCAACTGTAAAGAACTGATACCACATAAACCAGATGTTTTACTGGAAATTTTCCCTTGGCATACACCAAAATATGGATCAGATGGATTTTACATATTTTTCTATGAAATAGTACAAATGTGTCCTAAACAGCTGCTGATGTCTTGCACTATAGTTCTGGACTTACAACAGTAGAGTTGTTGTTACAATCAGCTTTAATTGTACATTAAAACTTTATAGAAAATGGCTCATGGTGCCCTATCTCCAAGTGGCTCAGGGTGCCCCATTTGTCAATTTCCTTTATTAGTGCATATCACCATTTTCCAGTTTGTCATAGTATCAATGTTATGACATCATCCTAGCACATGCCTTACTTTCTCTAAGAAGACTAAGTTTTATGACGATGCCGGAAATAGTTAAAGTACCAGAAGTAAGAGTTCCACCGCCCAATATGTTTACTTTTCACTCAAATTCACTGGTTAAAAGTATTTTTTTCAATTCTTGGTCCTACACTGAAAAGAAAGATTATGATTGCTACCCTAGCCAGTTCTACACTAATAAAGGAATATATGGTCTTCCTATCGATCAGTTCTATCTCACCGTTTGTTTTTGCAGGGGCCATGGTTCATGGTGCCCCGTGGCTTATGGTGCCCCGCTCTCCCCTATACATATGATATAGTAGTGTTTATCAAGTGTTACAAAAGAGGACTGTCGCAAGCCGATAATTGAGCATTTCATTAAACTTATTGTCTGTGCACTTATACGCTGACATGCCTGGCAGCCTCATCAGGTTCATAGAGAGCCAACTCATTGGAAAGCTGCACATTGCCTTGACTTTCTAATGTCATCAAGGGTGCATTGTGACCATTTAATTGCCTCGTGACCACTGACAAACACAGGGAGCCATTCATCACAGTTTGCCCATTACAAAAGGTGACCAAGCATCAGCAAAGCCTTGTTTGTGGTCACCAAATAGACCAGATTCAATCAGACATCAATTAGACACAAGCACCATCAAGTAGCAAAACAATCAGAACACCTTTCATTCTGTGATGTAATGAAGCTATGAAAGACAAACGGCGATCACGAAAGTGCTTATTACACATATAAACTGATGAGGCGCTTATTATATAATATACACTTTTGAGGTGTTAATAACACTTATAAATTGATGTGGTTGATAAGAGTTCCCCACTCAGTAATTAGAAAAACCTGTCTGGTCACATAAGTCATAACACTTCTGATTTGACAATACAAATAAGCTTCCTTCAATGAAATTTTGAACCCTGCTGCTTTGGTGATTACAAGAATATTACTGACATTTGATTTAAGTTCAACATTAAACAATGGCAATTGCATAACAATTAGCTAGTGTAAGAAGCATCTATGTGACCTCCTTCAAGCAAGAGATGGAATACTACATTTATTAACCAAAGAAATATCAAGCTGTTAACATCAAACCAATATCAACAGAATCAATCTGATGCTCTGCAATGGATCTAACAACATAAATTAGTTTTTTGTGTCCGAGGTCGCCTCGGGCCTTTTGTCATGATGCAGCTTCGTCAAGTGTAAACAATGAAAGTAAGAACATTTTTATGATCACTAAACATTTCACAGGCAAAATGACAACTCAAAGTAATGCTTGTCAGTGGTTACACTAGTCGTAACGATACCCTACCTCAGGCTACCTGGAATTTCATGTCTCTCCTCTTGAATATAAGATTGTAATTGGCCAAAAACATCTCATGCAGCATTTGGCATCCAACACACATTTGTTTTTGCAAAAACCGGATCGTATAGTAGTTTCATTCTCCCTGGACTCTGAAGAGCGAGGGGAGGGACATAAACAAACTCCAGACTGCCCGGTCACCTACCAGGCAGAGCCACAAACAAATTGATTCAAAGGCCCGAGGACACGGTGCATGCATAGTATGCTATTTTTGTTTTTTACGATGTTAGCTTTTAGGGATGCTTCTAGAGTCTAGACTGCAGCCCCTCTCATTTTTCTTGTAACTTTGCCAGTTCTTATTCTGATGGTGAAGTAAAAAGAAATATTTTAGACGAGGCAGCTCCTATCCCAACGATGCTTGTCATCATGTACTTTTCATTTTACACACGCCTTTTGTTTCACGGCATCATGTCCCCTGCAGTGTAAACAACGAGGAATGATTCTGTCTCACAGAATTACTCTTCTTTTTTTTTGTTCACTATCTGATCATTGGCTTCTCATTGGTTGTTAGGGTCTTCGCGAGCATCAGCAGCCACTGTGGTGATACTCAGATGTCTGGAGCTTTTAACACGCATTTCATTAGTTATATCCGGACAAGGAGACTGCTGCTTGTAGCCTCATACGTGACAAGGCATTTCACCAAAGATAGAAAATCTCAAATGGGTTAGGTGATGTATGCATTGGACAGTGAAATGGACCAAATTGGAATCACATATATGCACTTATCTATCTATCTATCTATCTATCTATCTATCTATCTATTGTCAAAGATAACTTTCTATTCTATCCATCACACCCTGAAGCATACCTGCTGAATGAGGCATTTATGATATAATAAATTGCTTTCTGCCAGCTATGAGAGTTGCTCATTGTCAGTATTCTGGCTGCTGAAGAAAATCTTTTGACCACCACCCTGGAACAACATTTTTCTGCTGTCTGAAAGGTGACTGATGGGCTTAACTTGCCATCCGGTCAATGACAGGGTAATTGTTACTTCGCCACAGACCAGCAAGGTCCGGCATAGAAACGGTCAGCTTTAATCATCAAGGAAATTTATGTGAACTATGTTCTTGCCTGATCAATCATACAATACTTTATAGTTGGACAGAGATTTATGATGAGACCTCAGTCAGCAAACAACTTTTTTTTTTAATAGCTATTTGTCTTGTTTACATTTATATTTCATGCTTCCTGCTGTCTAACATAAGTCCAGGTGAGCCGGCTAGAACTAGGACCCAATTACTCCCTGTCCAGTATGCACCCAACTGAATTGACCCTGCCCAAAGAGGGGAACTGGGACAAGCTGAAATTGAACTGTACTACATGTATGTGGGCCCTTTCATGTCACCAACAATTTCAAAGCTGATGGCAAAGGAGGTCAAGTTCCCATCATGCATCACAAGAGATTGATGATGTATTTCCTGCTGCATTTGGATCACTGATTTGGCGAAATCCTTCTTGGTCCGACAAAGCTGATTTTTTGAAAGTACCTGGAAGAAAAGGAAGATGAGGCTATAATGAATCAGATGATGACTGACTGATTTTAATGCTTTTACTTAGGCCTTCGATTTAAATCAATCTTCCTAAATTTGAATGTATGAAATCATAAGGACTAGGTTCAACTAATAACAGAATACAGTGCAGCTGGTGACCTGGACACTCATAATTTTCTAAAGATATTCAGCAATTATGACAATATAAGAAACTCTGACTTATGGGTTCACAGGCACAGATGATGCACAATTCAGAATTTTGCCTTCTAAAAAATGTATCACATGCAGATCAGTTATAAACAGTTCGCAGTAATCCTCTTTATTACTATCCAGCAGATGTTTTCATTTACCAAGGTGCAGCTTTTAAATCATTTTTAAGTAAATCATTGCAAAAACCTGTCTGGGTGGGCAGCAGTGCAGCTGTGATTTCCTTTTCGGAAGGAGTAAATTCCCATGTCTATATAGTTTGCACTATTTGCAGGACAATAGGTGGCCCTGTTTTCAAGGTGTTTCGTTAGATGTTGATTTTCGAAAAATTATTCCTCAAATTGTTCTACAAGGACAGCAAGTGGATAGCAAATATCAAGAGATATCTCTGCATGGGAGACATTTAAACACAATAAAATCTTCATGACAGACAGCAAACTGAAGCTTATGGTTCACATTTAGAGGAAATCACAGTTTAGTGTTCATATTTAAAGAGTCCCGACACATTGTTATTGCTTCAGTCAAATGAGATGAATACAAATTGAAATATTATGAAGTCCCACAGGGTTTATTTAAGCTTGCTGTTTCATGAGAGATTCTCTATCTGGTAGTTGGATGAATAGTCTTCATGATATTTCATGCCAGAAAATTCATGAATATGATGAGGTATGATAATACAACATTCGCATTTTAGTCAGGAATAATGTTATTTGGAAACACGGTACATGGACATGGTGTTGTATTTGCATTTTTGCATCGATGATAATTAAAGAAATTAACAAATTCTTAATGAATAGCAAGAATTCAAACTGCCAATTTGAAATTCTTTGGTATTGCGTGACCATTGATCGCCATTATGGTTGCAAACAACATTTTCTTGGAAAAAATTGTGGAATGCAATTTCTGGAATGCAGCCATGCATGTTGGAGATTTGGAAAATTTAATACAGCTGTGCAATGGCCGCATGAAAAGGGAGAAGCAGGTTTAAGCCAGGTTGAAAGGGAGGTTAAACAAATATCACAAACAGATAAAAAGATAAGCAATAAACAAATAACCAATTTGAAAGCCAAATTGTGATAGATGATACAAGAATCGTGGTTGCTTGTTTTTCCAAAAAGACTCAAGTTTTATTTTGAGGCAATGAAACACTAAAAACCTTAGAAAAGTAGCAATGAAATTCCAGTTACCATAGTGATTCATTATTTACATTTCTGTGACTAGAAAACAGACTCCACTTACAAATTCATATAACCATGAATCTCAAATAAAAAAATAAAAGGCAAATCACAATCATCTTAGAAAGTTCCGGTATGGCAATCGGTTGAATTTCCATAATCATCATCAGTCGGAGATCAATCTTAGTTATGAAATTCCAAAAAGAGTTTGAGAACCAGCGAAACATGGGGGAAAACAGAAACCAATAAATTACGAAAAATTCCAGACATCTTTAGCGAAATCTAAAATTGATTGTTTACAATTATAAGCAATCAAACATCAAAATTCCAAACAGACAGGTGATCAACTAGAACCAACTAGAATGGTCAGTGTTTCTATCACCGATTGCTTACAGTCGATGAATAATGACTACTTCTATTCAGTAGTTTGTGGCCATCAATGAACTCCAACAAGCCCTATCAAACACATTGAAATGAACTGCTTATATGTCACATGCATGGAATAACATGGCAGGGATAAGGATATGACCTCACAAGAAACATTCCAGTGCTTTTCGGCAAGCATTTGTCATTTGTCAACTAACTTGTGCACATTATTTGTCAATCCATCAAAGAAGCAGTTTTTACAGGAGGTGCTGCTGATTAAAAATTGAATCCAATAGAAGAGTTTGAATAATACCGTAATGGTCAACTTCAACTGGACAGGTGTTGTAATAGTATATATGGTATACACCTGTATTCCAGATACATGTAAGATACGTTGAACATCATCATAAAAATGATTTTCACACACTTGCAACATGCATACCAAAGCCATGAATAATTTGAAGAAGCTTGCAGTTGTAACAGAACACATCCTTAATATACGATTTGTGTGGAAAACAAAGAGTGACAGCAGTTGAAAAACACATTGAGTACAATCAAAAAGAGTAGAGGAAGATGGAGTTGTCCCGAAGGAGATAGCAAGAGATAATACAGAAAGCTGCTAATGGAAGAGGGCTCAGTTAAAGGATGATTTTGCACAATTAGAACATACCACAAAAAGAAAATGATTTGTCTTGGATACTATTCTTCCAGAAAGTAAGTAGAACACAAAAAATCTGCAAAATTGGTATATGTGACCTCATACTGCTGGGTCAACGTGCTTGCGGTAATGGCATATGATGTAGTTTTCATGGATATTCTGTAAAGTTCTTATCAATTTTATTCAGCTTAACATGTCTTAATTTTTTGGTTAAATATTGTGAGATAAGAAAGTTTGCAAGTGGCTTTCTCGAATCATTGCTTTAAAATGAGGAACATGTCAATGTTTCTTATGGGTTGAAATCTAAATTCTTGTTGTCACAAAAAGCATTCTATCTCATCACCTTTATCTATTTCTGATTCAGAAGTGTCAGTTTATATTTCAACCTGTTCTACCATTATGTCAGGTAGAAATAATCTGTTACACTTATTTCCAGAATTTTCATGGCTTTAAATAATATGTTGCCTTCAACAGAATTCAACATTGTCAGTGATTATAGCGTTGCCGTTCTGTTTCAAGATCTAATACACTGTAATTATGTATTTGCCAATCACATATTTGTCCAAGGCTTAAATAATGAGTGATGACAAAAGAATGTGAGCCTCATCAATTCAGAGTTCATTTCCTTTATTTTCTATTGTCATCGTCATGACCTCTGCATGACTTGTGACCACTGACAAACATGCAGGGTCTTTCATGACAGTTTGCCTATTACAAAAGGTGACCAAGCATCAGCAAGGCCTTGTTTGTGGTCACTGAATAAACCAGATTCTATCAGACACCAATCAGACACAAGCACCATCAAGTGGCATAACAAAAAAAAATTATATTGGAACACCTTTTGATTCTCTGAGGTAATGAAGCTATGCAGACAAATAACACCAATTACGCTTATAAACTGATGAGATTGGTATGAGAGATCTGACTTGATAATTTGCGAAACCTGTTATGTGGCAAAACAACACCACTAATTTGACAATATAGAAAACACGGCTTCATAAAAGACATTGACATGACAAATGATGAACTACATGTAAACAAAAATGCCTCAGTAACAAAATGACAGATATCAAGAATGAAAAGCTTATAAAACAGACAACTTACATCCAGCAGATGCTTTTTGCAAAAAAGAAATTACAGCATAAATCACAAAAATGGATTCGGAAGTTGTGGGTTCTTTCAGCCTTTCCCTATTGTGTGAAAGCATGACATAGTTGGCCACCTCTGACACAGTGCTTCTGACTTTTGCTCAGTAATTGCCCAAGTTTAGCACCTAATAATGGCAGTTGCCAAATGTTACATTTGATGTTGTGGAGGCGGCATCTTCTACGCAACATTTTGAATATAAATAGCCAATGGCCTTTCTTTAACATGCCCAACTGTTCTTGGCAAACCAATGTCAACAGAAGCTCTGCTATAAACATATATTTGTCTTTCATTTAAGATGCCAGCTTCTATTGATGCCTTCTAACAGCCATCTGAGACCACTGTGTTGTTGGAGCACTAGGTAAAGTTCAGACTTAGTCTCCCAGCATATCAGGTCCTATCCAAAAGATGCTTGTTATCACACAATTTTAATTTTAGACCTGCCTTTCGTTTATCAAAATCATGTCCCCTGTTGTGCAAATAATAATAAAGGATTCAGTCTGAGAGGATTACTCCTCTCTTATGTATAATTCAATGGCTGCTCATTGGCCCCTCATTGGCTGTTGGGTTATCAGCGAGCACCAATAATCCTCCTTGGAGATACTTGGTACCCTAAAATGCATTTTATTAGCTTTTAGATGGCAAGGCCTTTTCACAAATTATTGCAAATCTCAATGGGGTAAGGAGATATATGCATGATTGGACTGTTATAGTCTCAATGAAAATCATATGGACTGACTAAGAGCTGTGTATTATCTACAGTGTATTTGTGAGCAGAAGCGGGCTGTTATGAGATAAAATAAGTTGCTTGATGTGCCTGCTATGACAACAGCTAATTGTTGATATTCTGAGGAAAATCTTTCTTTTGATCAGTGCCAAAGTACAACACTTTTCATCCATGTGAAAGGTGACTGATGGGCTTCACTTGCCATCCGGTCAATGACAGGGTAGTGCTGTTGTTACTTCGCTAGACCATCAACATAAGCAAGGTCAGGCATAGCAATAGTCAGCTAAAGTCATCTTGAAAATTAATATGAAATGCGTTCTTTCCCAATCAATCATTGGATACTTTAAAGTGGCATAGAGATTCATGCTAAGGTGAGACTTAGGTCAGGAAAAAGAGATTCTTCAATACATTGTACCTTTTTGTCTCGTTTTACATTTAGATTTCACGTTTCTCTAAAGAAGCTGTATGTAGCCAATTGGATACTATAGTATTGGCCTGATCCACTGATGTGTCAAATAAGTCTAGATTCAGATGAATATACAGTTCAGTGTAGCTACAATGTATTACTTCTCTGCTAAAATGGTACATGATTAGCAAAAAAGACATATGCATTTTCTTTCAACATTTTTCTTCACAGAATGATTTGTATATATCTTAGCCAGTGTCTTGCACATTTATTTTCCCATATCCAGTCACCAAAGTCAAGAAGGCCTAAGGACCCTGAGTAGCTAAATCCACGCCACTCAATAACTATCTAGACGATTTGACGCATGCATTGCCACAAATTACAAGCTGCAAACTGCAAAGACTACCGAATGAACATCTCTTTTGAAAAAAGTTGAAAAATAAATGGTACTTTCATATACTGTTCAGACCATCATTGGAACAAAGAATCTGATCAGGAGCTGACCTTGGACCACACAAGTTGAAGCAATATAATCTGTACTTCATATACGATGACCATGTCATTTTGCCATCCATTTCAAAGTGATGTCAAAGGAGGTCAAGTTCCTATCATGCATCACAAGAGATTGATGATGTATTTCCTGCTGTATTTGGATGATTGGTTTAGAGAGATTGCCTTTGGTCTGAGAATCCGGGTCACATTTGCTTCAGACAAAGAAGATTGTGAGAAAGAAGCCTTGAGGGAGAAAGTCACATGCTAAAATGGTGATGACTTACATTATCAATCTTTTGCCCAGTCCTTGCAATACTATATCAATAACATTCAAAAGTTTGAATGCGCGATATGATCTGGTATTTACTCAATTTAAGAGAACTATAACTGCATAGCTGGCTATAGGGTAGTGCAGAGATGCAAAACATGATTCTATCTTTGATGCAGATAACTTGAACGAAATAATTTGTGGTTATGATAATCAAATTAACTCTGTTGTTCCTAAGTTCATCAAAAAACATTTTGTACATTGTACATAAAGGTACGAATCATGCACATTCCAGAAACTTTATTCCATCAATAGTTTGCAACAATGCTGTTCTTATTGTTACCTAAGATGCTTTCACATTACACCAATGTGCGGCTTAATTAAATTTAAGTAAATCTGTCTGGGTGGGCAGCAGTGCAGCTGTGATTTCCTTTTCGGAAGGAGCAAATTCCCATGGCTATATATTTTGCAGGACAATAGCTGGCCCTGTTTTCCAGGTGTTTCTTTAGTAGTTGATTTTGGAAACACATTATCCTCAAATTGTCTTATGAGGACAGTAAAAAAAGGAAGCATCAAGAGAACTCTCTGGTAGACAACTCAAAGGAAAGAAACTTCATCACAGAAATGAAAATTTAGTGTACAAGTTTTGAGAAATTGCTATTTTTGCTCTGTATTCAGAGAGGTTGCTGATAGTTTGCCATTGCTTCAGCCAAATAGCGGAATGACAATTGAAGTATATTTAGTCCCACATGCCTTCATGGCTGCCAGTGGGCAGTGGACCACCGGTATAATCAGTTTTCAGTGGGATAAGGTCATTGAAGACTTTTGCTGAACGCTGCCAAGATGGCGACTTGATAAATATACACTAAATTCTTATCATACTTACAGGCATGCTATGAGCTGACTTTCTTATCTGAGATATAAAAGGCTCTCCTAAGTTTCCCATAACGCAGCTGGGTCGAGGTTTTAGATATTTAAACTGTGCAAATCCATTAAATGCTTAATTGTAAAGACAAGGCAATAATGTAACCAGCAATTTGAAATTCTGGTATGGCATGATCACAATTATGGATGCAGCAAACACAATTTCATGGGGAAAAATTGTGAATGCTGTTTTTGTAAGGCAACCATGCATGCTGGAAAATTTGGTAAATTTAAGACATCTGTGCAATACAGGCATGCAAAGGCAGAAGCAGGGCAAGCTAGGTTGAAAGGGAAGTTAAACAAATAGTAAAAACAAGACAAGAGAAAAACATGGATAACAAGCCCATTTGAAAGCCAAATTTTGATAGATGATGCAAGCATCGTGCTTGCACGCTTTTCCACAAGTCTAGGTTTTTATTATCAGGTAATAAAACGCTTTTTAAAAAAGACAAACAACAGTACAATTCCAGTTACCATGGTGATTTTCATTATTGATGAATTTACAGTGACTTTCAAATAAAAATATAAAATACAAGTCACAGTCATCTTAAATAGGAATAATGGTTAGAAATCAATCTTAGTTATTTCGAGCGTATGTGAAAAATCACCAAAAAAAAAACAGGTTACCGGATTTTACAGACAGACCGTATCCCCCAGCGGCGACCAACAAGGAAGGTGGAGTAGACAAAATTCTGTGAGGCAGAGTGGATTAAAATCACTGCTGATATAGTCTGAGGACTTTTGAAATAATGTAGTAAAATCGTGTAAGCTGTTTTGGATCCCAAGGGGGAAAATATGTGAAATTACTGGAGGGTATGTAAACTTCCGAAAATTTTATAAAATTCAATTAACTGATAATATCATAGAATCTCATTGCCATTCAATCTTTAATGCTTCAGAAGTGTTTAGCCATATGCAGTGCATTGTATTTCATGTATGATTTGCCTCTTGTCGTTAAAATTGCCCTGGAAATATAGAAATCGATCATTTTGAAGTGGGGTATGTAAACTTTCGGGCATACTAGCGCTGCTGTGATTCCTTCACAACAATTCGCCTGCAATGATAAACAATCCTTTCTTATCTCTTTTCATTGTCACAGTGATATCGGGCATTAATTATCGTCAGAATCACTGAATGGCTGTCTTATTGTTTCAAGACCTAAATGTTTGCCTATTTGTCTCGGGTTTAAATAATGAGTGATGACAATTAGACATGAGTGAACAAAAGCCTAGCCTATATTCACTGATACAAGAGAGAAATTGATCAAGCAGGCAATTGATCAAGGAGGCAGTGGAGCAATTTATCCAACTTATTGGCGGGACACTTAGGCAGACACTAGTGGCAGCGTCATTAAGTCCAGTCAGAGCCAACTCATGAGGCAGCTCATTGCCTTTATTTTCAAAGTCATCAAGGGATGCCTTGTGACCACTGCCTTATGACTGCTGGCAAATGCACTGGTCCAGTCCAATTTCATTCTTCCAGCCAATTGAAAAAGGTAATCAAGCACCAGCGACTCCAGGGAGCCTCGTTTGTGGTCACCAAACAGACCCG
Source organism: Platynereis dumerilii (assembly GCA_026936325.1). Classification (NCBI taxonomy): domain Eukaryota; kingdom Metazoa; phylum Annelida; class Polychaeta; order Phyllodocida; family Nereididae; genus Platynereis; species Platynereis dumerilii. Next base: position 1,383,010 of record JAPTHN010000023.1, on the reverse strand, counting down.
GCGCAATCAGACACCAATCAGCCACATAGCACCATTAACAATGTTAAAGATTTGAACAAGGTCAAGTTCCTATCATGCATCACAAGAGATTGATGATGTATTCCCTGCTGTTTCTGGATCATTGGTTTGAGGAAACTTCTTTTGGTCTGAGAATCTGGGTCGTATTTGCTTCAGACAAGCACCTCATGATAATATGTTATTTTAATGCCCATATCAGTGTAAGGTCTTGGTTGCACATCTTTTGTGACACTTCTTATAACTTTTTTTATGCAACTGGGGGAAAATATCTGTTATGAAGCCAGTTGGGTAGCCAGCCAGCCCAAGCGTCATTCAGCCCCTCCCAGCCAACTGATATGAATAACCTTTTTTTCCAGCCAGCCGCCTCAACTGCTTTTTCATTACCTGACTGCAAATATCATCGCACTAACACCAAAAATTGACTCCTAGCTGGCAGCTTGGAACCTGCTTCATAACAGATAATTGGTATAACAGATTATGGGGAGCCCCTGAATGACAAGTGATTAAAAAGAAATTAACTGGCATGTTTCTTGTGAGGTCATATTCCTATCCATGCACGTTTTTCTGTAAGACTCATAAGCAATTTGAGAGGTCATATCATATACTTGTCATGCTATAAGGATAAGTAATTTATCGTGTCATACCACTCATCAATGATGAACAATTCTGTCTGACAAGATTAGGCCTACTTTGTTAGGGGGAAACCATCAGATCTTCAGTGGGTATTTTTTTTTGGACTAGTTTTTGTCCAAAAAAAATTATCTTTGGGCAATCTAATGAGTATAGTCAACTGACTCAACACAGATGTATGATTTGCAAACAACAAATTGTTTATTAGCGGAAATGCATTCTGCGCTTTCCACTAGGTGCCATTCTTGTCATTGTGATGCCCAGCTATACCACGCGGCCGGAAAATAACTGACCAAGATTTGTTGTCAAAACAAGCTTTCGACAGTTGAATTTGTTGGATTAACTTGTTATATGTTGTAGACTATATAAGCCTCTCACTTGTTTATAAGCTGGATGTCACTAGTCAAGCTTAAGCATAATGATGTTTTGAAAGAGTTAACCTGCGTTGACGTAATTTTACGTAAATAAACAGTTTAAGGTGCATGGGGATTTTCTTAAAATGTTTTTGTTAGTTATCTTAGAATCATATATTTGAGGACATAAATTCTCAAGTACATAATTACTGTCACTGTTACTGTGTAGTAAAAACATTTCCATCAAAAACTCCAAGCTGCTCCTGAACATGCGGAATATGTAATGGTCGTCCCCTAATACTCTCCACTCCCTTCAGGTGCGTTGTTCATTGTCTACACATTGTCATTGGCTTTTCACAGGATCTTGCAGTCTAAGAAGCAATCCACTGGATCTTGGGCAATTTGGCCTTTTTAACCAAATTTCCCCCCACCACAGATGTGGCCAAAAACCATACAAACCAACCAAGAGATGCACGCTCTGCAAAATGCATGGAAGAGATAGGAAAAGCTGCAGAGCGCCCCGTATTCACCCCGTGTGTCAAATGCCCCCCAGGCCATTTCTAGATACGCCCCTGTTGTATTCAGTAAATGAAGTGCTATATCCACAGAATATTATAAATCATTGGTGTTCAATACAGACAGTTAGGTTCCTTTTAATTCTTAGCCTTCAAACGGAAAAAAGACAATTTTTTATTTGCCTTCTGGAAACATCGTAAATACCCGTTGATGAATTTTAAATCGCACCTTACAAACTGATATCTTATAATCCTATTGCTATTCCATTTATTGCATTAATCCTAAAAAAGACCTAAAAATTAGCTGTTATGTATGAGTAACTGGAATTGTCACTGATATTTATATCAGTCTCTCTCTCCTGGGACAGTAGCCCTATGCACAGTCTCAAAAAGAAATGCAGAAAAGCTATGACCAGCGTTAATCTTCAAGTGGAGTCCAGAAACGGTCTTCCAGCCAAACCAATCATTGGCCACTCTAATGTGACAACAAGAGATTTTTGTGACATTCAGTCAGCAAGTATAAATCCACAAGGTCTATACTTGTATTCAGTAAATGAAGAGCTATATCCGCAGAATATTATAAACCATCAGTGTTCAATAAGACAGTTTGATCCCTTTTGACACACAACTAAGAAAGGTATGCCCTTTTGTTCTTCAAGTAAATACTATACATGGTAGTGCTGAGTTTTGGGCAACCAGAAATTTATTTAACAGACAATTAAAATATTACGAGTATGTACATGAAAGCTGACATTATTTTTGAAATTTGTAGTTTTGGAGCAGCACAGTAGTCATTTTTGTTTGAGAAGTTGTAAATTCTAACAGTTATAGCAAGGCAATAGCTTGCTCTGATTTCTAGGAGTATGTTCATTTGATAATTTTGGAAGTTGGAAAAGTTTTATTCAAAAGCTGATGTACTATCAGGCGAATGTATGCATAAAAAGACAGTGAAGGGATAGAAATTACCAAGAGAGCTTTTCCGGAGACTCTCAAAACAATATATCTTCATTGTAAAAATATAGCTTGGCTTAATGGGTTCTCATTTTGAGAAAATACTATTTTAGTATTCACAAAGATCCCTGCTACTTTCTTATTGCTTCCATCAGGGAATAATGAAAAATAAAAATGTTATATCAAACCAGGAGAGATATACTTATATCATGCAAACTTATTGAGGCATTGTTCTGGGAGCTGACTTAAAAAAAAAGTTTGTATCACCCACCTTCTCAAAAATCATAACCCAGTGGCAGATACAGGGGGGCTAGGGGGCCCAGCCCCCCCTCCTAGACCACGAGGATTAGTACCAGATTTTAAAAGAAAAATTACAATTACGCGGGCCCGCGAATGCCGAAACACGTACGGCCTCCCCCTAGACTATCGTGTCTGGATCCGCCACTGAAACCTATATTAACAATTCTGAACCTGAAAACAAACTAAACTTAAAATTGCATTTCTGCTCTACGAAGTAACTTCAGAAGGCTAGATTTAAATTTATTTCAAACCACATAAATCATTTCGTAAATCACTAAACCAAAAATTCTAATTGTGTGTATCATACTATAAATCATCATCATCATCATCATCATCATCATCATACTATAAATTCATGGATGCTTTACGCTACTCCTCCAAAACTATGCAAGCAACACTCTCAAAAACTTGCACACAACTTATCAAGCTGATCTACAACAACCATATCTATGTCTCCTCTCAACCTTCTCATCCATTTCCACTCAACCCCTTTCCAGTCTCTACAAGACCAGATTCAGGCAGCAATGAGCAGCATTGCTGGGTCTCTAGATTCTCAGTGATGACACAGGTCAGGTGACCAGCTACAGCTGACATATAGGTCACGTGACCAGCTACAGCCGACACTGCGACCAGCTAAAAGATACCCCTTTTTCAAGCCACACCCCCCTACCCACCAGATCCGAGAGTCCCTCTGGCATTGCATGCCATCGCCCAACTCAGAGGACTCGTAGAGTCTGACCCCTTTCCACCAATTCCCACCCCTCACTCTCTTCTCACTGCTGTGGAGTTGACATTGTTTTGCATGCAGATGGCATAGTCGCTTTCCAATGGACACAAGGATAGGCCTACACATACAATTCCCTCTCTCTGTGACATTCTTGCAGGGTCTTTCATCACACTTGGTCCATTACCAAAGGTGACCAAGCATCAGTATTCAGCAAAGCCTTGTTTGTGGTCACCAAATAAACCAGATTCAATCAGACACCAATCAGACACAAGCACCATCAAGTTAACAAAAAATATATAATATTGGAACACCTTTTGATTCTCTCAGGTAATGAAGCTATGTTTTTGGCAAATAACAAAATGTCATCATGAGAGCATTTATAACACTCATAAACTGATGAGATTGGTATGAGGGATCTGACTTGATGATTAGAGAAACCTGTGGCAAAACAACACCACTAATTTGACAATATAGAAAACACGGCTTGACAAATGAAGAACCCCATGTAAACAAAATTGCTTCAGTAACAGAACCACATATATCAAGAATCATCAGCTTATAAAACCGACAAATTACATCAAGCAGATGGATTCAGAAGTGGTGGAATATGCCATTCTTTCAGCCTTTCGCTGTATGAAAGCATGACATATAGTAGGCCACTTCTGACACAGTGCTTCTGACTTTTGCTTATAGTAATTGCCCAAGTTTAGCACCTAACAATGGCAGTTGGCGTTACATTTGATGTTGTGTAGGCGACATCTTCTACGCAATAGGTTGAATATAAATAGCCAATGACTTTTCTTTTACATGCCCAACTGTTCTTGGCAAACAATGTCAACAGAAGCTCTGCTATAAACATAAATTTATATTTGTCTTTCATTTAAGATGCCAGCTTCTATTAATGCCTTCTAACAGCCATCTGAGACCATTGTATTAGTGGAACACAAGGTAGAGTGCGACTTTGACTCACAGCATATCACTTCCTATCCAAAAGATGCTTGTCATCTCACACTTTCATTTTACACTTGCCTTTCGTCTCTCACCAGCATGTCCCCTGTTGTGTAAATAATAATGAAGGATTCTGTCTGACAGGATTACTCCCCTCCCCTCTTCAATGGTTGCTCATTGGCCCCTCATTACCTGTTGGGTTATCAGCAAGCACCCACAGTCCTCCTTAGAGATAGAGTAGGTCGGGGCAAGAAGCCGGGGTTAGGTGAGAGCCCCCCCCCCAGGGTTATATCTAAACTTGCATTTTTGGTGCTTTTTCTTATTGATAGGATGGAAGCTAGAGGCTCTTCAGGTGACATCACAAATTTTCAGGGAAAACAGCATTATTTGTTGGTATGGAAATTTAACAAAATTGAATGTCAACAACCTTGATAGAATTATAAAATCAGCTAGAAGACTGGGATGTAATGAAATAGACAACACAAGTGAATTGTACACATGTTTCATGAAAAAGAAAGTTAAATTTATTATGAATGACTCTAATCATCCTTTAAATACCTTTTTTTCGTTTTCTTCCCTCAGGCATTAGACTTAACTCAATTTTTTGTAGAACAGATCGTTTTAAAAAATCGTTTGTGCCATCTGCTATTCGTTTATTTAACAAGTCATAATATTTGTATTCTAGTCATACCTCATATGTTTTTGTTGTTATATATAGGCCTATGTTTTTACATGTTTTTACATGTTTTTACATTTTTCTGTTATACTATTTGATTTTCATGTCTGCAAAACGAGTTTCCTGAATAAGGATTAATAAAGTTATTGTCAATGTCATTGTCATGTCATTGTCATTGTCACACCATAGAAGTAATTAAAGAAACAAAAAAGGTGCATGGTTTTTGTAACTTTGATTAATTCTTTGAAAGTGGTTGTCAGAAATAGTAATAAAATGATAATGGATATCTGCATTGCTTCACTTTATTACTATCACATAAATGATTGGATCATGTTTTATGCATTTTAGCTCAAAGTATAGCGGTCAAATTAAAATTTGTGGGTTTGGGGCGAGAGGCCCCACATGGTATGGGGCATGAGGCCCCCTTCACTGAGGCCTCGAAGCTGCATCAGGAAACATTTAATGATTTGTGAACTTTACCTGAAATCTTGATTGAATAGCAAATTGAAATAGAAATAATTTGGCCAAAATTGAAACGACAAAAAATATTAGAAAACAAATGTATGAACAGAAAAATTCAGAAATTCAGAAAAAGTAAATAGAATGCCTTAAAAATGATAGAAGAACCCCAAGAAATAACTTTCAAGCTGAATGCCTTCGCAAAAAAATTGCCATAGGATTATAATAGGGGGCTTCTTGCCCGATGGGTGGGGTAAGAAGGCCATTCTTAATTTTTTACAAAAAGGGCCGTTAGTCCTTTATTAAAATTGGTAGACATTTGTTCCACTAGTTATAAGTAGAGTCAAGTGATCCTTTCCCGACAGCATAAGCATTCAAATAATCGACCACAAAAAGTAGGTCAAATCGCATCTCAAAGTTAAGGGGGGATGCATGCCCCGCGCTACTCTACTTGGTACCCTAAAATGCATTTTATTAGCTTTTAGATGGTAAGGCCTTTTCACAATTATTGCAAATCTCAATGGTTAAGGAGATATATGCATGATTGGACTGTTTAATAGCCGCAATGGCAATCGCATAGACTGACTAAGAGCTGTGTATGATCTATTCAAATCCAATTTTATTTTCGTGTAAGTAGAGAAGAGGGGGCCTATCTATTGTCAATAGAGACTGTTATAATATTCATCCATCAGATATATTTTAACATACCAGCAGAAGTGGGCTGTTATGAGATAAAATAAGTTGCATTTTTGTTTTGCCTGCTATGACAGCAGCTTATTGATGATATACTGAAGAAAATCTTTTGATCATTGCCCAGGTACAACACTTTTTAGTCACCTTTCACATGTAAGGTGACTGATGGGCTTCACTTGCCGTCCGGTCAATGACAGGGTAGTGCTGTTGTTCCTTAGCTAGATCAGCAACACAAGCAAGGTCAGGCATAGCAATGGTCAGCTTTAGTTATCTAGAAAATTTATGTGAACTGCGTTCTTTCCCGATCAATCATTGGATACTTTAAAGGGGCATGCCAAGGTGAGACTCCCGTCAGCAAAAAAGACTTTCTTCACTACATTGTACCCTTTTGTCTTGATTTACATTTAGATTTCATGTTTCTCTAAGGAAGCTGTATGGAGCCAATTAGATAGGTACTATTGTTCTGATCCACCGGTGTGTCAAATAAGTTCAGACTCAGATGAATATTCAATATATATAGCTGCAATGTATAAAATACATCGCAAATTACTATTCTGCTGAAAAAGTGCATGATTTTGCAAAAGTGCATGGTTTTGCCAAAGAGACAGATACATTTATCTTTGTATGTACGAATATATCCTAGCCAGTGGCTTGCAATTTTTTTTTTCACATCCAGTCACCAAAGACAAGAAGGCCTATGGACCTGCATCAGCAGCCAGAACAATGTTACCGTGCCACTAACTAGCTGATTTGATGCATGCACTGCCACAAATTACAAGCTGCAAACTGCAAAGACTACCAAATGAACATCTTGTTTGGAAAAGGTCGAAAATAAATGTTACGTTCAAATATCGTTCAGACCATAATTGGAACACAGAATTTGATCAGGAACTGACCTTGGACCACACAAGTTGAAGCAATATAATCTGTACTTCATATATGATGACCATGTCATTTTGCCATCCATTTCACAGTGATGTCAATAGAGGTCAAGTTCCTATGTTGCATCACAAGAGATTGATGATTCATTTCCTACTGTATTTGGATCATTGGTTTAGGGGGATTTCTTTCGGTCTACGAATCCGGGTGGTATTTGCTCAAGACAAAGCAGATTGTAAGAAAGAAGCCTTGTGGGAGAAAGTCACATGCTGAAATGGTGATGACTTACATTATCATTCTTTTGCCCAGTCGTTGCAGTATATCAATAACATTCCAAAGTTTGAATGCATGATACGATCAGGTATTTATTCATTGATAAGAAAACTGTCAAACCATGACAGTTACCAGATTTCGGACATTTTATTCCATCAAAATGTTTGCAACACTGTTGTTCTTATTGTTATCTAAGATGCTTTCACGTTATATCAATTTGCACTTTATTTACATTTAAATAAATCATTGCAAAAACCTGTCTGGGTGGTCAGCAGTGCAGCTGTGATTTCCTTTTCAGAAGGAGTAAATTCCCATGGCTATATATTTTACAGGACAATAGCTGGCCCTGTTTTCCAGGTGTTTCTTTAGATACATGTAAATTTTGCAAGCACATTATCCTCAAACTGTTTTATGAGGACAGTGAAGATAGCAAGCATCAAGAGAACCCTCTCTGGGAGACAACTCAAAACAATAAATCTTCATAACAGAAATTAAATTTTAAAAGCTTACATTATACACAATACAGTTTTGCGAAAATGCTATTTTAGTTCTCAATTCAGAGAGATTGCTGATACTTAGCCATTATGTCAGTCAAATAGCGGAGAATAATACTGCCAGTAGTAAGGCACATGTAGTATTTAAAATTGTATGCACCGCAAGTTGTTGGTTGTCGTGGAACCGATAACATTTTAGCATGATTCTAATTCCAAGTTACAGTAAATAATCATAGAAAATGAGAATACACTGATTATGATCTCAGGAAGGCGTATCAGTAGAGACATGACTGTCAAAATGAATGAGAATCTAATTGAGCTGCTACCTTCTAGTTGTGAAACAATCTATCACTTGATCTGCTGGCCTGATCCCACATGCCTCCATGGCTGGCAGTGGGTGGCGGACCACCGGTATAATAAGTTATCAGTGGGACAAGGTTATTGGAGACCCGGAACCTGCCACGTTCTTTATGTGATATTTAATTTCTCTGTGATTTTAATATGAACCTTTACGAACACTTAAATTCATGGATTTTACCAGATTTTACAATCATGTTATGTAGATAGGGGATGGTGAGGAGACCAATATTGAGTTTTATTGGCCGAAGCAGTAATATCAATGTCATGGGGTTTTATTTATATCCCGCAATGACTTAATCAGTGGTTTTTACTAAATTTTAGTTTGATAGCTTCGAATTCTCCGAAGTTGGGAGCAGCAGTTTGTTCCTATAACACAGTTGGGTCGAGGTTTTAGATATTTAAACTGTTCAAATACAATAAATGCTAAACTTTAAAGACAAAGCCATAATTCTGGTATGGCATGATCACAATTAATGGATGCAGCAAACTCAATTTCATGGGGGAAGAATTGTGATTGCTATTTTTGCAAGGCAGCCATGCATGCCGGAAAATTTGGAAAATTTAAGACATCTGTGCAGTACAGGCACGCAAAGGCAGAAGCGGGGCTTGCTAGGTTGAAAGGGAAGTTAAATAGTAAAAACAAGACCAGAGAAAAAGATAGATAACAAGCCCGTTTGAAAGCCAAATTGTGATAGATGATGCAAGAATCGTGCTTGCGAGCTTTTCCGGAAGTCCAAGGTTTTATTCTCAGGCAATAAAACACTTAAAAGACAAAGAACAATACAATTCCAGTTACCATTATTAACGAATTTACTTTCAAATAAAAGCTAAAATGCCAGTCACAATCATCTTAAATACGGGATGATGATGGCAGTCAGCAGCATTTCCATCATCATCATTGGTTAGAAATCAATCTCAGTTATTTCAAATGCAGTTGAATAATCACCAAAACAAAAGCGACTAAACAATGAATGGGATTTTCACACAATGTTATGCGACCAATCCCACGAATTTCAAGAGTTCTATTTCAAAAATTGATAACAAAGAGGCAATCGTTTTGCATATTTAACTAGAAAGACTTTTTTCCAAAAGTATTTATAATTTAGAACTTTATACAGTGACAAATTTTGTAATAAAAGACCTTTTCAATTTAAATGAAATTGCACAAGCACAGGTTAGTTGGGTGACTTAACCTAAGCGAGAAATTATCATATAAAAATTTAGTTTGTAATTCGATAAGCAGCAGCTGCTGTGCTATTCTGGTTTCGAAGTTCGGTCTTTTGAAACTGCCCAAAACAACCATGCAATGTCATGCCGGCTTAATTTTTGCAAAGTGATGTTCTTAACCTTGTCATTCAGCTAATCAGTGGATTTTTTGGCTAAACCTAATAAGACATTAATGTTCGCAAATGCATGTGATGATTGATTGCTTGAGAATTTAAAACCGCAAAGTTGTGTCTGGGGAACATTTGAAAGTGCCTCATTGGTTAAAGTCTAAATCCTTCTTGTTACAATTTAAAAAACATTTTATCCCAAAAAGTGAATTGAACTCTTTTGATGTTAAGTGTGAGTTTATTTTCATGGCTGTACCACAATTTAGTCTATGGATATTGTTCTTGTAAAGAAGTGAGGCTCATGATTTTGTTATATATACTAGTGCTACAGTGATTCCATCAGAGGAATTCGCCTGCAATGATAAATAATCATTTTTTTTCTCTCTTTTTCATTGTCACAGTGATATCGGGCATTATCGTCAGAATCACTGAATGGCTGTCTGATTGTTTCAAACCTAAATGTTCGCCTATTTGTCTCGGGTTTAAACAATGAGTGATGACAATTAGACGTGAGTGAACAAAAGCCTAGTCGATATCTACTGGTACAAGAGCAATTGATCAAGCAGGCAATTGATCAAGGAGGCAATGGAGCAATTTATCCAACTTATTGGCGGAACACTTAGGCAGACACTAGTAGCAGCCTCATAAGGTCCACCCAGAGCCAACTCATGAGGCAGCTCATTGCCTTTATTTTCAAAGTCATCAAGGGATGCCTTGTGACCACTGCCTTATGACTGCTGGCAAATGCACTGGTCCAGTCCAATTTCATTCGTCCAGCCAATTGAAAAAGGTAATCAAGCACCAGTGAGCCTTGTTTGTGGTCACCAAATAGACTTGGCGCAATAAGACACCAATCAGCCACGAAGCACCGATAAAGATAGGAACAAAAGAATGGCTGTAAAATCAGTCAATCACCTGTGTTTTAGCTTCCCAAGATATCCTATTTTGAAATTGGCATTGCAAAATTCCAGCAAATGATCATCTCCAAAACAATTAGCTCGCGGTACACATTCAGCTTTGCCCATTGGTTACTCAACGGCCCTCATCGACCTCTCATCGGCTCTTGCCGCCTTAGTAGCAGTCCCCTGGATCTTTGGTAATTTGGCTTTTTAACCTAATTTCCCCAAGTCACAGGTGGGGTCAAGAACAAACATTCTTGGATTGACAACAAGTTAGAAGGTATATGAGTAGCATAATTCAAACTACATGCTACTGACAAACTATCAAGGGCGTTAAGCAAGGCAATTTTGATAACCAAAGTACATCTCATGAGTGTCTGAATTTGCCACTGCTTTTGTCACAGAGACATTTAGATCAGTGTCTGTCCCCTTGGAGAGTATACACACTTTCAATATTAGAGATGCCCTTTCTACTTGCCTCCCGGAGTGTGAATGACAGGCTTGACCCACTATCCGGTGAATGACTGGACAATTGTTATCTGGCAGCAGCGCTGAACAGCAATGGCCAGCTTTAATCTTCCAGTATAGAGTCCAAAAACTGTGTTCTTGCCAGATCAATCATTGGCTACTTCAGTATGACAACTAGGGATTTTTGTGAAATTCAGTTAGCAAGTATAAATCCTTCGACACAATATCATAAATCATTGGTGTGGGATCATAAGTCAATGGTTAGATCCCTTTTGACACAAAACTAAACAAGGTGTGCCCTTTTGACCTTAAAGAAAATACATTATAATGCCCTATTTTAGGAACAAGTTACTAAGTATATTTTCAAAATTATTATTGACACTGCATTTGAATTTTATCATGTGATTGGATTTGCCCTTTTTTATCTAAGCGGCCCTGCTGGCCTCGCTTCCTTCCAGCACCGGTGTTTAGCGCTGCATATGAGAAAACCCCGTCTTCAAATTTGTTTCTGTTGTATGAGTGTGATTTTTCTTGGGGGAAACCATTTATAATTTCCAGGGCAACACCTTCTTAAGAAATACTCCCACCAGAAATTATTTATTTCAAGACTGCCCAAAAAGATTTATTTATCATCAAAACTGAGCAAGCAATTATTTATTAAAAAAACACAAACAAGCCCCTCCCACCTTGATATTAAATGGTTGCCCCCTCACCAACATTTAGTTTTTTCTTGTCAGCTTATTGAGATTTGGCTCGAATAACTTCTTCAATAAATTATGGTGCCTGAGCTTCCCGTTGTAGCTTAATCACACTGTCGTGTTCTTCCAATCTTCCCATTATCGAAGTGCTGAGTTTTGGGTAACCCGAAGTTTATTTAACAAACAATTGAAATATTACGTACATGAAAGCTGACATTAATTTTAAAATGATATGCCTAGTTGGGGAGCAACACAGCTGTCATTTTTATTTGAGTAGATGTAAATTTTCAAAGTCATACCAGGGCAATAGATGGCTCTGATTTCTAGGAGTTTGTTCATTTGATAATTTTGGAAGTTGGAAAAGTTTTATTCAAAAGCTGATGTTTTATCAGGCGAATGTATGCATAAAAAGACAGTGATATTACCAAGAGAGCTTTCCGGTAGACTCTCAAAACAATATATCTTCTTTCCAAAAATGCAGCTTGATGGGTTCACATTTTGAGAAAATACTGTTTTAGTATTCACAAAGATCCCTGCTACTTTCTCAAATAGCTTCCATCAGGGAATAATGAAAATCAAAATATTATATCAAACCAGGAGAGACATGCTTACATCATGTGTAGACTTATTGAAGCATTGTTCTGGGAGCTGACTGAAATATAAAGTTTGTATCACCCACCTTCTCAAAAATCATAAACCTATATTAACAATTCTGAACCTGAAAACAAACTAAACTTAAAATTGCATTTCTGCTCTACGAAGTAACTTCAGAAGGCTAGATTTAAATTTATTTCAAACCACATAAATCATTTCGTAAATCACTAAACCAAAAATTCTGGTGTATGATAATAATACACGAATGAATGGGGCATCAACAGAAGAGAGAATCAGTGTGTGGAATCTGGTCAGCACTCTTTCTTGTTGAGTGGGTATACCCTTTATCTTTGACACTATCTATCACTCTGGGGCAAGCATGACCACACATTGATGCTTCTGACATGAATATAATCAGTTATCAGTGAGCTGAGGTCAGTGAAGATAGTTGTCTCACGAACCCCCAGATGGCCACTTGATTGAGACTGCTTGCTCTACCTTCCACACTCAACTGCTCAACTGTACATGTTCCGCATGCTGTATAGCATATTGAGGGTTGCATGAAGTTCAACTTATCTGAGGCGGCGGAACCTCTGTAACAAATTTATGTTGAGATTGTGTAGTTCTCAGAATAGTTTTATTCATAAGTTTGGACAAGTTAAAGCCTGGCAAACATGATGGGAACCGAGGACTTTCTTCTGACTGTTTGATAAATGGCCCCAAAAGACTTTTTACACTATTGGCTATGCTATTTCAAATGATGATTACTCATGGATATTGTCCTAGTGAACTTATTCTTGGTACCATGACACCAATTCCAAAAACAAAGGGTGTGGCTTCGAACTCTGATAAATATCGAGCTATAACGCTAAGCTGTTGTATTGGAAAATTATTTGATGTGACTGTGCTTATGAAGTATGGAGATGAGATGCAAACCAGTACTTTACAGTTTGGTTTTAAGAAGTCTGCTTCAGCACCTATGTGCACAACAGTCTTGAGGGAAGTTGCTTCTCACTACATTAACAATGGCAGTCAGGTGTATAGTTTATTACTTGACGCAACAAAGGCCTTTGATCGTGTAGAATACACACGATTATTTAATTTATTACTTGACAGGAAGATGAATGTCATGTATATTAGATGTTTGCTACACATGTACACAAGTCAGACTTTACGGGTACAATGGCAAGGCTGTTTTTCGGAAACTTTTACTGTTATGAACGGCGTGAAACAAGGAGGGGTTATATCCCCAACGTTGTTTGGAGTGTATATTGAAAAGTTGATGGAAAAATTACATGAAACTAAAGCTGGATGTTATGTTGGTCCATATTTTGTTGGATCTCTTGCTTATGCCGATGATCTGGTACTTCTGTCACCTTCGAAAGCTGGACTAAAAAAGTTGATGCTAACTTGTGAAAAATTCTCACAAGAATACAAAGTGCAGTTTAATGGTTCGAAAAGCCAATTCCTAATTTTCCATAAGGATAAAGTAAAACCACTAGATGACTGTGTGACTTTTTGTGGATCACAAATTAAAAATCAAGAACATGCCATTCATCTTGGTAATAAAATATATGCCAATTTGAAATTAGATGGCATTGCTGGAGTAACTGCATCTTTTTACAAGCAGGTGAATATGTTTATCAGCAAATTTAAAAGAATTCCTTCTTTTATCCAAGCAAAATTATATTTACAGTACTGCTCATCTTTCTATGGACTGCAGCTGTTGCAAGCTAAGAATTACAATAAATTGGAAGTTGCCTGGCGCAAATCGTTACGCAGAATCTGGAGATTATCTAATCTTACTCAATGTTCATTAGTAAGATGTTTGTCAAGTGGAGCATGCATTAAACATATGCTTATAACCCGTTTCATGAATTTTGCTAAATCTTTACTATGCCAGAAGGAGGGAGTTATACGATATATTGCTGAGAATGCATTAGTAAATGACATTTCAGTATTTGGTAACAATTATAAGCTATTCGCTGATATAAGCTTAAATTTGGATGACAATTTAAATGCAAAAATCGGGGAACATTGCAACAGAACGTGTAAAAAAGACCAAGACAGGTCACTGGCTTCAGTCTTGACTGAATTATGCTGTATGAGAGATGGGACAATGGACTGCTTACTGACACCAGAAGAGGTGCAAATTTTAATAGACAATATTTGTATTTTTTAATATAATGTTGTTTTTTTTAAAATTTAAATTAATAATACATTTACATATATTTAAAATGTACACAATGTGTGAATAAATATGCTATATATATAAAGTTGCGTAAATTCTGAAGGACCGCATGCTCTGCACTCAGTGCCAAGCGACCGAAAGATAAATGCACACAATAGGCCTATTGAATAAATTCAAGCTTTTAACAGCAATGAAACAGAGCTATTACACTTTGTTCCATGACCCCTATGTAACAAGCCCCCTGTACTGATTGGCCAACAACCCACCTGCATAATGTGATGTTCACCTGTGTGCAGTGTTGTGTGACAGGCAGGTCAATAACAAAAGTGTTATTCACTGATCAGTGAATATAACATTTGTTATTGACCTCCCTGGAAAAAATTTCCAAAAAAAGAAGTTCCGAAAAAAAAAAATTTCCGGAAAAAAAAATTTTTCAAAATAAAAATAATTAAAAAAAAAAAAATATCCGAAAAAAAAAAAAAAAAAAATTCCGAAAAAAGAAAATTTCCACAAAAAAAAAAATTGTCTGAAAAAAAAAAAAAAAATTATCATGGAACAAAACAATTGTGGACTATCACTGGTCAGGTCCGTAAAACCTGATATTGACCTCAACCGAAGTCCATAATTGTATAATGTTGTGGAACAAGCATGACCGCAAAGCTGACTGATATATAAATAATCATGGGCTTGGCATGAACCACTGGAGGTTCTATTGGGGTTTGTCACTGGAACTGCTTAACTTGACCAGTTGGCAAACTGAAACACATAATTGTATAAGACAAGACCACTGTGAAACAATTTGACTGATATTGTTTAGCAAACTATATGGGATTATAAAGAGTATAAACTCATAGTCATCAACAACAATCTCAAATACAATTGGTAGTAAAATAATAATTTTATGTTTACTTCACCTTGAAGTGTTGTTTAAGCTGTTGTTGAGGTATTTCCTGAGTGTTTCTGAATGTTAGGATGTATTAAAGCTTCTTCAAAAACAATTAAGGGGATCAATGAATAGAATATATATCGCATCCACACTACAGCCATGTGCAACCCATGAAGGCTCGACCCCAATGTTCTACCAATCTTGCAGACATGCTTCCACAGGAAATGACGACAACTTCTTTATAGATTTATTTATCAAGCTTTCTACTTTTTGCCACACAACTAATTCAGAGAACTCACACTATGTTAGATAAGTCAAGTGAGCATAATACTATCTATGAGTGAAGCAAGAAGTTGTTGAAACCTGGTTGAATTGTCACAAAATGATTTTGTTGCAGGCCTTTATACTGGCAGGCGGCCAAGTTCAGCATGCACAGTGGCTCCGCCCTTCGTAGCTATGTATGTACAAGTATAAAATATGCTACAGTCAAGATCAGAAAACCTCTTTATTGGGTCACTTGGGAGAATGCAGTGAGCACTGAGCAGTCACAGCATTGTGACTTGGGTATCAGGAGGGGAAAAGCAGTCTGCTCATTGACTCATTGAAGCAAACTGAACAGCTAGAGAGTCTGACAGAAATGGAAATAATGGCTAAATTCTTGTGTGATTGAGAGAGGTATTTGAAACAGCAAATTTTAAATTCAGGTATTACAATTATGCATGCAAACCAAATCACGGTTAACAAAAATTATTGACCAGGAATAGGATTTCTAGAATGCGGCCATGCATTTTGGAAAGGCGGAAAATTAGGGACAGCTTTGCGTAAAGGTAACCTAAACAAATATCTCAAGCCCAAGTAGAATTTTTAAAAACAAAGAAATGACAGATAATGTTAAATTAGTAAACACACAATTCCACTATTTTCATAGGGGGAGATCCTGCTACACTGATTAAGCCAGTTTTTCGTGGCAATACATGTCGTGATGAGACTCAATGGTCTGTTTGCGCCGAACTCATAAAATAGTTTTTAACTGAACTCTTTCTACTTTTTAATCTGTTTCAAAAGTCTAGAAAGTCTCTTACTTTCTCAAATATCCTCCAAGGTCACTGTTTTATATACACAATCAGCTAATCGGCTAATTTAATTTCACTAAAACTAAATGTAGTTAATTTCCATGTGACAGGTGACCCTGAAAATTTGAGGTATCCGACTAATCAATATTCTGAAATTATTTCATCGGAAATATAACTATGATCGATACTAAGTACATGAATGTAAAGTTTTATAGATCAATGTTCTACTTAAGTTTAAGCAGATGCATGGCACATTATAATATCATCAAATGGAGAAATTGTGAGAAACGATGCCGTATAAGTGTAAATAAATATTTAAAAAAAAACATTACGTAGAACGAGACGTCAACTAATATTTATATTAAAAGAAAAAATGTTTCAACCATACTTTTTGCACTCAACAAACTGCATGCATGCTGGACAAAAACGATCAAGAAAACGTAAGGTCTCTGCTCGTGGAATCTAATTCAAATCTGAATAAATCTCATCAGAATTTGCAAATGGAGGAAGATGAAGAGACAGCATGAATTATAATCCCTGTCGTCTAAGCTGAAGTCCTTGCTGATCCAAAATGAGTCCATTGGAAGAATGTTTATATTTGTACTTTTAAGAAAGTAGATGTAAACTAAGTTAATTTCTGTTGGAATAATCGTTTCAAACGTAGCTACTGCAATTATGATAAAACAAATTGCACAATCAAAAACAAACAAGAAAACATAAGGTTCCTGTGCGTCAGAAATATAATTCAGTTCTCAAAAAATCTAATCAGAATTTGCAAGTGTAGGAAAGTGAAGAGACAGTGCGAATTATCATCCCTGTCATCTCAGTGGAAGTTCTTGCTGATCCAAAATGACTAAGTTCAATGGCTCAGTCAGTACGACAAAGTCAGAAGAAAGTCGACTCAGACCGAGGTCAATAAAATTTTGTACGAAATTAGAAAGGTTTAGACCAAGTCTAGACGAATCATAATCACCTTAATGGAACAATACTGGAGTGACACCCAGTCTAGTAAAAATGAGAACTGCAAGCTGCTGCCACCTGGCACAAAAGTTGATTTTGTATGCTACAGCATTGCAGTCCCAGAAATAGTTCCAATTTCACTGCACATTCACAGAATTTCTATTCAACATTGATGTATACCAGAGTCAGACTCGGCAATCACATTCTCTTAGGAAGTAGACAAGGCCATCAGCACACTCAGAAACAGCCCCGGTTTCTCCCAGACAAAATTTTGTGAGTTCCTCAGACTGAAATGATGTGGACCACCCGCAGGAGCTCGCTGGATAGCACACTAGTCACTAGGTGGCAACACATGACAGCATATGTTCTGATCTGCTAAGGCTGGAAAAAGAAGTGGCAATGTAACAGCCGTCCACTTGTAGACAGAGTGACACCAGTCAACAATCTCACCTCATTCTTTACAGCCACCAAGGACCTTATTAAAACCGGCTACTTCTGAGTCAGCCTTGGCTGATTCTCCATTCTTTATAGGCCTGCTGTCTAACCAGAAGAGGCAAGGGGCCACTCCCAAAGACAAGTGCTAAGGAGCAACATATTACCTATTACCCATTGTATTATGCATTGTAACAGGTTATGTAACAATTACGTTGTGACATAATATATTGTCTTTTCTACTTCCAGGAACCATTTCTCATTTTACATGAGATTAACTTATGCCACGGACAGATCCAGAAAAGGTTTACAGGCCAAGGTATTTACGAATGAAAATGTACTGGGTAGGAATTAGATTTTTTTTTACATTAAAATCTGTAGGCCCAAGGGGGGCTTTAAACCCCCACCCCCCCCTCTCCTGCCGGATCTGCTACTGAGTAGGCTAATGCAATAACATTTCCAATATGCATAGTTTTGTGTCTTTTTCCAAGTAACCAAGCCATCGAAGCAATATGGCTGAGATGTCATTATTAGAACAACCATATCAAATTAGACCAATTAATTCCACAGCAATTAGCACTGGAGAAATCCAAGATATTGATAAAGCTTTTTTCTCATTTTCAAGATTTCTCGGTTAGGAAATTGCTTGGGATAATTATCAATTTTAATTGAAACCAATGAAATGCGAGTAAAATAATTAAACCTAGTGAATTTGACATCTTGAAAGAAAAGCGCATTGATTCCGTAACAATTAATTTGGTGGGTGATCATTTTCATTTTGTTTTTGCGCATCAGTTGCATTTTGTTTTTGCGCCACGACGAATATTTTTCCAATCTGTTAAATTGTTAAAACGACTTTGGTGATAATCCGATCATTGCACATTGTATTCCAAAGGGATTTCTATGATATTTTAATGTCTATTGTTTAATAATGAAAGTGGGTGTAATACCATTACACACAATGTTTGTGGCCTTGTCACCACTTCAATCTCGTATTATCAGCATAGCGCCGGTCATTATCTGCGCGTTATCTGCATCTGCTGATTGCATCCGCAAAATGAAACGCTTGAAAGACGCAAATGAACACTGCAAGGAAACTCGATCTTAGTGGAATGCACCAGGAGCATGCGATGTGAAAAAGCACGTCCCAAAATTTGATAAACACTGACCTTGCGAAATCTATTACCATGGAAATTTGATGAGTGCAGAATGATAGCTGAACTAATGATGAACTTGGGGCACGTTTTTTTCAAGCTCTCACTTTATGAGGGCTGTCGTCCAAAATGTCAATATCTCCCTCTCGCAGCCAAATCATAATATTTCACTCTCAACCTCAGATCAATCATGCACATATTCATGATGGAATTAACGGCCTGATGAAGAAGTTATGGCAGGTTATTTGGCTTGGGAGGTTTAAGAAGCCGAGGCAAGAATATTTACGGTATTAATAATCGCAGGGCTGCACTCTAAAAAATTTCAGACAAAATTGGTTTTTTAGATTCAAAATGGTTTTTTTGAAAAACCAAATTTCAATGCAAAACCAACATGGATTTTTAAAAAAATCCATATTGGTTTTTTGCATTGAAATTTGGTTTTTCAAAAAACCATTTTGAATCTAAAAAACCAATTTTGTCCTGACATTTTTTAGAGTGTGGGATTCCCTCGAGCAATAAGGAAGCATGAAATGTCAAGATAAGGCATTATACACATATCTAGAAAACACATAGTCAATTAAACTTTACCACGAAGTAAGGAGTAGCAATGGTATATCCCTTGGGCTCCATTTCAACAGAAAAAGACATGTGACTTTTAATAAAACTCAATTGTTGTAAGGTATTTGCTCCTTTAATTGTGTGCCTAGATTTGTGAAAACGTTAACCGTTTAACACAGTCTGCTCTATGTTTCTCACCAGGTCAATCTACGTTGAACAAAAATGTCAGACAAATAGGTCACAGCAACTTAGAATTTTAGAAACCTGAAGTGGGCATAAACAATATTGACATGCAATTTACACACATCATCCGGCAGAGACAACGTGAATTGAACTTTTTTTGTTTTCTTGCACCATCTATATTTAAAAAAGTTTCATCAAAATGTTTTCAGACAAATAATTGTTGTCAATGAGACTTTCCCACTATACCTGTCCCTTCTATTCAATACATTCAAGGGAATTCTTGAAGGGGCAGTCGGATATCAGATCTTGGCAAAAAGTCCAAGAAGGAGGTGACAATTAATGTGCCACCATCGACTTTGACATGTTTTCCAAAGAGAAGCTGATAGAAGTGCATGTATCACCATGAAATGTTCCATTTGATATATGCCCAGTACTTACATTTCTTTTACATAAATACACTATAGTTGGAAGGGCTTGAATAAAGGCAATGCTGATGCTTGTGACAATGTCTCTACTGCCATTGTCTCTAATATCAAAAAGTGCTTTTAAAAAGACTTTGGATATTCCAAATAGCACTCTGAGGATATTTGAAAAGGTCAAATATCCCCAAAGATGCTATTTGGATATTTCATCAGACCCTATTTCATCAGATGATATTCCATCTTAAGCTTTGGCTGATCATATGGAGCTTTGGCTGACCGTATGGAACTTTGGCAGCTGCCAATTATTCTCCGGGTCCTATTTAAGAGTTGCTTGTCTTTTCAGGAAAAACATGCAATGTTTGCAGCCCTGAAACTCGCTTACTACTGGCAGGAAAATTATGAAGGTTTGGGAATATGTCAGTCAATACCTGAATTTTATCACCTGGTTCTCAGAATTCATCTACGATTTTTTTAACAGTCACTAAGGCCATTTATTTAAACATAAAAGATCGCGATTTTCATGTGCGTCATGCTGCTGATTTTTTTTGCAAAAAATACAATGTTCAGAGACCTGAAACTCGAATACTATGAATAGGAAAATTATGAAAGTTGGGAAATATTTCAGTCAACACCTGAATTTTATCACCTGGTTTTCAGAATTTATCTACAATATTTTATCAGTCAATCAGGCTGTTTCTTTAAACATAAAAAATCGCGATTTTCATTTGCATCATTCTGTCAACTTTTTTGCAAAACATGTAATGTTCAGAAGCCTGAAACTAAAAAAATGTGACTAGGAAAATTATGAAAGTTGGGGAATATTTCATTCAACACCTGAATTTTATCACCTGATTTTCAGAATTCATCTATGGTTTTTTAAAGCAGTCAATAAGGCCGTTTCTATAAACATAAAAGATCGCGATTTTCATTTGCGTCATATTGTTAACTTTTTTCAAAACATGCAATGTTCTGAGGCCTGAAACTCAAATACTAGGTATAGGAAAATTACGAAAGTTGGGAGATATTTCAGTCAATACTTGAATATTATCACCTGTTTTTCAGAATGCATCTACGATTTTTTAAGCAGTCAAAAAGGCCATTTCTATAAACATAAAAGATCGCGATTTTCATTTGCGTCATGCTGCTAACTTTTTTGCAAAACATGCAATGTTCAGATGCCTGAAATTCAAAAAAGCTGTATAGGAAAATTATGAAAGTTGGGAGATACTTCAGTCAACACTTGAATTTTATCATTTGTTTTTCAGAATTCATCTACGGTTTTTTAAGCAGTCAATCAGGCCGTTTCTATAAGCGTAAAAGATCGCGATTTTCATAAATTTGCGTAATGCTTTTTTTTTTTTGAGATAGGTTAAACTTTTAATTTGCCTTTAATTTACCTATAATTTGCGTAATGCTGTTAACTTTTTTGCAAAACATGCAATGTTCAGATGCCTGAAAAAATACACACCTGTCTTTAAACCTTCACACAGCTATTAATAATGGTCATAGAGGCTTAAAAAAATTATTTCACATCATTTGGCAAATAATTTTTAAATGAATCGTGACATTATTCACGGAACTAAGCACTGGCAGGTGTCTCAACCCATCCCTGGCAGTTCGAATTGATTGACAATGACTTCCTTTGAGAAAAGATCAGAAATTTCATGCACAAGACAGGCTAATTTAAGTAAATTTGGTTAAATAGATATCTTTTCACCCACTTGTCACCAGATGTCTCATGTGTCCCTGTGCTGCACCTCAATGTCCTCTTGTGTTGTAGAAGAGATGGCAGTCCATGACAGCCCAAAGATCTAACGAAATAGTGTCCCAAATAGTTCCTAACCATGAGACACTATTTGGTCACTATTTGATGTAGAAGAGATGGCTGTCAAATAAATTGTGCCAAAGTTTCTAACATAGCACATTAGAACTTTTGGAAAAGATCAGTAGAAAATGTGGCTTGGTTGATTTTTTTGGATATTTTGTTAGGAATATTGGCAAAGCATGGCGAGAGGAGTAGATATTCTGACAAAAACCTATTTGAGTGTATGGCATGCAAAAGGCAGCCCGATTTGCAAATTGGGCATGTAGAACTATTGGCTGTAACAGCTGAGGTACAAAGCTGTCACCTGCGTCAAACATGCCGCAAGTAGCTCCATCTATAATCTTTTTTTTTTTATTTGTTTATTCGACATATATAAAGTATACATGTGCAGGATTACACAGGAAAGTCATAGACTTATTTCCGCTGTGGTCCTTGTGTGATACTTCCAGTCCAGTGGCGTACAGCAAATGGTTATTTGAAAACAAATAAATAAATAAAGAATTAGACAAAGAGCGAGGATTCCCTTGCATTGGCCTGTGTTTTTAAGTGTCTTTTTAAGCCTTTTTTGAAAGATGCTTTAGTACTAGATGTTTTTATGGATGATGGTAAATTGTTCCATTCTTTGACTCCAATTACGTTGAAATTGCCTGAGGTTATACCTTTAGAGTGAGGGACAGCAAAGGAATTTTCGCTCCGTCGGGTGTTGTAACCACTGTTGTTTGGGTTAAATTTATCACATAGGTAGTGAGGTGCAGTTTCGTGAAAGACATTGTACACATGGTGCAGGATCAACTGTCTGGCTCGGTCATTTACATTTAATAGACCAACTTGGTCTAGTTCATGTTGACCTATGTGACTCCTTGGTCCCAAATCCAGCATAAAACGAACAACTTTGTTTTGCATAATTTGCAGAGACTTTTTTAGTCGTTTGCTCATTGGCATATACCAGGCTGAAATGGCATAATCGAAGTGACATATAATTAAACTTTTACATAATACAATTCGAGTTCTAGGATCTAGCGACTGTCTATGTCTGTATAAAAATTTCAGCCTTGCCGTTGATTTGTTGATGATGGAGGATACAATAGAATCGCCTGATAACGTATTATCAAGCTTCAGGCCCAAGTATTTGGCCGTTTCAGACGCTTTGATGTTATGTTCATCAATTTTGATTTCAAAGTTGTTGGTGTTGTTTCGTTTTCTTTTGGATGATAGGACCATGACCTCGGTTTTGCCTTTATGCATCGATAGGCAGTTGTTTGTTAGCCAGTGGTAACATCTTGAGACATCCTCCGCTAGGAGATTTGAAATGATGTCAAGTTGCTTTGCACTTCTGATTAGGATAGTGTCATCTGCGTACATTATAGTTGTGCAGTTCACACAGGCTGGTAAATCATTGCAATAAACGAGATAGCACCAGGGTCCAAGGATACTGCCCTGCGGAACCCCACATTTGATTGTTTTTTCTGATTTTTTTACATTGTCAGTAAATACAGTTTGTTTTCTATTTGATAGATAGGATACAAACCAATCAGGCTCAATGCCAGCTAATTTAATTTTTTCACAGAGTAGTTTATGGTTAACACTGTCGAAGGCTTTCTGCACATCGAGCATTACCATACCAACATAATTGCCAGCTTCAACTTCACTTCTAATAAAATCGTGAAGCGCAATGAGACAGGTTTTGGTGGAATGGCTGGTCCTGAAACCTGATTGGAGTGGGTAATATAGTCTATGTTGTTTGCAATGATTGTCTACCTGCATATGAATGGACTTTTCCAATATTTTAGATATTGCATTTAAGATACTAATTGGGCGATAATTCCCAACTTCAAGTTTACTATTTTTTTTGTGCAGTGGGGTGACTTTGGCGCTTTTTACGCAAGTTGGTACACATTTGTTTCTGATTGATAGCTTTATCAGATGTGTTATAAGATTTACTAGGTTGTCAGCCCCATCCTTTAGGAATCTGGGTGAGATTGTGTCCAAGCCAGTACTTTTTTGTGGATTTAGATTTTTAAGTTGTTTTTTGACAAAAGCAGAAGAAACTTCTTTTTGTTTTAACATGCTTGGAGAGACACCCAGGTTCCTGTAAAGGGTTTTACAGTGCTCAGATAAAGCGCTAAAAGAATCAACAAGTGAAGGCAGTGCATTGACAAGATTTTGTGCTATATTAACAAAAAAATCGTTTACATGGTTTGCAACAGTTGTAGGATCGTAACATTTAGTACCATTTATGTTTAAGACAAGAGGTTCTTTCGTTAGAGTCTTTTCTTGATAGCCAACACTTTTAAGTGTGGCCCACAGTTTTTTACTTTCACTTTTGTGTGTCTCAACCTGGTTAAGTATATAGTCCTTTTTTGCTTCTTTGATCAGGAGTTGGGCCTTGTTCCGAAGTTTGCAAAACTCCGTGCGATCTTTCATGTCCTTAGTTTTGTTGTATATGCGAAGGTGTTTGTCTCTCTCACGAAGGCAAGAAAGAATTTCGTCGGTCAGCCAAGGTTCACTTCTGATTTTCAATTTACGATGCCTGTGGGGAGCAATCTTGTTAATGATAGAAACAAAAGATTTTTCAAAGTTCTCCCAGGCTTCATCAATGTTATTACATTTTAAAACATTGTCCCAATTTTCATGTATAATCAAATCATTGAGAGCATCACTTGAATAATTCTTAAAGGATCTAACATGCCCAAATGTTTCTTTACCAACAGCATTTCTACAAATTTTTCTAGTACAGAAAATCATATGGTGGTCACTAAAACCAATTTCAATTACACCACATTGTGAAAATACAGTTTTATCAGTTACAAGGGCATGGTCAATCAATGATTCATTATGTTCACAAATTCTAGTTGGTTTATCAATAATCTGGGTTAAACCTGTTCTTTTAAGAGCATTATTATAGTCTTTAAGCAAAGTACAATTTTTAGAGTTTTTGGACAAATCAATGTTCATATCTCCGAGGATTATCGCCTCTTGTTGAGGTGTTAGAGATGATATCGATTGTTCGAAATATTGCATGAAATCACGCTGGCTTGGTGGTCGGTAGACGCATCCGATCATGATAGGTTTCGTCTTCTTCAGGAGGAGGTCTATCCATACAGCTTCCACTTGGTCGATCATGAGGTCAGGTCTAGGGTTATACGCTAGGTTATCTTTAACGTATATACACACTCCTCCACCCAGGGAGGATCGGTCGTTACGGATGATGTTGTACTGCGGGATGGCAATCTCTGTATTTGTCATCGAGCTGTCGAACCATGTTTCACTGACTGCAATCACACTTGCCTTAGTATGTGAAGCAAGTTGACTGAGTTCAAAGATCTTATTCCGAAGCGATATTGCATTGATGTGGATGAAATGCAAGCCTTTGCGATCAAAAGTTTTCCATCTTAGGTCCCTTTCAGTTTCGTCAGGTGGAGAGGTGACATTTACGGGATTGGTGAGGATTGCTTCTGCTTCCTCATCAAGGGAGATGTTGGGTAGTTCAGACCACAGGCACTTATTACAAACGAAATTGAAATCAAATTCAGTTAGGGCTAGATAGTCATATTGTTGTTCTGTCAAGGAGCCACTGCATTTCACATGTGTCCAGTTGGTGCATGAATCACAACTTACAGCTTTGCTCCTGGTCGTAATGCCCTTACTGCATACAGTGCATGGATATTTGGGGATACGTTTAGTTGGGCCTGGGTTGTTTTCTATGTCGCCACAGATCATGAGAAGTCGTACCAAAAGTTTCTTTTTGCTTGGGTCGATCGACGTGGGCGATAATACAGTTACGTATCTTTCCAGGATTCAAATATCTAACTGAAACTGATTGTTTTCATTGTTGCGCCCAAGCAAATAGTCCCAACTTCTATACCTCAGTAGACTGCACTCTCACGGGAACTTGGCTTTTTGAAGGTGGGGATGTACGGGGTGTGCAATAACTATGTTATTGTTTACTATCATTTTGTATCTACCCCTATGATTCCAGCATCATGATGATTCCAGGGAGCATACTGTATTCTAATTTTAGTTAACATAGTATTAATACTTAAATACAATGTATTGGGATCATTTAAGGGCTCCGGGAAAGAATCAGACTGAGTCTGGTTCCAGACTGACAGACTTATTTTAAACCATCTGCATCTCTTTAATAACAACTATCTTTTTCTCAAAAAGTGTCTGTTTACAGCAGCAAAACAGTTTTTTTTTTCATAGTAATAAGTGTCGATTTACAGTACAACAGAAACGCTCATGTCGCTCAATTTAGACACAATAGAGATTCATCTTTACTCACCGATCGATAGCAATGGCCATGAAGGTGAAGACGCTAGCGGAGATGGTGCAGGGCGCAATGAACTGCGAGAAGCGACAGTAGTTCCTGCCAAAGGGCCAGTCACTGTAGAGCATGTAAACAAAGTTAAACAGAGTGTTCATAATTGAGATGAGGGCATCGGCAACAGCAAGGTTCACCAAGAAGTAGTTGGTGACTGTGCGCATGCGTTTGTGAGCCAGGACAATCCATATGACGATGATGTTGCCCCCGGCAGCCACTATGACCATGGACACGAAGATGATGATGTAAATGAGCTGCAAGTACCATTGAAGAATGTAAGGGTTGCCCCCTGCACTCGATTCCGTGGGCTCACCTCCTTTACCCTCTCCGTGGCATGTAATATTCGAGCAATTCCCCGTTGCTCCCGTCAAATTCTTATCTCCACACGCATTGTCGTCAAGGCAGTCAAGCATGTAGGATGTGATGTTAGGAGCCATCTTGGTATAAGATTTTACACCTGTTGCCAGTTATCATTAATATTCAGCTGATAAAATCTGTCTCCTTATCTACTACTCTTTTAATCAATGTCACCATCATCTAGACATTATTATCATTTTTCCACCGAAGCCACACATTTTCATTGATAAGTGATAACATACCTCATCATTGATCATAATAAAAAAAGGTCATGAATATGCTTAATTGGATCACAGAAAGTTAAGAATATTCAATCTTTGGGGATGTGTCTGGGGAAGTCCTTTAAATGTTCATTATTGATTTCTACTCAATTTTGCAGGCTTGTCCTCTGAGGGCCTTAGTGTCTTCTCAAGCGTCTTCAAATATTCTGATTGGCCCAAAATAACCTTTGCGTGGCCTTAATTAGTCGTGCTTTGAATTGATAATGTTCGCTACCTCATGGAGACATAGCTGCTCCCTGGCTGCCCTTGGGCAAGTCGCATTTGCATGGGCCAATATTAGGTTTGAAGGGAAGCATAAGGAGGTGGAGAGCCTGTCTGCTGCAATTATGCGTGACACGTATGAAGAGCTTGACACAGTCTAACACTCTTGTTTGATGTTAGGATGTCTTGGTCTCAAACGAGCGGGATGTTGGCATAGACGTTTCCGCCTAAACAAACATGATGTTCCACCTTGGGGGCCGTTCTCGTTGAGGGTGCTTCCGACCACCACTAGATCTCCGCTAGATGCTCTCTGGAGTCCCTCACTTGAGTCGCTCAAGGACCAGATCCTTGACTAGCAGCAGACAAAAGACACGTTTGAGGGCTTAATGAATGACCGCGGGGTCTGCAGGGGTCGGAGGTGGGAGGCGTCTGGCCCCAGGTCAGTCGGCTGCAGCTCCAGCCAGGAGATTCAATGACCAGAAGATTCCTACATCATTAGGCCTCTGAATGCTGCTTTTGCCTCTCTGTCTTCTGCCTATGAATATCCATTGCCGGCATCATCTGAAACAAACCAGAGAGTTACAATTTAAAATGCTATTCTCGAATCGAACATTGCCTCCCCAACGAAAACAATTTATTGTAACCAGTTTCAGACATTCAAAATGTTCCTACATATATTTCAATTCAAAAGTAAATTGCTTATTCCGCATCAGCCTACACACTATAAGGAGCATTTCTAATGGAACTAAATGAAATGCTTTTAGACCTTATTACAACATAAATGGATTTCGAGAATCTCAACAAAGTCAATCCAGGCAGTCACTAAGTAAACATATAACATTGAAATGTAGGAACATTGCATCTTCCTATTGGCGAGAATTTACCGTAACAAGAAATTAGTAGTTCGTTTGTTTGTGTTTTACGCCTCTGCAGCACCTTAGTGGGCTATATCGACGCAGTTGATCGCTGTATGATGATGAGATGAGAAGACTGTGAGTCTGGCACATACCCTATCAATACAGGGATGCCCAGGGTCTTTCAGTTGCCCCAGCATAGAATACTGGATACAACCCGCCTCCATTTAATGTCCCATGGGCTCGGACTAAAGCGAGTTCCCGGGGTGAGATTTGAACCCACGCCCTCAAGCCAGTTGACAAGCGCTCTTACCAATTAGGTCACGGGGGAACTACAAGAAATTAGTCGGATGGTCAGTAGCGAAGAAGATGGAAGCCAGAAACACAAAGCAGTTATGCTGCAGTATCGATTTGTATGACTTGAATGCATTTGGGTATCTCAGAAATAATCTTACTGAACCTGACCAAAACTCCAGAAAGCAATTTCAGTAAGTGCCAGTACAAAAGATGGCCTAAGGTCACCAATGTGCAGTGAATCTCACGTCCATAAAGGACAATACACCAATGTAACATTAAAGCCCATTTGATTTAACAAAGAGATATCACTGCCGCAGGACACTGTTGGAACTAAATGCACTGTGCAACGGTCAGTAATGGAGTCCAACGAAACGCGGTATCGAAATGTGGTGCTCTAGCTCTCTGCTTGACAGAAAGACAAGAAAAAGTCTTGAGTATTGAGATAAGTCCCCAGCTTGTTATTATGTGTCCCCCCCCCCAGGGCTAAGATAAAAACTAGTTGGTGTATTTGGTCATCTATCTCAGGTCCGGCTGGCACCAGCAATCTTTCATCTTGCCTCAAATACATCAGATGAAACTTCCCTTGCTTTCTTAAAGGAAACTGCATATCAGATCAAAGTGTCCTACTCATTCATACCCTTGCCATTCTCCCAACTCACGCCCTGGTGTATGTTAGAAGGAAGGCAAAGGCTCTGTGGGTCTGCAAGACATACAGAGAGGAGAGTTGTGACACAGAGAGAAACTGCCTTGTATGGCAGGACCTGAGAAAAAAATTAATAGAAAATAAGATACAAAGTGAATTAACTTGCATGCATATCATGCGTGTTATTTACGCTGTGGCAAATGTCACGTGTGCCCTCTGATGTTCAAAAACAGATCATGTGATCATGAACTTTTATGTTCACAGTGCTATGAGAGTTAATTCAGTTGACATGACATGCAAGAAGTTTGTTGCTCTCTCTTGAGGGTTGTTTTTCTTGTGATGCATCATTGCACTGCATGTACTGCATGCCTATCATCATCATACACACATGTGCACCATTATTTAGGCCTACTTGGGATAAAATTGTCATTACATATCAGCACATGCAGAAGAGTTTTTAAATTAAACACGCGCAATTTCATGCATATCTGTACATAAATTAATCCTTTCTGAATTACAGGGATTACCCAGGGAACTATACTAACCCCATGCCAGTTCAGCCACTTCTCTGTTAGCCAACAGTCTCAACTATACAAGTGCAACAGGTCACATGAGAACAAGTAATTTAGTTTCTTCACCCAAATGGCAACCTATTTTCAAAGGTTTACACCACAATTATGGCCTTTGGACATAGACCTGCTGATTAGGAAATTTATCATCAAGAAGTATCGTCAGTGACCAGAGCCACACTATACCCTAAAGGGCAGCGAATCGCCCTCTTGTGTTGCGCTGTCTTGGCAATGGTCTGATTAGGCATGGACCTTGGGCGTAATTTCTTGTTCGCGTGTGTGAAGACATTTTACCTTGAACCATCAAGAGTAAAAAGAGTATACTTTAATCCTGATTGGATCAAACGGTTGCCATCAAAGAGACGATAAAGTGAAACCCAGCACTAACTAATGACAAGGAGAGTTCACTCAAGAGGCCAAAGCATCCTACTTCTTCAATGAGGTTTGTTTTAGACTTTTTCACTAAGGTTTCACTAAGGAAGGCAATCAAATTAAAATATATGTGCAAGGGAATATCTATCTACACAAAATTACCACAATTACAGCAGTACGTATTTGTGATTTAGTTGCGGTGCAGACAAAATCAATTTATCACGAGCATCTTTTGCACCAATCATGCAACTGTCGTTATGTAGAAGCCACACATATGTACATGTATTGGTAAAGTGGATTTCCTCTTCTTCCAAGTAGAAATTCTATCTGGCTTTAGTGACTGACTACCAGTGGGTGGGGATAAGGCCTGAGCCGCATGCTTTTTTCCATCAGCGACGTCTTTTTATGTGGCAAAGTTTTTTCTTCGTAGGGAAACTTAATAAAGTGCAATTGATTGGATTACACCATTTTAAAATCCAACATGGCCTGGTAAAGTAGCTGCGTAAGAATATATGCAACTGGGACGAAACATGTTGATCTGCAATTGATTGAATAAGAACTATATAAAAATGTTACATGGCCTGGTAGAGTTAGTTGAGTAAGAATATACACATTTCTTAAAAGGATCATGCAGCTCTGCGGAAAGTCTTAATCAATGTAACTTACATGGAGTCTGTAAAAGAAAGCCTCTCATGCTTAGAGAGCTTTTATTCTGCAGTCTGAGAGAGACAGAAGGAGGCAGAAGGGCACTCTGCTCTCAAGGCCCCATTGGCAGTCATTCCTGCTGCAAAAGCACTTCATTAGGGACCGGCAAGAGTAAGAACCTCTTCCTATTCTACCGTATATAGTGTGATGTTGTCGCACCGCGTTCTTGTAGTTCCTATGTCTCACCAGCAGTAAACGATATTCTGTGTATTTTGACATAATTCTGAGGGGCAATAAACCTGCAGGCTTTCGGGAGATGCCATATTTTCAATAAAATGTGGGTCTATTGTGTGAGGAGATGCGGCCGGGACGAAACGTCTTGATTTGCTGTCACCGAGATAAGCGAATCTTGTCTTATTGCGAGTTCCCAGGATGCAAGAGATGGCAGCTCAGGAAAAGTATTTGGGACAACGTCCACAACTATGCCTTCATTGGCTACCCAAGGTCACATGATGATTGGCTGTCTGACACCCGGATGAAGTGGTGCATGTGCTCTGAGGATTGCCTCCTCACTCCCTCTCTCACTGTAAAAAATAAATCTTGAATTCACGGTCAAACGGCCATATATTCAAAGTGCTTTGGGTGCCAACTTGGCTTTTAAACAATGCAGCTAAGCACTGTCAGCAGTACACTTCATTTCTGTTTAATCTTGATCCATGGACTTTAGACATCACCAAGATTCTTATACCATTGGAAAAGCCGGGATCTAACTGACAATTTTGCATATACGATCAGTGCCCTGCTACTGATTAACACCGTTGACCACAGCAAACAAACAGTCAGATTATAGTTTATTTTGCAAAACATTAAATGAAAAGGTATAACAGAAGAAGCATATGATTTCTAAGTCAGTTAGACACCTCATTGTTGGGTTCTAACACGCCTTTTTGTAAGTTAGATCCCGACCGGAGGGTGGTGCACCTCTACCAGCCAATCAAAATGCATCCAACTAATACATAATAAATCGCTATGTTATCCTGTTTGTTTAAATGTAAATATGGACGTTTGACCATAAATTCAACTTAATTTTTACAGTGTGAGGATTGCCTCTTCACTTCCTCCCCAGCAGCCCATTTCCAGCCTCGTTCTCAACCTCCACTGTCCTCCATCAGCCTCTTTCCCAGCTTCTGCACTAGGTGGCGTGCTATGTTGGGTGACAAGAGGTCCCATAAGCAGTTATTGGAGAATAAGGTGACAGGTCCACTTCATTCCAGGGGCCAATCTCCCTGCTCAATAAAGGTGTCAACTTAATGCATGGCTCTAGCGGACATGGTCATCAGGCTGCAGCCAGTCCCTCATCCTGCTGCCTGTAATTGATGCCCTGCAAGAACCCTCCAAATATGCAGCTCATGCCTCCGCATATCTACTAAAATTCCTTCTTGATGTAAACCACTATTTACTTTTTGTGACCTCCCAAATTACTGCACTTCCTCTCTAGTATTCCCAGGAGTTTTCTTACTCTCCCAACCAAGTTTAGTGAGCTTTTTCCTTCTCTACTCTACCTTGGCATTTAATGTTAATCAATTACCCTCCTTCAGCTCTCACCAATTTAATGATTTTCCATGGACTTCCCCAAGAGTTTCAGAAGTCTGTTAACTCTTGAGTTGTAGATGGGTTTTTTTTCTTAGAGTTCTTTTTTTATTTTACTTGTGGACTTCTTTTTTTTCTACCCTGCGTCATGGCCTGGAATTATTGGTTAAACGGCAAGAAAGAAAAAGCGAAAAGAGCTCAGGAGAAGAGGAGCGAATAGCTTTGAAGTTAGCATATGGTTTTTAGACAAGAAAAACTGAAAACATAAGAAGAGAGAAAGATGTTTTTGTGGGTGGGATTTATTGATTGGTAATTTCCTGGTGATTTGGATTAAGCAGGCAGGTTTCTTAAGATTGGGAGATGCCGTGAACATGAAAGAAGTAGGGTGGGATGCTGTATTGGTGCACCTCTAATAGCCAATCAAAAGTTCTTTTAAGCCTTGACCAACATCAAAGACCTTAGGGTGTGGCAGAGACGGAAAACCATAAAAAAATATTGCTGCAAAAACCCACACATCTTTTGCATCAAAACTGGTGACAGAAAATCAATGCAACTTGATTACACTGGCAAATATTTGATGGCCCATACATCTCAAACTTTGTTGCAGCTGTTCGGCATTTGTTTTTGTCGCAACGCTGTCTGTCAGAAGTGTTGTGTCACCGTTTTTCCCCTTTCTTTCTTTTTGGTATTCTTATTGAGTCTCCAACACACACGTTTGCTGACTTACAATTGCAAATTGGTCCTACTTGATTTTTCTTTACATCGCCTTATACCGGAGAAAATTTGCCAGACGAAAATTACGCCAGAACATGCATAGTAGGTTGACAGACAATTACATTTCGTATGGGTGAATGAAAGAAGACGCTGAAGCTTAACTATACTTGTTCAATGTTCATGAGTCACAAATGAAATGATCACATTTCCGATTCCGTATCTCTAATTTTGTCACAGTTTGATTACAACTTAAGTCAAAAGGACTGATTTACCTTCCAAGTGATGTGTGCAGATATAAATGGGAATTGCTATTGGATCAGGTAATTGTAAGGTCTGCTGGGCTGCTATAATTCAATTGAATACCTCGAAATGTGACAACCTCACACTTTGACATTTTAATTTAGTGTCAGTTTGAATGATTTGGTGAGATGGTTGCTCAATTCCTTGAGCTAACATAGCTTGTTGTTTTCAGTTATGATAACGGACAGATTATCATAACTTAAAACAATAAGCTATATCAGCTCAAGAGAATTGCGCAACCATCGTGATCACTCCATTATTTAAACTGATTCAAAATTCAAATTTCGCAGTGCAGGCTCCTCGACCACTCAAATTTGGCATGAATTAATCCTGTATGAATTGTATGATATTGGCCTGAGATAAAAAATTGGAAATCCAGGTGCACTTCGAGTCTCCTCAAATACAAGAATGCACTTCTATCTATTTTAAGCCCATTACAATTCTAGAGCACTTGCTCAAAAGTGTTGTGTCGCCATTTTCCCCCTTTCTTTCTTTTTGGTATTCTTATTGAGTTTCCAACACACATGTTTACTGACTTATAATTGCAAATTGGTCCTACTTGATTTTTCTTTACATCTTCTTATTCCCGAAGAAATTTGCCAGACAAAAATTATGCCAGAACACAGAAGGTAGCCAGACAATTACATTTGGTATGGATAAATGACAAAAGACGCTGGAGCTTATTTATGTATAATTGTTCAATGATCGAAATGATCACATTTCCGATTCTGTATCTCTATAATACTAGGTTATTTTTACTCAAAAAGAAAAAAAATATCCATCAAAATAAAATCTCTTAACTTTTCTGCTTAACGAAGCATTGAGACATGGTCGTTCTTGCAGTTAGATGACTGAATCCTTTCAGTGCCAACAATAACAGCTTTGTGGGAGCTGCAAAGTTATAGCAGTTGAGGCTTTTTCTCATATTTTTCTCTCATATTTTCGCAGCAAAGGCGCATGAGTGCAATGCAGAGATGCAAATCACGTAGGAGACTGCCAGGTGTGAGGTGACATTGCGGTATAACTAACGGAACCTCACCGGCCATATCCGATTTAGGTGACAACCTGATGTGCACTTGCTGATTCATGACAGCTGAGACAACATTGCCAGACCACATTTCAACCACATAACACCATCATATATTGAAAATTATGATGATATCAGCTGTTGTATCACATATATACATGTAAGAGAATCATGCCAATTAATTGGATTTCCAGATTGTTGTATGTATCTTGTGAAGATATTAAATTTGTTATCAATATTGCAAGCCTAATAAATTAATAAATCAATTTACAAATTTTGGATGATCTGTGCATCATGCAGAGAAAGTACACCTACATTATGTCAATGCAACAATCTGGACCGAAAGACAGACAGACAGATAGATAGATCGATAGGTGTAGATATGCAATAGATTGATAGTGTTGATGCACGAATCTATAGTGAAAATAGCTGGATACCAGATACCGGATAATCCGGCAACACCATCTACGGGATATCAGATAGGAACCTGATATTAAGAACATGATAGTCGACATTCAAAAAGGATATTTTTGAAGCATTCGCAGTTGATTATACGTCTTTTTTCTGATAGCCGAGGGTTACCATGTGTGGCAGGAGAATTGTTCTGATGAAATGTCTTTCTTTGTGTTTTGCCACTGAATTCGAATTTTGAAGATGGTGAAATGATGTTGCCAACCCTGTTCTTGCAACATTTATTTATTATCAAAATCTTAGTTTTTCACTGAGTTTTGACCATGTCAGATATCTGGTTCTGATAACTGGTTCTGATACCCTCATACTGGCGGATGCCGGATGTCCTACAAATTCCAATATCCAGCCGGATACCGGATACCATGGCAGATATCCTTGCATCCTTAGTAGATAGATAGAAGATAGTTGGATAGATAGACAGACAGAGATAGATATATAGATATATAGATATATAGATATATAGATATAGACATAATAGATATATAGATAGATAGATAGATAGATAGATAGACAGATAGATAGACTGATAGATAGATATATAGACAGATAGATAGATAGACAGAAATTGACATATCGATAGAATGACTTGACTGGGGGGGGGGACAAGGAATATTTGAAGAAACATTTCAAACATTGGCCCACACACTTATAAAGATATAATAGCACTGCCTTGTCACTATATGTAGGAGAGCACTCAAAAGGGCAGTCTTTATCTATATTTGATACTAAATTCAGTTCATTTATGTCTTCTGTTAAGTGCAATGAACTATAAAGTTTGCGAAAGTCACTACTCAACATGTTTAAAATTAATTTTACGATTCTTACAAAAAACATATCTGGTCCTGCACTAAGATATATGTTGGCCTATATGCTGCTGTAGTCTTCCGTTAATGCTGCGCTCTCCGTGATCATTAGCAAATGAAATCGTAATTGTCACATGGAGAGATGAAATGTTGTTTTTCAGCCCATACCGAACATCTATCACTCCAGATCCATCACCAGAGATTTCCTGGATCATTAAAACATGTTTTAGAGGCAACTGTCTGGGAGGAAATGATCAGAATCATGTGATGAGAGGATGAAAAAAGGGAAAGTGACAAGTCCATTAAATTGTTATGGAATGAGGGATGGAGTCACTTCTTCAGCACGTTAGTTTGGTGGAATATAGAATATCTACTAAATATTTTCTAGCGTTAGTCAACACGAGTCAACATCTGAAATCTACATAGGTGTACAGGATTGCGGTTTCATGATGGGGGAGGCTATC
Source organism: Platynereis dumerilii (assembly GCA_026936325.1). Lineage (NCBI taxonomy): Eukaryota > Metazoa > Annelida > Polychaeta > Phyllodocida > Nereididae > Platynereis > Platynereis dumerilii. Next base: position 1,347,145 of record JAPTHN010000023.1, on the reverse strand, counting down.
ACTATTTTGCCTCCAATGTTTATTACAGATCTCTTATCAGTGTGCCATGTTCTTTTCAACTGTCACAGCGCTCATGTGATGTCAGTGTAAGCACATTGAAGTCATGGTGGTATATTCACAGTTTCAGCTGTGTTACTAGGGACCTTCCCTGATCAGATCATTATAAATCTACAAGAAACTGCTAAAATGCTGGTGAGCCCTGATAATTCTATTTGTTGTTTTGAAAACACCCAACAGTTTCTGATCCCTGCCAACATGCTCCAACTGAACAAACCATCACGCACAATAATTACATTGTATTACACATATTATGAAAACAGATCAACCAGTTGTTATTCACACTGTTTACCAATTCTCAAGGCACGTAACGGAGGACTTTTGGCACCGACGGAGCAGCTTAAGATGATTTCTAGGAGAAAATTGGCTAATTGGGTGACACAAAACGATTATATAATTAATTAGAGGCATAGAACGGCGGGACAAGATCACAAATCAGCAGGGCAAGATCATAGGTCGGCGGGGCAAGATCATAAGTCTGTGGGGTAGGGTGTGGCTAGCAAGATCACATCCACCCGCGAGGCTGGACACCGTCGGCGAGGTTGCAAAACCTGTTGGCGAGGTTGCAAAACCCGTTGGCGAGGTTGCAGATGTCCCTTTATCCCCCCGATCCTGTTTTTCACTCAAGAAAAATGCCCGCCCGACATCCAATTGAGAAAAACAGTTACTCTGGCTCTTCCTCGGCGGCTAGAAAAAAAGTTTCAACAAGCTAAATATTTTTTTACTTGCATGGTGGAGCTCGACCCCTTTCTAGGAATGCCATGTATTCAATTTATAATGGACAAATTTCTCCCTTTTTGTCAATAAACTTACATACATACATATCAACTTTTTGTTCTGCCAATTCGCTAAAAATCGCCAGCGGGATGTCACAAATCATCTAAAAATCTTCCAAATTCCCAAGAAATCCTCGCCCGCTGATGCCAAAAGTCCTCCGTAATGAGACCCAAGAATGTCAAAAACAATGGAAACTGTGAAAACAAAGTAGTCCCATGCATTCATGAACGCAAATTTACAGTGGAACAAACATTACAATTGAATCGAATATTAGTTACACTCGAGTAGTCATCTATACCATAAATCATGTTCAAGCAAACAGCAAGAAATATCTCAATTGGCACATCTACGTTGCAGCAATGTTGTTGAAACGTCAAAACAACATCCAAATTTTTGAAGAAAATTACTTTTATTTGAATTTTATGGTAGGAAATACGTTGTCACAACGTTACGAAGCAATGTCAAAATATGATGTTAGCATGTGACGTTATGGCAATATTGTCACAATGTTTAAAAAACATCTAAACGGTGTGTACACAATCATTGTGGCAGCTTAATTTATGCCATGTATTTCAATGTCACAAAAGACAAGCTCTCCGCCGATAGACCATGGATGGTTCTCTCAGTCAACACCAGGAGAAAATTGGTGAATACGTAAATCCCATTGGCTAATAGATTTCCTGCTCTTGCCTCTGATTGGTCCAGCCAATTAAGGTGACTCCAAGCTGGAGTACTTTTAATGCATTTTAATATAACTTTCATGCTTTATAACTTTTCATTCTTTCAGTTTAAATCTTGAAAGTTTTTTTTTGGATTTAGAGTGTATGAACTTGCTGTGTGTGAAAAGAAAATTAAGAATCATAGAATTGCAAAAAAGTTATTTGGGGTCAATGCCAGGGCCATTCAGTGAAATTGGTCTAATGGTCACGTTGTGTGCCCTTGGAATAAGTGAAAATTCCACTTCTATGAGAACTTCAGTAAAATCATGCTTTTATAAGGGGAACATAGTGCATGTATATAGTCAGTTTTTCATTGGATCAGTTTTTAATTGATTCTGAAAATATAATTTGATAGATACATTATTGCACTGGAAAGTTTTTTTGATGATGCATGTTATTTGGAAATGAGGGATAGAGTCAATGGCCGCTAGATCAATGTGTAGACCTATCAATTATGGCCTAGTTCAAAAATAATTAAGCCTAAGAGTGACATGACCTTTTAAATGTCCAACTGTCCCCCTGCTACATATGTTTGTAAGTCGATTTCAAACCGACACAAATGAAGTGCAATAGAAGTTATGTATGATGATAGAACTGTGTTTTTCTGCCCTTTTTGCTAAATTTGCAAAAAAGCCTGATTTCAAGTGAGGCATGAATACGAAATGAGGCGTGTAGTCATCAGGATTCTAAAATTTACCGTTCAAAGATGTGTGGGGGCACAGTCGAGGGACACACATTGAGAAAATACACCAGAAACATTTTCAAGATATCAAATGATTAGTAAGGGTACCAGGATACCAGCTAATTTATTTCCTATTACCACATAACACAATTGTGTTTCATAGCACCTCGAGAAATATAAGTTGTTGTTTTTTTTTGCAAATTAATAAGGAATATTCAGTGAATATTGCACAGTGCTGTGAAATAACTGTATGGTAAACCACCAATGAATGAAAAGACTTGATATATAATATGTATAATTATCTTTTCTCTCTTTATCTTTATGTTTATATTCAAGCAATATTTACTTCTTAGGCCATGGCATCCTATCATTGTTTGCATGCATGCAGGGTTCGTTTACACTAGCCCTGTTGATACGCACTATAAAATGTTGAAGTGTTTTGATGCTCAAATAATTGTTTGTTGCTGTATGCTGAGAAAATATTTAAAACAACAAACAGATAACAATTAAACATTCAAACAGTCATTCAATTGTTTTGAATCAACTTGAATGCTCTCAAACCCTGGAGGAGGTTTGTCACACCGGAGGGGAGGTAATCTTTTTGTTACAACTTTACAAAATAGTGCATGATGTGATCTGGGTAAAAATTCTCAAGATCACCCTGAGAAGTGAAGATGGGCCATTGGTACCTCATTGCACACAGCATTCAATAAACAGCCTCAGTGTAATTTTACATTTTGAGCAGCTTACTATACTAAAATTTTAAGACAAACTCAATGTTTAAAGACGTTTACATGAACATTAACGCTTTCAAGGATTTGCATAGACTTAATATAACATAAAAGTGATACGATACTTGTGAAAATGATAAAATAAAACTTCTCGCAATTAAACCTTATGAATTAGGGGATAATTGACTTGTTAGCATTCACGGCCATTCTAAACCTTGCAAGGCTGTCTTCACAAGCTTTGCATACTAATTAAGTGTATAATTGTAATATCAATAAAATGCAATAAAAATGCTGAAACTTGAGTAAGCGTGTCAAGTTGTCCATGAGCTGTGAATATTTAAGTGGGAGACCATTTAATATCAAGCTTGCAGATTTTTAAAATAATAATTTCTTGCTCAATTAGTGAAATAAATAAATTCTTTCTGGGCAGTCTTGAAATAAATAGTTTCTGATCGGAGTTTTTCTTGAGAAGGTGTTGCTTGATTTAAGAATGAATATTTGGAGACTACATGCTTGAAGTAAGTAGTGATAGCCGCTGTCACCGTTTATATAAATAATATAATATTTTCCTCCGAGGAAAACTCCAAGCCCCCCCCCCCCTGATTATGAATGATTATTAAGTGTGTTAGATTGCTGTTTTAAAATTTCATATACAATTTCATAGCATATGGCTCAATAGTAAACATACACAAGTTTGAGATCACTGGATAACCATGGCAACTGGGAGTGGATGATTCCCAAATGTTTCTGGTTAGGAATGTTTCACTCCAAAGGGGATTCCTCTAAGCAGCCTCATTTTCAACAAGCTCATCTTATCAGGGCAACTGAGGAGAAATAAATAACTTTGGTATGGGATCAACTTACAGGATTATCTAATCTTATTAATACAGACAATAATTGAGGCTGACAAGTGTGGAATTGCATTATTCCAATCATAAAAAGAATGCACAAGCAGCTAGGCTGGTGAGTTTATCGGAGTCACTAATTTCTACTACGTCGTACATGTTTAATAATTTGTGTATCCATCCAGAAGCAAGCTCAAGTACGTCAAATAAAATTGCTTTTAAAGTTGGCTTTACACACAGCAAAAAGTGAAAAGTCACCCATCAATGCATGTATGCGTTCTATTGGGCAGTATAGTTCATATTGCATCATACAAATTTGCATTCAGATGGCATGTATATATATGGACAATAAATCGTGAAAATATGATTGTTGCTTTATAAATTGGTTCATTTCAAAATGCCTATACAAAAACTTAAAACAAACGCACCTGCATTGTATGCACTTTAATTATGCAGAATGATCAGAAAGCTACAACTGCCCAGAAAATACCACGTGGACTGGGAACCAATATAATTGACCAGTGTTCAACAGTTCCAGAATCTTATCAAGGACTATTGACTGCCTAACTGAAACACACAGACAAACAACGACGTTCCCCCTCCCTCGTAAACAAGGGTTGTTGTAGTTTTAGTCCATTAAACACGTGTCTCCCATTAGTCTGTTGAAAAAAGAGTCTTAAACCCATCTACAAGCTCCAATGAGGCTAATAGATGGATTGGATGATAACAAGAAGAGAAGAGTGGAAGAAGGGAAGAAGAAGGGGATGCAGAAATGAAAGAAGCATGGGAAGAAGGAGAAGGGGACAAATGGGAATATAATAAGAGAAGAAGAGAAGAGAAGAAGAAGAAGGGCAAGAATTTGAAGATGATAAGAGAAGAAGAGAAGAAGAGAAGAGGAGAAGAGGAGAAGAGGAGAAGAGGAGAAGAGGAGAAGAGGAGAAGACGGATGGGAAGAAAGAAAAGGAAGCAGGGGAACTGGTAAGAGAGGAAGAGGAGGAGGTCGAGAAAGGAGGAAGGATGAAGAGAGGAAAGGGGGAAGGAGGAGGAGGGTGGCTGAAAGGAGAGGGAGAATAGAAGAAAGAAAGAGGATATTGAGGAGAAGGAGAAGAAGATGAAGTAGAAAATAATAAAGGAGTATAGAAGGTAGTTGAAGAAGAGAAGGAAATGTGAGAAAGAGAGAGAAATGGAAGAGGAGCATGAGGAGAGAAAGGGGGGAAATTTGGAGGGGTAGGGTTATGACAGCTATGACATGCACTTAAGAAGAGGAAATTAAGAGGTATAGACAGATGGTAGGGAGATGGAGTGGCAATAAAGTGGCTATGAAGTGATGGAAAGAGCCATAATCATTCATTAGTATATACACATATGAATGTTTTGATTGAAGACTTAATCAGACTAAATGAAAAGCAAGGTTGAGTGAGTGGGCTAAATAAAATGAGGTTATTGGCTACATACATCACTGCTAAGTAGTAAAAGGGGGGAAAAGATCATTAATCAAAGCTCAGGAAAAAAATAGACGTACCTTGTGTAGAATGGCGAGGGAGCAAGCACCTTGTGAGCCCGAAGCACAGACATGAGTGAAAGACTTGCGCCTGGTCTCTCTGGTGCTAGCAGCTGCCAGTAGGGGGACACCGAAGAGCCAGGGCAAAGCAAAGCCAGAGGAAAGCCAGAGGAAAGCCTAGGCACAGCCAGAAAAGAAGTGGCAGGCTCAGCAGTGAACAGCAGTGCCCAGCTACTGCTCAGATACCACCAGCACACTGTCAACAAGTGGCTTGCTTTAGCTTGCATGGCTGCTGGCTGCTGGGAGCAGAAGGGGACTCCACGAGAGGACATTCCCTCAATGTCCAGAGCCTTGCAGAGCCTTGTAGAGCTTGCAGAGCCTTGCAGAACTTTGCAGAGTCTTGCGGAGCCTTGCAGAGCCTTGCAGAGCCTTGCAGAGCCTTCACACTTGGCCGCCACTAATGGGAGGTTAGTTAGTGAGCAGAAGCACATTTACTGATAGTGACAGAGTCAGGCAGAATCACACAGCGCTGTGACTCCGGGGCCAAAGTGGCCTCACTTACCTGAGCTGGGTTAGCCTTGTTCACATGGAATTAGTGGACACACACTTACACTGATGGGTAGGCCTATTTGTACCAGAAATATCTCGCTTTTTAACTGCATTGCCATTTCCATGCTCCGAATGTTACATCTTTCGTTATAAATATTCGATGCACAACTGAATTCGGAGATGGTGGGTTTTTACACTTTGGCCGAACAATAAAAACCTAATCGTCACAGTAGCCGAAAAAAAACGAGTGCTTACAGAAGAGCACTGGAATGTTTCTTGTGTTGTCAAATCCCTATCCCTACCATGTCATTCTGTATGACTCGTTTTTCAATTTGTGAGGTCATATCCTATACTCGCATTGCTAGCATGGAAAGCCATTTGATGTGTTATACACCACTTATCAATGAGTTCACAAGATACTGAATGACAAATTGACACTTCATTTCAATGTATTTCATGGGGCATGTTGCGAAGTCATTGATGGGCTCCAATAGCATTTCCACAAGCACTCGTTTTTTTGTCTACTGTAAATAAGTTTCAGATATTGAAAAGAAAAGTTAAGCAAAAACAATTGAGATTCAATCACTTGTTTTTGTTCTGAACTGCACTTAAGATATTTATCATGAATGCGTTATTTTTAGTTTACGTTCCTATAACGTTTTGTTCTTTTTATACCTCTTAATTTCAAACTGTCCTTCAAGTGTATGCATTTAATCTAGTGCATGATTGATGAATATTGTCGATATATATTCTGCATCAAAAATTTAAGGCCAATCATGTGCCAGGAGATCAGTCACATGACAAGCCAATAAATTATGATATTGGTGTCTTAAAAGTGTTACTGGTGTGTGGAGAGTGATATTGGTGTGCCCCTATGCTCTTAGCAGCAATAAGGCACTTAATTGCCTATTACCATGACAGTTACCATGCAGTGTCAAGCTATTACTTAAGGGAAGGCCTGGGTAGGAGCAAATCTAACTTCTTGAAATGTCAATCTATCATTTTATAAATATGCCCATGGTAAATAATGGGAAAAATTAAATATATATCATATAAAAAAGTAGGTATCTTCAGAAAAAACAGTGTTTTACAAATATGTATCAGTCTGAAAATTATGGTGCAGAATATAACAAATAATAGATGTTGAGTCGACAAAGACTGACTTTTATTGGCTTTAGCAGGTAATATCGGTCTTGGCCTATGGCCTCGACCAATATTACTGCTTCTTCCAATAAAACTCAATATTGGTCTCCTCACCATCCACTATCTATATAATATTGCTGAAATCAGTTTTAATATGATGCATGACGGACTCAGACAGAGACTAAAAATGGAACTATTGATGGATTTATTAAGAGACCCCTCTCCTGTGGTAGAGAAATCCAACCTTATATCCTCATTACAATAAAATAGACAAATTAATCGTAACGGAATCTCTCTGTTAGGTTTTTTTAATCAGCCTTTCTTGTTGTCGGAGTCAAAAATGGGATGCTTAATTTCCCTCAGTGCATCATGTGTGACTTTTGATTGTGATTGCACATGAACCAACATGAAATAATTTCAAATAAGAATATAGTAAAGAGAAAAAGATGTGCATAAAATATTACTTTCATTTTGGTTTAAATTTGGCCATGGTAGGGGCTTTATATTTAATGGCAGGTTATATTCAAATTATACGAGTAAAGTAAAATGAAACTTGTGAAGTTGTCAAAGTATAATGTGGCCATTATGTTTGACCTTGCCAGCATTGCAACCTGCAAGATTCACGAATATGTTCTAATCCGTAATCCATGATCTTATTTCTTAATCATCACCGTGGATTCACCCTGACAATCTTTTCTGAATTCTTATTTAACTACCAATTGCATTACATGTACATAATATATTATATTTCCAACTGCATGCACAATCTGTATTTGACCAGTTGGAAGTGTGCATATCAACAATGTTCAATATCCATCCAGATATGGACTTAATGTTGTGTGCTGAAGTGATGATGAAACCTGACTTTACTTTACTTATGGAAGTCTGATGCAGCTTGATACCACTCGATACTACTTGATACCACTCGATACTACTTGATACAGCACGACACAGCTTGTAGAACTGCACACTGCGTCTGCCTGGTCTAGGGTTTCTGGCTGGCAACACCAGAGAGCAGGTGAAATGTGCTCAGCGGAGTGCACTCAGCATATGCCATGAGCAACAGGCTGACTTGTCAAACTTTTATCATCTCTATTTACCTCACTGCCAGATTCCCAGCAACATTTCCAAAATGAAACAGGTGCTAGTGCTGAAGACATAATTTATAACAATTTACTGAAATTCCTCAGTTAATTGTCACATCAACCCCTAATATTATAAGGTTATTGAAATACACATTCCATAATGATAGCTGACAGTTTATTTTAGACTGCTGTATTTGATTATACAGGTGAGAAGTCTGCATGGATAAGATATTTTTTATGTCTGCTCTGTGAAAGTTATTCAATGTTTTTCAGATGATACTGTAACAAACGTTCTATCAGTTAGGAATATACTGAGTGTCAAATTCAAGAATCCGTCAGCCCCTGCAATGCCACACTGATGCTCTGTACCTACTGAGCTACTGATGATCATTAATACTTAAAATGCATTAAATTCACTGACATGATAAACTTGACAACTGGAATTTGTTTGATGTCTAGACAAAATTTGATGAAACACCAAGAATAGGGATACTTTGTTAAGGAAAACTTTTCTGTCTGGTAAATGTGTGTATTAAATTTTGTAAGTTGTGGAATCTGTACAAGGAAACAATCTCTGTCTGTTCATAGAAGCATGTAAATGATCTTGGATAGTAATGAAGCATTTTCATCCAGCTATGTGACTAAGTGGCCCAGTGATTAATTTCCTTGATTGGAATCTGGACAGGTCACTCAGCTGTGGGTGAAGAATGGCCTGTTCTCTGTGATGGAGTATCTTGTTAGTAATGCATTTCAATTATCTTACATGAACACTTGTCGCTATTGCTTTTACAACAGCAGAGAGCAGAATTTCTTTGAATATCACTTTGAAAGTTACTGTGTTGATTACTTCTACTTTCTATTATATTCACAGAAGCTGCAGTTATCCTGGCATTATTTCTTGGATGTCTTGGGAGAAGCTAATTCTCTGAAAAATGGATGAGGATCGATAGATAGATAGGTATGATAAGTGGAGCCCTCTAAGTCCAGTTCTGGGCGATCACCAGGGTTGATTGATGAGATGGGAGAGAGAGCAGGAGTCCTCAACATGTTACACATTTACCCCATGTGAGGGATCTTTTACTTGCCCAGCATAGACCGTGATACAAGGGGCCGCCAATCTAACGTTTCATCCAAACGACATCCAGCTTTGATATTGCTCATGAAGGGACACTGAAAATTTTGGGTTCCCGTCCCGGGGTTCGAACCCGTGCAAGCCAAGCCCTTCAGCAGAGTAGGCAGGCACCTAAGCATGAGGCTATGGGGCTCTAACCCTTCTTGCTAAGCTTGTGTTTAGTGAGGTGGGAAAAGGGGTTGTCTAAATTCTCCATGATCTGTCTTCCATCCTTCACCAATTTGCTGCCTTTCTTTCCATTTGATTCTGTGCTTTGCCGCACAACGTAAGAACATTATGCAATTTGCGAGTTTATCTCTTATTGACTTGGTTCCTGGAGCAAATTGCTTTAAAGACTGCCACTCTGCTGCTCTTCCCCTAAACTAACAAATTTGTGTTTTCTTAAGGATGTCTTTTTAATGGTTACAACATGATTTATTGCTTGCTCCAGACAAAATCACAATGGTGTTTTAAAATTTTAGTTATAGACATAGTTACCAATATTTTTACTGATGCATAAACAGTTTTAAGATATGTTTGATATCTTAACTGATGATTTCATATTTGTAGACAGTACTAGACACTTAGACTGAACGTGAATTTTTTTTTCTTGGACATGTATTCTACAGGGAAAATGATGCTTTATAATATTATATTATGTAACCTTTTCCTATAGAATACTTGTCCTATAAAACAAATTTACAATCAGTGTCAGTGTCTACAAATATGAAATCAACCTTAACTGAGGGCTTTCTATAATGTATTAAGTATTGTGGCTTGATAAGGAGCTATCCTGAGTGAGCCAGGTGATAAAAAAAATGCCATTTAGCAAAACAACCAAAATGTCAATAAACACTAGAAACAAAATCAACTGGAGCACTTGTCCTCTGTGCATGTTTAGGGCTGATACAATCACTGTTTAAGATGATGAGAAATTGTCAAAATATCTGAAAACTTTGTCAAATCTACATTACAGGATGACCCACCTCTACTTGTGCATGACTTTAACATTTTACTGAAGTCAACAAACATGAGACAGGTCATTTTTGAAAACATATTTTTCTAATTGGTACTAATGGCTGTTAAAATAAGTTGGTTATTAGCCTCTGCAGTCATTCTATCAAAAATGACAGGCAAGTGAAAAATGTCTCGCTGTTTTATTTCGTGCCAAAAAATCAGCTGATAAGGACTCAAAGTGCACCAGCATCAACAAAATCCTCCAAAACTGCCTGAAATGACGCTGATATGCAAAAGAAGGTTCTTAGGAAAGGGAATGGATGGTATTTGTGAGATTTAGAGTCCAGTGAATGTTACCAAGTCGGCAAATTTAGAATGGCAACCTGCCAGAGACAAATAAGACAAAATATGGCAAAACAATTAGCATAACTGACTATCAGATGATTGCCAACACAAAATAGTAAGGTATTATGATTGTCAGAGTCATTAGAAAAGTAAAACATGACACCCAGGTTTTAAAAGCAAAGAGAAAAAGTATAGCAACACTTCTACAAAAATCATTTTTTGGTGTCATGTAAAAAGTCACAAATTTCCATCCCTCAATATCTAGTCTTATTTTGACCAGCATTTGTGATGGAAACACATGGTTCTTTAATACTACCAGGTGCAGAAGAATCCAAGCCAAGTCATTTTTCTTGGAGATATAAGATTCTTTGTTGACAATTTATGTGCATTATTGGAACAATTAATAAAGTGGTGGATACAGATGTCAATGCTCAAAATTAAAGTGATTAATGATATTCCCATGTAAGATTAAGTTATTCTATGCTTATTATGAGTAATAACAACAATTTTTGACCACCCATCATTGGCATAGACCAAAGGAAATTGTCGGCATGTAAATTGTGCATTGCATCAGGGCGGTATTAGGGCAGATTTCACGAAAAGTGCTCTTAAAAGGTACCTAAAAGTTTCCAACCCTTTTGTTATCTCTCTGTTGCTTCCTGAAGCAAGTAAACCTATTACTAAGTATATCTGTGAGGTAATGAATAAATATCAATAAAATATTCCTCAAATACGTAGCTTTTTCCTCTTAAAAAGATATTTTTTTATGCCTCATAAGGACAATTTTGGACGACCAAACTTACTGGTGATCAGACATGCTTACTTTGGCACTCTATGGAATCTGCTAAAACCAATTCAGGAAAATGTAATGGTATGTGATTGATAAAAAACATCTTGAAAATTATTTTGGAACCATTTTTAATTGTCTTGGTCATTATAAAACTTGAAAAAAATGAAAAATAAAAAAAGACTGCTAATGTAACTCGATTCCGTCTCAGGACACTGAGGTTACATTAGCAACTTTTACATGGAAATTGTTCTGTGTTCTGCTACTTATGCCAATTTCAAAAATGAAATCATAATATTTTATTGAAAAACGCGTCTTATTTGCCTATTTACATCACCAAAAACATAAACAACTGGGTGTGGTACCTGTTTCTTTATTGCTAATGTAACTGAAATTTTGCATCCGTCCATTTCATAGTGTTACATTAGCAAAATGTGTACATAAAAATTACGTTAAAAAACGCATGATTAGATCTCAAATTTTTTCTGAACTGAAAGCCAGGTCTACCAAGAGCAGGCCAGGGGTGGTACCCTGCTGGTGACTTCATTTATATTGCAGTAGGATCAGCATAAAAAATTCCGTCCTACATCATTCATCTTTGTTACATTAGCACAAGGCCATATTTTTAGCTACTCTGACCTACAAATCCAACAGAAAAGATTGTTTACCCATGATTTTATTTAATGGATTGACACAATAAAATATTTAGATTTCAGCTATTTTTTGTCCTGCCAGCTATCCTCAGAAGAAGCACCCTGAGAAAATCTGAGAATCTACGAATCGATTATGTCTGGCCTTATCAGTATTGTGCTAATGTAACTTGTGGACAAGTTGTGGTAAGTCATTTTGCAGCTTTTTCGTGAAATCTGCCTTAGGGCTTCCTGACTCTGTAAACCCAAACCTCCGTCAAAGAAAAGCCCTGGCACTGCTTTTTAACATTTAACACTAACATTGTGAGATCCAGAGAGGAGCTACATGGTTACTGGAGGTACAGATGGATGCCTTACATTATTACCTTTAATTTCATGCTTAATTCAAGGCAGTACTGTAAGTGTAGGTGCTGCAATTGTCAAAAATGTGAAGTAAGAATGTTGAAATTATGTGCGAAAATGGCATTTCCGTCGTTCCAATATTTTCATTGAGTGGGATTTTTAATATGTTATTAAGTAGAACCAAGTGGTGAGAAAAAAATTGGTTTGGTTTTTTTTGCAATTTGTGGCGGGTGTGTTTCATATTTACAGTAGATTGACTGGACTATGAGACACTTTTCACTTTGTTTCCATTTCCTACTCCTGAGTGTAGGTGCTGCAATTGTCAAAAATGTGAAGTAAGAATGTTGAAATTATGTGCGAAAATGGCATTTCCGTCATTCCGAGAAGCTATATTTTCAATGGCCCAAAAAACATTGTTCCAATATTGTCATTGAGTGGGATTTTTAATATGTTATTAAGTAGAAGTAAATGGTGAGAAAAAAAGTGGTTTAGTTTTTTTTTGTAATTTGTGGCGGATATAATCCTAGATTGACTGGACTACTCAATGATAATATAATTCATGTATGACATAGTGAGGTAATGAGATACAATACTGCATTTCTATATTATCCTGGTTGACTGCCATGAAGTGGAACCATCTGCACTCAATCTGATCAAAAGACAATCAGACATATTGCAATTCCTCGGGAGCAGGATGTTGCAAGCTGATAACAACCGAAGCACTGAGCACATATCATACATAGGCACAGAAGGTGATGTATTGACACTGAAGGGGATCCCTTGGGTGCATTTCTCTCTTAATTACAGGCAAGGGCCGAAGGCCTTCGGCTGCATCGTAGTGTTGCTTAATTTGAACATCACACTATTCACAAACAAGTAAATGTGCAAATATGAAAGAGGCGAACTCATCGGGTGCCGGGGGGGGGGGACAAAACACCACTGAATCCATGGGGTCTTATCACAAGAAAATGCTGACCAATAATATTTTGCATCAAACAAGAATATTCAAACCTCAACCCAAGCCTTACCTTAAGAAGGTTTCCTTTGCAGCTGCGCAAAGACCTAATTATGGATAAGACAATCCTACTTGAAGAGCCTTGGCTAAAATAGTCTGTCTGTGCAAAGGAAGCAGGAAAGTTTGTGACCTAACATAAGGCGTCCTTGTTAAGACCTTTATTGCTAATTATGTGGGTACGATGTGGGATTGTGGGTGGTGAGAAAACGAACTCCGAAACGTTGAGGACTACCTCTACGGTCGAAAACTGCTGGTTCCATGTTCACAAAAATATTAACAGTTCTACTCCATTATTGTTTTTGCTCTCCAATATCCACGCAAAATAAGTACAAAGAACAGTAGGAAAACTTGTATCCATAATGGAAAAAATCGGTCAAAAAGAAGCAAAAAACAGGTAAGCGGAATCCGTGTCTGTTATAGTGAAGGCTGAGGTCAATGCATGTGGAATTCATGATGATTCTTTTATGTTTTTTACAGCTGCTTGCAGCCTGTATTACCGGAGGAGTTCCAGGAAAACTTATGACAACTCCCCTGGCCGTGCTGTTTCACCTATGTCATTAAAACTTTGCATGCAGTCTTAATAGAATATTATCTTGCGTTGAAAAACGTTTGGTGCCTTTCTGAGATGGAAAAAATTATTAAAGAAAACAAACAGGCCGACTATCTTGAGGTCAAAGGTCAATCACAGCAACAAAATTAACTGGGTCACACTGACCTACTTTTGCGAGTGTGTTGATGAACTCTGACAATGTCTGAGGTGCCTCCTCCCTCTAAATAAGACCCATACAGAAGTATTTGACAGATGACAGGGAGGTGTGAAGGTAAATTGCGCTTGAAAATGTGAATAGCAATTTTAAATTGGCTTTGAGATAACTCAGATGAGGCCACGGCTTTGATAGTAAGAAACCAGTTAATTGCTCTTTCCCAGCAATCAGGTAAGGAAGGGAAGGAGGGAGGGAAGAAAGAGAGAGAAAGCAAGAAGGAAGGGGGGAAAGGGAGAGAAGGGAAGAAGGAAGGAAGGAAGAGAGGAAGGAAGGAAGGAAGGAAGGAAGGAATAGATAGATAGATCTAGATAGATAGATAGATAGATAGATAGATAGATAGATAGATAGATAGATACGTAGGTACTAGGTAGGTAGATAGATAGAATTAAATAGCAGATTAGTACATACTTGCTTTCTACAAGCAGCTGTTAAAGTGCTTGCACGTTATTTTTGGTTATACACATCAAGATTAAGTTGGAATATCTTGAATATGTTGAATTTTGTGTCTGTGTTGTTGGGCCATGGTGCCATTTTGATGATTTTTTAAAAATCATCAATTTAACCAGGTCACCCAAATTAAGTTTCAAATGCTTCTCAGCAATTGAAAATGGGTTATAATAATATATTTGTACATAAATATAATGTCAGAGGAAAAAAATCTTTGCGGTTCCACTCTTTCAATCACAAAAATGTTTTAGAACTTTGAAGTCCTGATACCTTGAAAATCCAAATTATTCCAGCATTTTATCAAGAGTGTAATTCAGTAATGTGTATAATTTCCTGGTAAATACTAATATTGTCTTTATGGGGATTTTCGGGCGGGTCATGTCACTCAGCTTTGGATGAAGAATAACCTCTTATCTATAATGGAGAACCTTGTATGTAAGTAATGTGACATAATTATTTATATGTAACTTAATTGGCCCCAATTGCTCATTACACATCAGGCGGATGCATGTTCTCCTTTGAAAATCACTTTTGAAATCACTGTGTTGATTGATTCTGTTTAACGTTCCTATATGTTGCCGTTGTGGGGCATTATTTCTTGGATGTCATGGCAAAGGCTCTTTCTCTGAGAAATGGATGAGGACGTAGGACTCCAACCCTACCTACTGAGCTTGTGCTCAATGAAGTGAGAAAAGGGTTGTCAAAATTCTCCATGATTGATCTTGCGAAATTGCTATCTTTCTTCCTCTTTGATTCTGTGTGTATAACATAATACAAAACAAGTATAGGCTACCGACACTTGGAACCTGCCAAACAAGAACAAAAACAGGTTTGATGACAGCACTGTTTCCTATTATTCATCAGAGGTACTTTGGAATAACCTACCAGAAAATTTCTGAAAATCAAAATTGTACAGAATGACTAAATGAGAGACAAAGAATGCTGCATTTCTACACAATCTTGCTGGACTGCCTGAAGTGGAGCCATCTGTACTCATACTGATCAAAAGGCAATTAGACATATTGCAATTCCTCTGGGGCAGGATGTTACGAGCTGGTCACAACTGAAGCACTGAACTACTGTATACATAGGGATTGGAGGTGATGTAACATCACTGAAGGGGGTCCCTTGAGTGCATTTCTCTGTTATAGTTACAGGCAAAGGTACAAGGCCTTTAGCTGCATCACTGTGTTGTCTAATTGCCATTTGTTATCCTTGCTGAACTGTAATGTTATCGTAACCAAACTGAATATCTATACAGTGTATAGACCCAGTGTGGTGCAGCACATTTTATTTATATAAGTGAACTTTATAACTTGAGATGCACTTGTTCACATACCTTATCATTATTACTATTCAACAGCAGCATGGGAGTTCAATATCATCCTTACAGAAAAGGACAGAAAAGTGAGTGTTGAAGTGGTGATGAAAGTGCGTATAGAAGAGCTAAGCCTTATGTAGCTGCACTTGATACACTTGGCACAGCTTCTACACTGCAGCTGTCGGGTCTTGGGTTTCTGGTGGAACACCGGAGAGCAGACAAAATGTGTCAAGCTGACAGCACTCAGCATATGCCATAAGCAACAGGCAGACTTGTCAAACTTTTATCATCTTATTGCCAGCTTCCCAGCAACACTTCCAATATGAAACAGGTGTAAGCGCTAAAAGCATCATTTATTGCAATCTCTGCCTCACATGTCACTTGTCACAACAACTCATACAAGGTTGTGGAAACACTCATTTCATAAAGATTACAGACACTTTCACAAGTTGCGTTCTACATGTCTTATTTGATCCACATATATATGCTTCATAAACTACAAAGTTTATTATTTTCAAATGTTTAAACTGATACATAGATGTTGTAATTTCAATTTCGATCCAGCTACATATCTACAGAAAAGACAAATACTCTTTAATCAAGACACCTTAGCTTATTAGTTACTCTGATAATATAACTATGATCAATGCATGATATGTTATTATATATCATATCACTTACTAATACAGACAGTTACATCCACACATTCGAAATATAATCACACAAGTTGAAAATTGTGCAGAAAAATATGGAGGCACTTACTTAAAACTGATAAATTCATCTTTATGGACAGGATCACAGAAAGATAGCCTTTTTTTCCAAATAAATTGAATTCCCTGACATGCTTCTTTTGGCTCCAATGAGAAGTGCTTATTGTGTTTAGTCTATTCAAAGCAGTTTGCCACATCCAGGAATCACGTCAAACGGAGCCAAACTCACCAATTACATAATGATCTCAAGTTGTGTTGCCAAACAGAACCAAGGAAAAAGAAAAGCAGCAAATTGGCAAGGGGTGGAAGATTAATTGAGGAGAATTTTGACAACCCTTTTCCCACTTCACTAAACAGAGGCTGAGCAAGAAGGGTTGGAGATCAACTCGTTGATCCATTTCTCAGGGAATTTGCTGCTCCTGAGACATCCCAAAAATAATGCTGCTATAACTGCAATAACTGCAGCTTTTCAATCTGTGAACATTGGAATGAAGCAATCAACATGGTGATTTCCACAGTAATTTTCAAAGAAAGGTTTAAAAAAATGCTCAGCTTAGAAAATTGATTAGTAATATCACATAACACCTTATTCTGATGTCTAACGAACAAATCTTTGAAATTCCATGCATTCAATGGCCAATTTTAGACAGAAGTGAGCTTCAAGGCAAAAATAATCTTCTCAAGACCTGCCAAGACCAGTCACCAATGATTATTCGCTAAATTTATATGAGCGAAGCGAACGGCTGCCGAAGGCAGCCGTGAGCGTAGCTCACTTGAGTGCAGAGAGCATCCTGTTGTTGTTGCTCTCCTGGTGGACCTGAATTGATCAACAGTCCATGATTTGTCACTGTGCTAAAAATAGAATGCAGGTCCAGCCTCTGAACTACTGGTTGGTTTCGAATTCCATAATGTTGAAAAAAAGTGCCTTTTCATTCCTCAAAACTGTTTAAATATTCCCATGTTGTGTTGTATTGATTAATCATTGGACAAGTCTGAACAAATTTGTCCAGCCGATCGTTGTTTTTTTTCTTGTGAACGTTTTTAATCCTCCAGAGGGCTGCTGTTGACAGGCAGGCAGTGCCACCTGAACATGTTTTACATTATGCATGTAAACAAACGATGGTGGTGTAGCGTCTAGTTTATCCTGAATTATGTAGAAATGACTTTATCATAGAAAATAAACCAATTTTGATTATCTTTTATGGAGCTTCGCGAATTCAATGGCCTTGCCATCTACATATTACCAAAAGGCCAATTACTATACATGTACATGCCAAAAAGAAATTCTTGGAAACAAGTTTCCTGGAAGTCTTTTTGAGGTAAGGAATCTGCAAAAGTATGTGGCAATGACATCAAATGGTTCTTGTGAATGTAGATTTCCAATCTCCGGATCCATGATGTACAATGAATTAATCTTCTGGATATTAGATGCAAAACAATTCATTATTTACTTTGATATTTCAACAGTTTCGTTAGTGGTCTGGTTGTGAAAAACTGTTCTTGGTGAAATAAAAGATCGGAATAGAGATGTGTAAGAGCCCCTGCTTTTAGTGTCACAGAAAATGAAGCCACATTTAGAGGTATTCCCTGTTATAGATAAATACACCAGAGTTGATGTTGCACAGTTCAACTTTCCTTTTTTGCTCATTTCTCACAACATCACAACATTGGTGTTTATTTGCCCAAAACTTACTGCAAATTAGGCATTAACCATAAACTGACACATTTGGCAAAGACTATGTTTTCGTTGTGGAAAACTTTATAAATTCATCAAGTCGAGTCAAATCAATTTTATAAACAGCAGTAAAGATAATTATAAGAAAGGAAACTTAAAAGAAAAAAATATGGTAACACCCTTGACAAAGAAACCTCTCGCTTCCAACATATTAAAGCTCACGTTTCGCCTTTCACTTTGAAATTTAAAATTAACTGTCGCTCTCTTGCAAATATCTGTAACATCTGCAGAAAAAGCTCATGCTGAACCTTCTTGATTTTGTGAAAAGTAGACAAATGCTTGTTTTAAAATGTTGACATTGTGGCATCTTGTATATGGTTTTGATCTGCTTGAAGTGCAAAATGTAGTAAACATAGTTTATGCAAATGATTCCGCAATACATAGGGTGTTGATGAAAATACAGAACTCATGCCTGAGTGCCCTGTATATGAGTAAAGACATTTGTTTTAAAATTACTCCATTGGAAAAAAGAGTTTGTTCAAATTGTAATATAAATGAAATTGAAGATGAAAAACATTTTTTGATGACTTGTACATTGCACACTGTTCAAAGAAATATTTTGTTTGAGAATTGTGTAAAATTTATTGACAATTTTTCAAATTTGAATGAATTAGACAAATTCAAATCTATTTTAAATTGTACATATCTAGCAAAATTTATAACGAATGCTTATAAAAGTAGGAGATGAGGATTTTTAATAGGTCATACTGATGTTTTGCTTCGTTTTTGCATGTGTTTTTTTTTTTGCCCACCTGGTGACTTGTAGGCCTTAGAGGCCGGGCAGTGTAAACTGCAGGTCACTTTAATAAAAAATATTTGACTTGACTTGACTTGACTTGTAATGACAGATCAGGCCAACTTTAATAGTTTTGAAGTTTAATCAGGTGGTTCTTACCAACAGAGCAAAAGATCCGGCAACACGAAAACTTATGATACATTTCACAATGACAGTAAACTTAAAACTGATGAAATGTATTTTTTAATCATAGGCAATGTCACACAACTTGTCAAAATTAATTCATTATTCCTTTAAATTTTAAGTTAATTGCAAGATAATAGTAGATTCATTTTATTGTACTCATAGAATTGGTAAGCTAAAGATATTTTTGTGTGTATTTGAAAAAAAAAAACCTACTATATGCAATAGATCATCTCATGTATATAAACAATATATTCTTGAAAACATAATGTACTTCAGAAGCCCCTGTGACTATTTGACAGCAGCATCAGTGTACACCTCATGTATGTGTAATATCCCACCAGAAACGGATGGACAGAACTTTTCAGAAGTAGTTTTTGTCAAAGATGTTTGAGATATAAGGGAGTCATTGTGTGGAATTTTCTTTCTGACGTTATAATGAGTAATCTTACATTATCCACTATAAAAAAACACGAAGAAGTACCTCCTTGTTAATGATTTAGATTTTTGTAATAACCAACAATGATTTTGTCACTTTGTAATATTATTATTATTAATTTTTTATTTTTCTTGATTTAAAAAAAAAAGATTATTAAGATTATTATTATTTTGTTTTCAGTATATGTTATAATTTAGTTTGTTAGAAGTTCTTACCAATGTAACATAAAAATTATTTGTATTATTAACTATACGTCAATATATACATTGTTTTGTATCTTGAACAAGGAAAATTTGATTGCTTATAATTGTACATGAATTATGTATTTTGCTAAATAATAATTTTCCAATGAACTTGAACTTGTACGGTGGCCTGTTAGGGCCACTTGTTTTCTAACTTTTTTTGCGTTATTTCGCAAATAGTTTTGGTTATTTCGTAAAATTTTTGCATTACTTCGCAAAACTTTTGCATTATTTCGCAAAAGTTTTGGTTATTTCGCAAAAAGTTTTGGTTATTTCGCAAAAGTTTTGCATTATTTCACAAAAGTTTTGGTTATTTCGCAAAAAGTTTTGGTTATTTCACAAAACTTTTGCATTATTTCGCAAAAAGTTTTGGTTATTTCACAAAAGTTTTGGTTATCCTGCAAAAGTTTGCATTATTTCACAAAATATTTTGGTTATTTCGCAAAAAGTTTTGGTTATTTCTCAAAACTTTTGCATTATTTCACAAAATGTTTCCCTAACATTTGTTGTCTTTCGAAGCCAAGTAGACCCATCTATTACTGTTACAGCAGTTTCATTATAATTTAGGGAAAAAAAAGAGAGGACCATTTCACTCTTATGTTTGTGCCTTGTGAGTCATAAGATGATGTGTCATATTCATACTTTTAGCATGGGACTCGGTAGCTTTTCATGGGTAATATCTCTGAAAGTTGATTGCATGTTGGCAAATGCAATTATGAATTCAGTGTCTTCCTGTAAAGTACTCCCGATCCCGCAGAGAGCAAATCGTAATTAATAGATGTCTTATAGGGCTCAGCAGACTCACGCATTCACACCTATAAACTGCTTCTGAGTCATAAGGAATAACATGGCAGAGATACAGCTGTGACCTCACAAGAGACATTCCAATGCTTTTCTTTAAGCACTCTTTTTTCGTCTACTGTAACACATGTACGTTATGGCTTTTTCACTTTACAACTTCCCAAGCAAGCAATCCAACATTTTAAAATAATATTTGAAAACGTTACTTTGAGAGATATTACCTATGTTAGGAAAAGCTACCGGGTCCCATGCTAAAAGTATGAATATGACACATCATCTTATGACTCACAAGGCACAAACATAAGAGTGAAATGGTCCTCTCTTTTTTTTGCCTAAATTATAATGAAACTGCTGTAACAGTAATAGATGGGTCTACTTGGCTTCGAAAGACAACAAATGTTAGGGAAACGTTTTGTGAAATAATGCAAAAGTTTTGAGAAATAACCAAAACTTTTTGTGAAATAACCAAAACTTTTTGCGAAATAACCAAAACTTTTTGCGAATTAACCAAAACTTTTGTGAAATAACCAAAATTTTTGCAAAATAATGCCGAAGTTTTGCGGAATAATGCAAAAGTTTTGTGAAATAACCAAAACTTTTTGTGAAATAACCAAAACTTTTGTGAAATAACCAAAACTGTTTGCGAAATAATGCAAAAGTTTTGCGAAATAATGCACAAGTTTTGCGAAATAACCAAAACTTTTTGAGAAATAACCAAAACTTTTGTGAAATAATGCAAAAGTTTTGTGAAATAATGCAAAAGTTTTGCGAAATAACCAAAACTTTTTGTGAAATAACCAAAACTTTTTGTGAAATAGCCAAAACTTTTTGCGAAATAACCAAAACTTTTGTGAAATAACCAAAACTTTTTCGAAATAATGCAAAAGTTTTGTGAAATAACCAAAACTTTTTGCGAAATAACCAAAACTTTTTGTGAAATAACCAAAACTTTTGCGAAATAACCAAAACTTTTTGTGAAATAACCAAAACTTTTGTGAAATTACCAAAACTTTTTGCGAAATAATGCAAAAGTTTTGCGAAATAATGCAAAAGTTTTGCGAAATAATCAAAACTTTTTGCGAAATAACCAACACTTTTGTGAAATAATGAAAAAGTTTTGCGAAATAATGCAAAAATTTTGCGAAATAACCAAAACTGTTTGCGAAATAACCAAAACTTTGCGAAATAACCAAAACTTTTTGCGAAATAACGCAAAAAAAGTTAGAAAACAAGTGGCCCTAACAGGCCACCGTAGTACTTGAACTTGAACTTGAAGAACAGTGAGGGTTGAAGTGGTGATGAAAATGCATATAGAAGAGCTAAGCCTTATGTAGCTGTACTTGATACACTTGACACAGCTTACACACTACAGCTTCCGGGTATTGGGTTTCTGGCTAGGAACACCCGAGAGCAGACAAAATGTGTCAAGCTGACTACACTTGGCAACATGGACATATGCCATAAGCAACAGGCTTACTTGTCAAACTTTCTCATCTCTATTTTCGCCATTGCAAGCTTCCCAGAGACACTTCCAAATGGATATATTTCCAGTAAATTCAAACAGCTTAGTCAACACATGTCAAGTATAATTTCATCAAGGAAAACGTTGATGGAGAAGCATGAGGGTTTATTTGTTTTAAACGGATCAACTAATCTATATGGACAGAAAGATTAGACTTTTCCTCAAACATGCTTAGAATTCACTGGCAGGCTTTTGTGGAGAGATTGTCTTTAGGTAGCACAGCATCAGTGGGAAAACAACTGTGTCAGTTTTAATGCAATTCGCTACAGGAACCAAGTCAATTGGAGCCAAACTCACAAATTGCATAATGTTCTTAAGCAGTGTGGCAAAGCACAGAAAAAAAGGAAAAAGAAAGGCAGCAAATTGGCGAAGGATGCGAGATAAACCCTGGGGAATTTTGCACCCCTTTCCCCTCGTTTCAATAAAAACAGGCCAATGAAAAGGGGCTAGAGTCCAACATCCTCATTCATTTCTTTGAGAATCAGTTTCTCCCAAGACAAACCTGAAATAATGCAGCAATAACAGCAGATTCTGTGAACATTGAGCAGAAGCAATCAACACAGTGATTTTCGAAGTGATTTTCAAATAGCAATCTCTTTCTGATGAAAGAGCAATTTGAGCCATTGTTCATGTAAGATAATTATGATGCAATACATACAAGGTTATCCATTACAGAGAAGAAGCTATTCTTCACCCACAGCTGAGTGACCTGTCCGGATTAAGACAATTAATCTTCAGGCCACTTGGTCACATAGCTGATTGAGTATGCTCACATGTTGAGTTTTAAATTTAGTCGCTTTTATGCTCAGGTAGGGGAGAGCGGGGCATGATGGGCCCCCGGGGCATGATGGGTTTGGTCTTTAACTCCCAAGTTTAACACTAGAGGAAGCTGATGTATGTTGTTTAGAATACCATTTGCTAGCCTTTATTGAAGGAAAAATTGCATGGTTCAGAGAATGTAAAATACTGCCTATTTCAATATCTATTGGTATTATCTTATTTACTGCATTAGGTATAAAATTAAGAACATAATTTGTGTGCCAAACACCTTTTATGATGTTAAATTTAAGTTTTTGGATTGTTACCTGCATTTCTTAGAGAAAAAGTGATAATGGTTTTCTGAGTTGGTTCAATAACTACCATTTATCGTGTAATGCAAGTTTTTTTATTAAGAATATTGGAATTATTTCAGTTTTTCGCTGCGTCAAGCAGCTCTTACCCCAAGCATTTTGCTCAAATCTTGTTAGCACTGCTGAGATCATCCTCTCTCGCCAATCTCATTGAAACTTAAAATACAGTCTCAATGGAATTTTTGCTTGAGCCCAGTCGATTTTGGTTTTCCACTGTAACAAACGAAAATTAATAAAGAAACTAAATGGACTGATTTAACAAGGGTCAAGGGTCAGGCCAAATCTCTTCGTGCATTTCCGTAAGGGGGCGTGGCATGTCAGCAATGTATGAAGTTGAGACTCAGCATTGGCAGAGGTCAAAGTGTAGAAGTATCAATTGATTAACTCTCATTGATAGGTGATAGTTCAGAGGTGTTCAGGTAAATTGCAATTGAAAAAGTCTAGGGTAATTCAGATATTGCTGAATCTTCTTTATTCCAATCAACTTAATTGGTATTTGGCAAAAAAGACCACTGTCTTTTCAAAACCATTCGATTGCTCTTCAAGTCTTGAGAGTGAAATTTTGGTTAGATAGATAGATAGATAGACAGATAGAATCGTTCCAGTAGTTCCTTTAAGAAAATATTATTCTACATCTACAAAATGCATAAGCATGTACTGAACTCTCGTGCCTTTTTATTAAACGTTTTTTTTTCAGTGCACTGTTGAATTGCAGCCAACTGTTGCTTTTGATCAGTGAGAAATTCTACAAATTCCACCAAAGGCTGATGACAATACATGGACCTTTGACGCAGCTTAAAGTGCTTGCACGTTATTTTTACAACTATAATGCTATACGCACTGACCAACATTTGAAGCTGCCCATCATGCTCCTTAGTAAACCATTACATGATGTCCTGTCGTTGTATTGGCAAAGTAAAGTAAAGGTACGAAACAGGTGACAATTACTGAAACACATTCATCTGATATTTAATTACAAAGTCGCAGACACTAGACTTCAAAATTCTGAAGAAAATCGTATTCTTTTATGAGGGATATTTGGAGTTTTTATTGAATCTTGTATATTAAACATGTAAGCAGTGGAAAGCAAATGTTTAGGGTATAAAATACATGTTTATAGTTTCCCAATTTCGTTTGGTTATTAAGTTTGGTTGTTAAGTTTCCTTTAACAGTGCAGAACAAATACCTTTCTGACTACAAATTCTATTTATGATAGAGTAGGTCAGGGCAAGAAGCCCGGGTTAGGTGAGAAGCCCCCCCTCCCCCAGGGTTATACATGTAGAGTAGGTCGGGGCATGCTGCCCCCCTTAACTTCGAGGTGCGATTTGACCTACTTTTTATGGGCGATTATTTGAATGCTTATGCTGTCAGGAAGGGATCACTTGACTCTACTAATAACTAGTGAAACAAATGTCTACAAATTTTATTAAAGGAGTTACGGCCATTTGTGTAAAAAAATTAGAATGGCAAGAAGCCCCCTTATTATGATCCTATGGCTATTTTTTTTGCAAGGGCATTCAGCCTAAAAGTTATTTCTTAGGTTCTTCTATAATTTTTAAGGCATTCTATTTACTTTTTCTGAATTTCAGAATTTTTCTGGTCATACTTTTATTTTTTAATAGTTTTTGCCCTGTTTCAATTTTGGGCCAATTTTTTTCTATTTTAATTAACTATTCTATCAAGATTTAAAGTAAATTACACATTATTAAATGGTTCCTGAAGCAGCTTCGACCCCCCCCCCCCGTGAAGGGGGCCTCATGCCCCATATCATATGGAGCCTTGTCCCAAACCCACATATTTTAATTTGACCTCTATATTTTGAACTAAAATGCAAAAAACATGATTGAAATCGTATTTATGTGATGGTCATAAAGTGAAGCAATGCAGATATCCATTATACTATTAAAAATTTCCAAAGTTATTTCTGACAACCCCTTTCAAAGAATTAGTCAAAGTTACAAAAACCATGCACATTTTTTTGTTTTTTTTAATTTCTACTATGGTTTGGTGCTGTTTGCCCAGAAAATTTGTGACGTCACCTAAAACGCCTCTAGCTTCAATCCTATCAATAGATAAACGCACCAAAAATATAAGTTTGGATATAACCCTGGGGAGGGGGGGGGGGCATTTTTGGTGCGTTTTCTTATTTCAGAAAAATTCTGAAATTCACAAAAAGTGAATAGAATTCCTTAAAAATTAGAGAAGAACCCCAAGATATGTCTTTCAAGCTGAATTCGCTCGCAAAACAAATTGCCGTAGGATCGTGATAGGGGCACTTCTTGCCCGATGAGTGGGGTAAGAAGGCCATTTTCAATTTTTTTACAAAAATGGCCGTTACTCCTTTATTAAAATTGGTAGACATTTGTTTCACCAGTTATAAGTAGAGTCAAGTGATCCCTTCCTGATAGCATAAGCATTCAAATAATCGTCCATAATAAGTAGGTCAAATCGCACCTTGAAGTTAAGGGGGCCTGCATGCCCCGACCTACTCTATAACAGCTAAAACAGCAATTCACACTTTTCAAATTCAGATCATGGTGTAATTTTGGGCCATGGCAATTGGTTTGTGAATGCCTCCTTCATTTGGTAAACATACTGATTTAGTTTCTCTATTATGCAACAATGAATTGATTGAAACATAACTTGCACTGTCTTGCAGGTCTCATTTTACATGAAATTTTCGAATGGCAAGTGACAATGCTAACATTTCTTGAAATGTTGTCATTGTTGTGTACCCTGGCAGAAGTAAAGCCAGCTGCACTTAGACTAATCTAAAGGCAATCACACATATTGCAATTCCTTTGGGGCAGTATGTTGCAAGCTAATCACAAGCAAAGCACGGAAAAAACCTGCATACGTAGGCATAGGAGGTGATGCCACATCTCTGAAGGGGATGGCATTCATGAGTGGGTTTCTCTCTTAATTACAAGGCCTTTCGCTGCATCAGTGTCCTTTGCATTGCCTAATTTGAACTTCGCAATATACACATAGAAAACAAAGCAAATTACAAAAACGATTGAAAAGAAAGAAGTATGTGGATACTGAAATTTACTTTATTCTGATGTACAAGTTCTAGCTCTGTCAATCTTAATGTTTTGCCCATTGAAATGAGCTGTGAAATAAAAGCTATGATAGCACATATAAGTTTATCAAATTTGCTCTGATTTTTACAGATTAGAAGCGTCCTGAATTTTCCAAAATGTAAAACAAACGAAGGTTTCTCACTGCATAAAATGTTTATACTTGACCAGGGAAGAATCATCTCATTGCATGAGATTTACAGAAAAATTACTTCTTGTTTTGAAAGGTACTTCAGGACTGAATACAATGAAGGTTTAACAAGGTCGAAATTTAATCAAACCATCTTACATTACTTTAAACTTTACAGCAAATTACACTTGGCTTGCTTTGTCTCTTTCCATGCAGCATTTTTCAGCTTGCCTGTTTGTTCCAGTAAGATCCAAACGTCCTCCAAATCCGTAAGTGGAATGCAAAAAGCAAGGAGAAACGTATTATTCTGCTTCAGAGGGCAACTGAGTTTGATTAGTTGATAGGATTAGCAGCGATTAAGAACACTAACAATGAAAAGTCACTGTCAATTCCACAAACCAGTGAAAGACGTCAAAGTCTTTGTAAATTCGTTTTTATGGTATTCAAATTAGATTTTTACTATTTAATTCAATGCCTCAACCAATTACATTCACTATATTTGCTGCATTTCACTGTCTTATTGAAGAAACTCATACTTACGGAATATTATACATGTAAAATTTTGATAAAACCATGGTGAGGCATTCGGAAGAAGAAAAGTGAGCTATCGTAAGCTGGAATATTCATGCCTAAGGCTATGTGGTCAGAAAGCTTGTGATCAAGGGACTAGGCTATTTGATTCTCTAATATAATTTTTACATTGTGAGAGAGTAATACCTGGTCATGCTGCTGTTGGCTGTCACATGACTACAGAAACAGTGTTATGCTGCAACACAAATAGTTTTGCGAAATTGGGAGATTATTATCCATCCAATAACTATGTATCCTTCAATTTTTTTTCCTCAGACCAACAGCATGATGTCATGCTGGTTCAGGATAGCTATTGGTCTGGCAGCTCTGTGTGATGTACAGCTGTAGAGCATGATGACATGCTGACAAGCAAATATAATTGGCTGCTATAATTAGCAACAACAAACAATTAAAGCAAATCCTTAAAAGTTTCATGTCACTGGAATTTTGTTGGTTTTTGTTATTCATTGCACCTGAGTATCCAAACAATTGGTCAAGTTTCAGTTATAGTTTTGGGTTCCTGGTGATTGAGCATGGTGATACATTATTATATTGACCTTCAAGCTGGAATTTGATCAACTGTGACATTTAGTGAAAGTCTTGTTTGTTTTTTACAGCTACAGTGTACATGTTTACTCATTAAACTCCTTCCCCAGCTGAGAGACATGCATTCTCCTGATGCATATTGAGGGCAGATATTGTGATCAGCTGTTCCCTGTTACATATTATTAAGCCTTCCTCTTCTACTTCCCATCTTTCCAATAAGATTTCAAATCAAGCCACCCTGGCATCACATGGCATGCTTTGAGTATCCATGTATGCCATTGACTAAATTATAATGACTCTGGAGCTTTCACAATGTTAATTTGGTGCAATTTGAGAGCAACTGCATGCTTGATGTCATGCAGCTGGCTCTTCCAACCAATGAGAATGTACAAATAGCTTGACATCACCAAAAAATCCTTGCATGACATACAGTTTTTCCAATCACACCTGAACTGACCAATAACCACACAGTCTCAGCATGACATCAAGCTTTCAGTCTATGAAAAAAAATTGAAGGATACATAGTTATTGGATGAATAATAATATCACTGGCGGGCCACAAAAATGTGCATGAAGATTCATGCTCTGACATTTTCGAAAAGAATGGTCCTGACAGTAATATACAATATGGTATTGGTTTTAGAAATGTTTTAATATAAGCTTTTATTATCATTTTCTAGATTTTAGAGAGATATTAATGTTACAGTGAGCTGCAAAGTGACTTGTCTTTGATTGTAGTCATGCGGCCCGAATTCAAACACATTTAGGGGTAGGCCCCAATGAATTTCAGACTTTCGCATTTTTTGGGACACCCTAATTAGTGTTGGGCGGTTGTGATATTTTTCGTTCGGTTTTCATATTTTTCCGACCAAAAACCCGAGGTTTCGGTTGCGGTTTCAGTTGCAGACTAATCCACGTGGTCCGCAATGTGCATGACACGATTTTGCGATCCGAGGTTCACTGCCGAGTCCGCAAAATCGTGTCCGGAAATTCAAAGCAGTAGCATGGTGCGCATCTGGGAGAATGAACAGATTGACATTTTGCTGATTATTTTGATATTTTCTTAATAAAAATTGGATGTTATACGATAACCAAAAAACACGTTTGTTAGATTGAATTCTGGTTCGGTTTCGGTTGTAGTGGAACCGAAACGAAATTACGGGAACCGTCACACCATTAACCCTAATAGAGGTGCTTGTTATATTCTGATAAACTAATCAATATGGGCCGAAAGATTATGCATTTCCTGAAATACTTCAAATTCCCTGGCTGGTTTTGATGGAGTCTGTAGCTTGCACACTGCACAGCAGCATAGAGAAAACAACTGTGGCAGTCTTAATGCAATTTGCTGCAAGAACCAAGTCAATTGGATGCGAGATAAACCCTGGGGAATTTTGCACCCCTTTCCCCTCGTTTCAATAAAAACAGGCCTAGGAAGAAGGGTTCGAGTCCAACATCCTCATTCATTTCTAGGAGAATGAGCTTCTCCCAAGTTAAACTAGAGACAATGCAGCAATGACAGCAGCTTCTGTGAACATTAAGCAGAAGCAATCAACACACTGATTTCCAAGGTGATTATCAAAGACCAACCTCCCTCTGATGTTGAAAGAGCAATTTGAGCCAAAGTTCTTATAAGATAATTGTGAAGCATTACATACAAGGTTCTCCATTACAGAGAATAGGCTATTCTTCACCCACAGCTGAGTGACCTGTCCAGGTTAAGACAATTAATCATCAGGCCACTTGGTCACATAGCTGATTGAGAATGCTCACTTGCTAAGTTAATTCAGTTGCTTGTATGCGCAGGTAGCATGCAGCTTGGATGCCAATCGCTGGGTCCACAGTTCAATCAAAACTCATAACACTTATAGATAAGGAGTTTGGATATCTTCACGCTGTGAAAAGTACTTATTCTCTGATAAACACATCCTTTTACTTACTCATATGTATTCATTCTTGTCAAGTAAAAATTACCAATTTTTATTATGATTCGGAATGTGTTGAGCCACATATCAAATAATGTGTTGTTTTTCATGTATGGCTTGCCTATTGTTGTCAAAATTACCCTAAAAATAGAAAAAAATTGGACATTTTGCTTCAGGTGTGTAAACTTTCGAGCACAATTGCAAATATGTCTCTTCAGGAAACCATTATGATTTTCTGTCATGAGCAAAATAAAGACACAAAACAGTTGACAATTACTGAAGTACATGCATGTAATAATTAATAACAAATTCGCCCAATTAATTTGCTGGTGATAAAAATTGTTCATGGAAATTGCTGAAATATGATACAGACACCAGACATCAATATTATAACGAAAATCATTTTTTGTGTTGAGGGATATTTGGAGTTTTTATTGAATCTTATTGTATACTGCAGGCAGTAGAAGGCAAATGTTAAAGGCATTTAATACATAACACATGTTTTCCTTATTCCCAATTTCACTTGGTTATTAAGTTTTCCATTACCAGTGCAGAACAAATGCCTTTCTGGCTACAAACCCTATTTTGCAATTATTTACAGTGCCGCCTCTAAATAAATGAAACGCATGATATTGTGCCATTGCATCAATGCTAAACATCTTCAAACAAACTGCGTGTGGAAGCATGAATTCTCATTCTAGGAGAGGAAAACATATAGGGTCATGAAGGCCAGTATCTGATGCATTTGGGATAACAGTGTGTAACAAATCCAATATATCAGATATATTAATATTGTCATATACTCAAATACCATATTGAAGTCATAGGCAGATCTATGCAGAAGGGAATTATTATAGTTTAACTGATTATTGTGTAGCTCATTTTATTATTGTATAACTGATTGTGGTTTATGTAAGGCAGTAGAATTAAGTGTGATTAAGGTCTCAACTGCCAAGCAATCTGCTCTGTAAACTTTAATGTCAGATAGGACAATCCCCTTTATCTAGAGCCCACATATATGGGTGCCACAAAGGCCAGATGCCCTTTGTGAGTCAGGGAGATTGCATAAGTATGTGTACACCTGCCAGGTGTGGTGTAGAATTAATTGTAGAGCAGATTGGACCTCAAAGAAGTGTCAAGCCTAGGGAGACCACCCTAATTGCATTGGCTGCAATTAGTGCAGTCAGCCCTGATAAATATTGTATGCATAATTACTTAGCTAGGCATTGAAGTCCACTCAAGGTGGCATGTATGTAGAAGCTATTAGCACATAAGTAGCTTGGGGCTATAGAACCCTTAATTGTAGGAATGTCAATTATGCAAGGGTTACCAGGGAGAGCCAACAGTGCCACCTGTGAATGATGTATAGAAGTATTGTGTATGCTGGTTGCCAGGCAACCAGAATGTACCCCTGTGTAATTTGCAGGAACTACAGTGTGAATTGTGAGGGCAGGCCTAAAGAGCCCCCTATTGCTAAATGTATGTATTATGTGTATCTGTGCTGGGGCAAGGCCCAGCTGTCAATCAAGCATTGTATGAATGATACTGGCCTGCGATTGGTGAATGAGGTGGGGGCCTGAAGGTCAGGGGCCGGACTAAATCTGTGTAATGCTTTGGATGAATAAAGTTAGTTTATGAGAAACCTTCTGATGGAATGTACCTACTGCTTGGACTTTATTTATTAGCAGAGAACATAACTAGCTTTGAACTTAGAATCTTTGGTTAATGATCAAACTGATCAGTAGCATACTTTGGGGAGCACAGCCATGGATGCCTAAGTGCTCAGATTATGAATTAATAACTGGGAAAAGACAAGCTGTTATACTGGTGACCCTGACGTGATATGAACACGCAACCTTCTGATAATCAAGAACATGAGCCCACCAAACAATGTCTCAGAGCTCAGGTCTCTGCTGGGGATGACGAATTATTATCGCACCTGCATGAAGGACTATGCGAAAATAGCCGAGCCGCTCATCAACCTCACCAAGAAATCAGTCCCTTTTGAATGGACCGCTAGACATCACGCTGCATTTCTGCACCTCAAGATGCAATTGACAAGCGACAACGTCATGGCTCATCCACAAACTGACAAGCCCTATAGGCTCTACACAGATGCCTGTCTTTACGCTGTGGGGGGCCTATTATGTCAGTTAGACGACAATGGCATTGAACGCCCAATCGTGTACTTGTCAAAGCAATTGTCGGACACTCAAAGAAAATGGTCGACGATCGAAAAGGAGGCATTTGGAGTTTTTTATTGTCTTACCAATCTCAGGCACTACCTCCTAGGCAGTGAGTTTAGGACATTCGTCGACCATCGACCCCTAACCAGCCTATTCACCAAAGAAATCAATAACCCAAAGATACAGAGATGGGCGTTATTATTGGCGGAATTTGGCTGCAAAATTGAGTATCTCAAGGGCAAGGTGAACGTCAGAGCTGATATGCTCTCGAGGATCAAGCCGGACCAGTCAATTAGCACATTTGACACGGGCTATTGGCAATTAGGGGACCAAATACCGGACGGCCCTGATGACGTCACAGGCCTCGACGCCCACGGCATAGACCTCAAACAAGTCGCAGAACAGCAGAAGCAGATGACGCAGTGGACCGAACTCAATGATCAAGACAGTGAATTCGAGTTGGTCAATGGCCTGTTATATAGCAGCAGAAAGCCCTATAAATCAGCAACACAACATTTGCGCCTGGTTGTACCTGAACCACAAAGACAGCAACTGATAAAACAAGCGCATCAAGAGGTCGGTCACTTAGCTGTGCATAAGACACTGCGAAAACTACAAGATGCCTTTGTGTGGCCCAACATGAAGCAGGACGTGGCTAGCTTTCTCAAAACATGTCAGACATGCATAGTGCACAACAAGCAATACCCCAAGGCTCCTATGGGTGACATGCCTATAGCAGACGCAGCACTACAGATCGTAGCGATGGATTTGATTGGCCCACTCATCACAACACCAGAAGGCAATCAATATATTTTGACAATCATCGACCATGCCACGGGGTGGGCTGAAGCATATCCCATCCCAAACAAGACGAGCTTTGAAGTCTGGAAAAAGCTGACAAGGGAGTACTTCCCAAGGCATGGCCACATGGATGTCCTGATATCAGATAACGGCCTGGAATTTGCGGCACAAGCCCTCAAAGGATATCTGAAAGCCCTGGGAATTGATCATCGCCACACGACTGCGTATAACCCCCAGGCCAATGGGAAGTGTGAACGATTTAATGGGACACTCAAGCAAATCATCGCACGTCTGGTGAACAACTCACGCAGCTCATGGGAAGGCAAATTAGGTGAGGCACTATTATGCTATAATAATGCAGTGTCGGAGGTGACCAATCATACACCATTTTTTCTGATGTATGGTAGAAGAGCCAAGTTACCGCTGTCGAAATTGCTCCCTGATCAGCACATGTTGGATGGCAGACTGCAGGACCTTTCAGACGCATTGCGCACGGCTGCACACCTGACTAGAGAATCAAGACACAACAACAGAAGAAGGCTAGCCAGACAAGCAAATGCAGGAGTGGTAAACGTGGGCGACTCCGTGGTCTTAAAAGCCAATGACCCTTTAAGCATGACATCAAGATGGGACCCTCAATGGTTGGTCACAAGGGTCAGAGGCAAGGTCATCACTGTCAGACATCAGCAGACAAACAAAGAGAAAAATGTGAACATTAATAAAATCAAAATTGTCGACCCTAACATTGCCTGGGATGAGATCAACCCACGACCTGTCAGAAACAGCTATCGACCCAGCAAGGTGCCAGCTCAGAATTTGGACCCCCAGCAGCCACCCATGCGGCAAGGTGCGCGCCAGCAGACCGTGAAACGAAAACGCACGCATCAAGCACCTACTGCGCAGGCGCAAGGTTACCCAGAAGGCAGTGGAGCAAAGAGACGTCAGGCGACACAGTCACATCAGACATTGCAACGCTCACAGCAGCAGAAGCGCGCCAACCCTCTCACTCAGCACACGCACACCAGGGGCCCACAGCAGAAACGTCAGCACCGACAAGCTCAAAGACGCCTGGCCGATGATCAACTCTCACGACCAGCAAAGCAAAGCAGAAATCAAGGACCAGGGGGCACAACCAGACCGGCAGCTACCAGCTTGGGGAATCAGGCGAAAAGAGCACGCACTTATCTGGCCAGGGCAGTTAAGCGACAGATATCACCTGATATAACACCAGACCCAGAACAACAGAAGAGACAAAGACTGGAAGCCATTGCCACGCTGGAAGCTCACCTAAGGAAAGTGTCATCATGTTGAGAACTCTTTTATTTCTGCTATTTATAGCCACGCACAGCAGTGCCTATAAGACTGCCTTAGCTATCACAAATCTGCCAGATGGACTTACTATATCGGGAGGCCAAGAGTTGAGACGCATAACCGCAACATGGGATGTCTATGTGACGTTAGACAAACCCCCACAACCAATGGAATTAGAGCAACAACTCTTGAAACTTGACAACACATTGTCGCAGATTGAACAGCTCAATGGAGAAGGAGTCAACGTAGACCTGCAAGCTCATTCAACTCGACTCCATCAAATGGTCAACAAGTTAAAAGCTCCCCAGCAGCATCGTGTCAAAAGGGGCCTTCTCGACATCGGCGGGTCGATCTTGAACGCATTATTTGGAGTGGCCACAAACGACCAATTGAATAGATTTAAAGACGCACTGTCAGCTGTAGCTTCCAACCAGAATGAAATCTCGCATGCACATAATCATCTGGTTACCATCGTGAACAAGACAAGAACGTATGTACAACAAATTGCGCAACGTCAGCAACAAATGGACAGGCACCTGAATCAACTCAACAAGGCCATAGTGGTTATAGCCAAGCAAGTCGACCAACAAGACAAACGTATTGCCCAGCTCGAGATGGTGACCGAATTAGACAGATACATGGACACGCTCGACAACGCCATTGATGCCTACATCAACCAGATGTCCATTTATCGAAGGCAGCAATCTGAACTGGAACTAGGAAAGCTCAATCGGGACCTACTATCGGAACTCCAGCTATCACAAATCCTAGTAGAAGCCAGCAGATCTCACAAAATGGTAAGTCATCTCTCTTGGTATTATCGATATTTAAAAGTGACACCTATGTGGCATCCTGGTAATGGCCTTGTATATGAATTAGAATTGCCTCTCATTGCAGATAGCCCTTATTTATTATACCAAATTAGTGCACATCCCACACCTGTGAACAGCTCAGACCTCACTGTGCAATTAAAATTAGCACCAGCCTATGCATTTGACACCATGACTGGTAACATTTGGGAACCAATCAGATGTATAGGATTTTTCCCAAGTTTATGTCAAGCACAAGCTCAGTACTCTGGCTTAAGTAAACAATGTGCAAGAGGCATCATTACTAATAGAACGGCACTCACCAAAAAGTGCAAAGCTGTAGTAAAACACACAGCAGGCGACACTATTATTAACTCGGTGGCAACCAACCAATATATTATTACATCATGGGGAGAGACTCTGGTCACTCGTTGTGCGCACGAACCTGAGCTCCATGTGGATCTCCCTTTGGGCACCTATAACATCACGTGCAAACGCCCATGTCAAGTCAGTGGTAGGGGCTGGTCCTTTACGTGCATTGACAGACTATATTTAAATCGCCATTACACTTTGCCCCTCATTAGTATACCTGCACATTTTAATTTCACGAGTAAGCTAGACGCACAAGCGCTCCATGATGTCATGCCATTAACGGCCGACCAGTCGGCAATGCCCACACTAGAGGCAGATGTCAATTACTTATTGAACACCAATCCAATTAAGCATGACAATAAAACTTTAACATGGACCAATGTCTGGATCAATAGTGGGCTGATAGCCATACTGTGGGTGATAGTAGCATTTGCATTGCTGAAAGGCAAACACTTGTGGGCAAAATTTAAAGCTGCAATGAAACGCCAACATAAGGATGGCCCAACTAGGGCAACATCAAAGGATGTTGATATGGCAGGAGCAATAGCACTGAGACCCCTTGCGCCAGCGCTAACCCCCCCTGATCGTAGGACTGATCTCCCTGCGATTGCAGACCCCAATGCCAGAATATGGCCTCTGATGCCCAATATAGCAGATTGCATGAACCATTACCAGTGAGGCAACATGGAGGTCACATAAAAATAATACCTGAGGATGACGAACCAATATTGTGTAAATGATACCAAACATAATAATGACTAGGCAATCCTAATGATTTATCAGAATTGCAATATAATATTATAAGGGTGTATATTGGTAGCATATTGCAGAAAAGATTGTACATTGATGAAAATTAACTTGATTGTAGCAAATAGTATATTATTAGAAATGCTATATTATTAACTGTGAATTAACGGTCCAGTGGCTGCCAATACGTCGCATGTATCATCCCTGTTGAAGCAGCATTTTAATATTAGGCAGTCACTGGCCACATGTAAAGCGCACCTTCTAAGATAGTTGCTTTATGCAGCTGCGCATTATTAACACTGTAACAAGCGCACCTTCTAAGATAGTTGCTTTATGCAGCTGCGCATTATTAACACTGTAACAAGCGCACCTCCTAAGACGGATGCTCAATGCATTCGCGCACCACAGACACTTGTCGAAGCGCTCTCCAGAGATCAATGCTAAATGCATTGGCGCATCAAGCAAACGAGAAGATCAAGTACTGAGGCCGCGAAGCTCAAGTTCGGGACCAACTCATTGTATCAATTATATTAAGAAAATATTACTCTAGTGACACTGCTAAATATAGTTGAATGTGATTAATCTTGCGGAATAAGCATAGAAGAAATGTATTAACTTTAAAGATGTATGTTGTAAAGTGTAAATATGTAACACAACTATGAGTTCAATGAAAACTATAGTACTCAGTATTGACAAGTCAAGTAAACGGCATGGGAGTCTAGTATAAGCAAGTGTAACAAAAAATTTTTTTTTTTTGTAAAACAAATCCTACTCTTATAAGAGGTAAAAATTTTACATTTCTGCTTGAATATGGATATGACAATGCTCATTAGCAATTATAATTACCAGGACGGGAGGCTCTGCTTATCAGGCCTTAAGCCGACTATGTTTAATCAGTGATTAGGGTGGTCAATTATAATTATGAATAAGCACTTAATATATGATAGAAATTTGTTATCTAGAATTTACTCATAACGTGCGTCGCTAAATATAGCACCACACTACTCTGGCGGAGGGAGGAATGTAACAAATCCAATATATCAGATATATTAATATTGTCATATACTCAAATACCATATTGAAGTCATAGGCAGATCTATGCAGAAGGGAATTATTATAGTTTAACTGATTATTGTGTAGCTCATTTTATTATTGTATAACTGATTGTGGTTTATGTAAGGCAGTAGAATTAAGTGTGATTAAGGTCTCAACTGCCAAGCAATCTGCTCTGTAAACTTTAATGTCAGATAGGACAATCCCCTTTATCTAGAGCCCACATATATGGGTGCCACAAAGGCCAGATGCCCTTTGTGAGTCAGGGAGATTGCATAAGTATGTGTACACCTGCCAGGTGTGGTGTAGAATTAATTGTAGAGCAGATTGGACCTCAAAGAAGTGTCAAGCCTAGGGAGACCACCCTAATTGCATTGGCTGCAATTAGTGCAGTCAGCCCTGATAAATATTGTATGCATAATTACTTAGCTAGGCATTGAAGTCCACTCAAGGTGGCATGTATGTAGAAGCTATTAGCACATAAGTAGCTTGGGGCTATAGAACCCTTAATTGTAGGAATGTCAATTATGCAAGGGTTACCAGGGAGAGCCAACAGTGCCACCTGTGAATGATGTATAGAAGTATTGTGTATGCTGGTTGCCAGGCAACCAGAATGTACCCCTGTGTAATTTGCAGGAACTACAGTGTGAATTGTGAGGGCAGGCCTAAAGAGCCCCCTATTGCTAAATGTATGTATTATGTGTATCTATGCTGGGGCAAGGCCCAGCTGTCAATCAAGCATTGTATGAATGATACTGGCCTGTGATTGGTGAATGAGGTGGGGGCCTGAAGGTCAGGGGCCGGACTAAATCTGTGTAATGCTTTGGATGAATAAAGTTAGTTTATGAGAAACCTTCTGATGGAATGTACCTACTGCTTGGACTTTATTTATTAGCAGAGAACATAACTAGCTTTGAACTTAGAATCTTTGGTTAATGATCAAACTGATCAGTAGCATACTTTGGGAAGCACAGCCATGGATGCCTAAGTGCTCAGATTATGAATTAATAACTGGGAAAAGACAAGCTGTTATAAGTGGTTGCCAATTTCCTTTGATGAGTTAGGTAAGGGTCAAAGCCTTTGATAAGTAAGTGAAACACAGGCCCAATGTTATTTCAATTGGAAGGGTGGTTCACTTACTTATCAAAAACTTTGACTCATACCTAACTCTGCCTATAACCGAGAAATCTGGCAACCATTGTTATCCCACATGCCTCACATATCAGCTTTTATGACCAAATATGTTTCCCTCTCATAGGATGATAATTGATGCTTCCACAAGCAGTTTGGTTGAAGATGTTAAACATTGATGAAATGGCACAGTATCACAATTTTCACTTATTTACAGCACTGTACGTAATGTCATCCTCAGTATAGAATTAGGCCAACCTACTAATTGGAAGTATTTTGGAGTGATATTTTTTTCACCCTCTGAATACAATACTTTTTAATAATCCTGCTACTTGTGACCCTGCAAAAGACGATGCACAATTGCAAATTGAAACTTATCTTCATTTATCAAAATAATAGCCAAAACAACAATTCACACTTTTCAAATTCAGATCTTGGTGTAAGTTTGGGCGATGGCAATTGGTTTGTGAATGCCAGGCATCATCACCTCGCAGAGTAGCCTTGGGTAAGCCTACCCTGACAACATGGGCCGTGTTTCAGTGAAGTAGTATTAAAAGATTAACAAGCCTCCGGCATGAAAGACATAATTCACAGTTTGACATTGTTGAAAGCAACTGAATGACTGTTTGACTGTTGTCACTGTTGTCTTGTTTTGGTTTAAGTATTTTCTCTGTAGAAAAATCACCGGATTAAAGCTATTAAAAGATAAGCATATTCAGAAAACTCATCTTATAGTGCTTGTTGGCAGGACAAGTGTAAAGAACCCTGCAATGGGAGGATGATGCCAGATGCCTTCATTTGGTAAAAATATTGAGTTAGTTTCTTTATATTTGTGCAACACTGAATCTGTAGAAACATAACTGGCATGTCTCATTCACACAAATATCAAATAACAACTGATAATGCTAACATTGCTTTCAGTGTTGTGCACACTGGCAGAAGTAAAGGCAGCTGCACTCAAACTAATCAAAAGGCAATCAGACATATTGCAATTCCTTTGGGGCAGGATGTTGCAAGCTAATCACAGGCAAAGCACTGAACAAATCTACATACATTGGCATAGGATGTGATGCAACATGTCTGAAGGGGATTTCATGAGTGTGTTTCTCTTTTAATTACAACCAAGGCCTTGGCTGCATATCAGTGTCCTTTGCGTTGCCTAATTTGATATCGCAATATACACCCAAAACAGGAAATTAGAAAGAAAAAGGATCTGAAAGAAGGATGTGGATGCTGAAATTTGCACACCTATATACACAAAGCCTAACTCTATCAATATTATTGAAATGTACTGTAAAATAAAAGCTGTGACAGCACATCTAAATTTGTCAAATTCGCTTTAATTTTTAAAGATTAGAAGAGTCCTGTATTTTAAAAAATGAAAACAACTGAAGGTTTCTTATGACATTAAAAATTGTTTGTACTTTACCAGGAAAAAATTATCTCATTGCATATGATTTGCAGAAAAAATACTTCTTGTTTGGAATGGCATAAGTTTAGGGAAAGACTACAATAAATATAAGACAGAGTCAAATTTCATTTTAACATTATTGCTTTTAACTTTAACGTCTAATGGTTATGCATGCATAATATAATTTAAAAATATGCGATATACCAAAAATGAACAATTTGGTAAAGATATGATGAGGTGTAGAGAAGAAGCAGAGAGACCTATTTTTAGCAGGACTCCTCATGCCAAAGGCTATGTGGTCAGACAAGCTTGTGATCAAGGGACCAGGCTGTTTGATTCTCGCATATAATTTTGACATTGTGAGAGAGTAACACCTGGTCATGCTGCTGTTGGCTGTCACATGACTATAAAAACACTATTATGCCCCAACACAAACTGGTTTGCGAAATCGGGAGATGAAAATCATTGGTTTCTGTTTTTTTTAAAATGGTAAATGGCTTTTTGAAAAACCAACCTTCCATGCAAAAACCAATATCGATTTTGCAAAAAACCTTTTTGGATTTAAAAAAACCAGTTTTGTTCCCAATGTTTTTAGAGTGAATAGTTTCTTTCATTGCACAACAGTCAACAAAGCACAGGCGAATATGACCACCTTATCACATAGTACTCAGAGCTGGAATTAATGCACTGACATTTTCAGGTCTACTAAGCTCATCCGTTCCTATATGGTGTATACTTTATCAAAACCACTCAAGTTAATTGATACACGTCTTCGGTTGCTGTCCTTATTTCTGCCTGGCATTAAGTAGGAGCTGAGTGTAAATGTCCCTGATGAGATAAAGCACGGGAGGAATATACCATTTGACACAATCTTATATGTCATTTGCAACAGAGCTACAGAGGTCTTTGAGGCTTTAAAAGTACGTCAGTCACGAGGTATTTCTTGCTGAGATTTCAATAATGTGTTTGTCAATTTACAGTCACAGATCACCATCTAGCCAGCGATAAGTGCTTGTCTTAGAGATGTCCTCCCTCTTAACTGAAACTTAACGCTTCAGAAATAAATAAAATATCTTGAGTCTTGAGTCTGAGTCAATAATCATCAAATTTTCAAAATAATTAAAACTATTATTGTCAATCCAATAACAACGTATCCTTCAATAATTATTTTTCTTCTTTTCAGGAGAGCATGATGTCATGCAGAGGCTGGTTTTGTGTCAAAGATCACTAAATTAAACTGAAGTATTCAAAAACATTTATTGGCTTAAAATAACTGTTTGTGACTGGATGCAATAGGTCTTTTTATGTTATTGATTACCACAATTGGGTTCAGGCCAGATCTTTTATTGCCAAATTCAAGCATGTCCAGTTGTCCACAAGCAATCTCAGCATGACGTCATCCTCCCAGTCAAAGAAGAAA
The DNA here is from genome assembly GCA_026936325.1 of Platynereis dumerilii. Taxonomy (NCBI): domain Eukaryota; kingdom Metazoa; phylum Annelida; class Polychaeta; order Phyllodocida; family Nereididae; genus Platynereis; species Platynereis dumerilii. The sequence goes on along the minus strand of JAPTHN010000023.1, from coordinate 1,306,327 downwards.
AATTGAAGGGACACATACGATATGTGAAAGTCTGAAATTCATTGGGGCTAACCTGTAAATGTGTTAGATATCCCCTCTTGGACTCCCGTGAAAAATTTCAGCTCATTTGAAGGTGTTTTAGATGTTGCTAAGGAGCCCGAAAGATAGATGGGGGTTTAACTTTAAATTCCCATGCAAAAATGGCAATTTTAGCTAATAGCTCACAAATTATCAGTTTCAGTCCATCCCAAAACATGGATAGGCTAGTTGATACAAAGATGTATGAATGTATACTATTTTACATGAAAAATTCACTATAAGGCAAAGCACCTTTCTTAATTAATGAAGATTGATTGCTGTCTAATTTTGAATTCTAAACATGAGACAATCACATAATTGGTTCCATAATATGACAGACACAAGAACATCAACCAATGTCTTCCAATCTATTTCAGACTATTGAAACAAGCTAAAGAGTTTTTTTTTTATCTCAGAATACTGCATAATTAAGTATATCCCATTTCTCAATACCCAAACCAGTTACAAATGTAAATTGGTACCAAAGTGTGCAGAATAATTTGTATGTATTTGTATAAACTATCCATGTGTTTGGGTGGACTGAAACAGATCATTTGTGAGCTATTAGCTAAAATTGCCATTTTTGCATTGAAATTCAATGTTTAACACCCATCTATCCTTGGGATTCTTCAGCAACATCTAAAACACCTTCAAATGAGCTGAAGTTTTACATGGGGTCAGAGAGGAGCTATAGAACACATTTAGAGGTTAGCCCCGATGAATTTCAGACCTTCACTTTTTTGGGACACCCTAGTATGTATAGCTACTGGATTGATGATATTTGAGAAAACAACTTTTTACAATGTACCCAGCGACAACTTTTTATTACAAAAGAAGTCATAGGGACACAGGTGATGTATGACTTGCTCAGTCACTTTTGACTGACTGATCAAAACTTCTGCCATAATGTTTCTAAATACATAGTTTATCACCATATGTACCTTGGAAATATTGTCTTATTTTAACATCAGGTAGGAATCGCTCCAACAATTCCGAGAAAAAACAGTGTACAAACGACCATTTATTAAAACCAGCAAAAAATCCTTCAGTCACTACAAAAGATTTGATTGGACAAGTGAAACCTTGGAAAAGAGGTGGCCTGGAAAACACTTTTTGATCGGCAGAAATGTGTGCCAACGTCATGCAGCTGGTGTAACTGAGACAATTAGCCTAAATGTGTAATTGTGACAAATAAACACATGTATTGCCTAAAATATGCTTTGGAAAATGAAGAAAATACAGAAATGCAAATACGTAGGAAAGTGCAGCCCTCTAAAGCCAGTTCTGGATTGGTTGATGGCAATATATTTCCAAAGATGTTTTCTGGCTACAAATACCCTCCCTGTTTATTTATTTAAACATTTATTAATTTTTTGATTTCCACTTGTGAAATGGATTGATTTAATAAACAATCAAGTGATGAAAGTCCTGGATGATAACTTTTCAATAGATGTTGATTGGGGGAACAGGGGCACATTGGGACACAGGGCACAATGGGACAGGTAGGGGTTTGCTGTTTCTTGGCTCCTAACAAGATATATGATATGATGATGCCATCAAATCTTGTATATAACCAACCTGATGTTTCTGTCCTTTCATTGGCAAATTACAGCGACATGCAGACTGCAGAGGTTTGGCGAGAAAAAGTTTATTTTTCTATTCCTCAACAGTTACTAAGTTCTTAAGGGGTGCAATTCAAACCACTCTCTGGACAGACCATGACCAATCAAGCTTTCTCAGTGCTTGTATGAGTTTGATACATCATAAAGAACAGTTACGAATTACTATCCTGATAAACACTTCACTTGTTCCTGAGGAATTAGCATTTTGGTGTAACAGCCATGTTGGGGCTTATTGGGACACTGAAAACAGGGAACATTGGGACGCGCTTGATTAATATGGCAGAGTGCAAGTGTCCAAGTCGACTGAATGACCTGAAACAGCACACAATTGAATTGGTATAAGATAAGCTACATATTTATTGCCATAAAAGGAATTTATTTTAGAAATACTGAAGAAATTGACAATTATAAATAAATGTAGATTAATTAATCATGACATGTTATGACATAGTAAGATATAATGTACAAAACATGTCTAAAAATTAAAAGAGTGTTACAGATTATGCAATAACGAAATCACATTTTTGCCACAGTAAATTGCTGTACAAGTATAGTGCACTGCTTTTTTTTTTTAATGGCAAAGCAATGTGTTACTTACATTGATGACCGCACCCAGGACAGTTTATGTCAAATGTTTTGAACTGTTTAAAGTTATTAACTATTGGCACTACACTGTGTTTTTGCACTGCATAATATAGTCTTGCACACTTCTATCAAAATTGAGTATTTGGTGCACATAGAGTGTTTTGCTGTCTGGCTGAGAGTATAAACATGTGCAGAGTAATTTCTTATGCCTTGGATTTAAGCTCAATAGTATTGTTGATATTCATGCAAACTTTTGAATTTTTGCTGCGGTGAAATTTGCCAAAATGTTAATTTTTTCATATCAATCTGAATACCACATACTTCAACAGATATACTTTCGCCAGAATTGAGACAAGCTGCAGGACAATTGGATCTTTGGAAAGATAATGGTTGGCACTTTGAAAAGGTAGGCCATGTGTCACAACTCGACATGGTGATGATTTGATAATTTATCTTCAATAGTGGGTGGCACAATTTCCGCCATGACACAACCTTTCCTGGTCTCCCAAACTTTTAGCTACTAGGTAAGTGGTATGTCTTTGTTTATTTATGAATTGTTATATTCATTATTCATATATATATATATCCGACATAATTATTTAGATTTTGCTTTGAAAGAACAACAGGGTAATAGTATTGGGCTGGTGGAGAGCTTGAGACAGCTACTCAGACAATATATGTGATACCATTAATTAGGCAGACTAAGCACGGCTGATTCATAATGAAGCTGACACAACCTAAAGCTGCTACAATGGAGTGTTATAGTGAATATAGATCTATAGTGTCTTGTACAAAGCAAACGTCCACAAAAAATATGGCGGTGACAAGAAGTAATATCCAAGCTCATACACAACCATCAAACAGTGATAGTGTCAGTTGTTACATTACATTATGTCATGAATACTCAACCCTCCTGTCTGGCTTATGCAGAGTACTTCTTCGTTTGTTGTAAATGTTCCTGTGACTACACGGCTTGTTGATTATACTGTATTTGCAAAACCAATTTTCTTTATGTGAACTAAGCTAACATAAGTCATAAGCATTGATTCAGAAATGGCAGAGCATATCAACAAGCACAAATATGCGAGGAGGCTGTGAAATCTGGCTACACTCAGGGCTTTGGAGTCGGGTAGTACTAAGTGTAACGACTCTGACTCCTGACTCCTTTGGCTTTCTGAAAAGCGACTCTGACTCCAATTCCTCGGGTCTACTGAATTACGACTCCGACTACGACTACCAACTCCGCTAATCGGCATTATTTCACACATGTAATTATAGCATGGTTAACGGGGAGAAAAGTTAATTCTACTAAGTTTTTATTTAGGAAGTTTTGTGTACAATTTCTGGTACATTTCACATATTTGTAACTTTGTTTTTGCAAATCATATTAGTTATTTGTAGGAGTCAGGAGTCACCAAATTAAATTTCAACTCCATCTGAAACTCAAAGTTTGACTCCGCCTCCAACTACAACCAAAAACCTCCGACTCCACGACTCCCAACTCCCGACTCCGACTCCACGACTCCAACTCCCGACTCCGACTCCTAAGCCCTGGCTACACTACCTGTTGGGAAATTTTCCAGAATCTCTGCTCTAGTACATGTACACATTTATCCAGTAATCAAGTACACAGCACACTGTAAATTCTGAAATTCTGAGTTAGCTCAAATGATTGAGTGAGACGGTTGCCCAATTTGTTTAAGCCATGATAGCTGGCTGTTGTGAGTTATGATAATCTTTATGTTGTTATAACTTGCAAACAACAAGCTATCTTGGCTCAAAGGAATTGTGCAACCATCTCACTCAATCAATGAAGCTAACTCAAAATTCAAAATTTACAGTGCAGCTTGCAAAGACTCTGTGTAAACTGTAAAGAAAGATTTTTTCTATCTTTGAAACAGCTGAAGAAGCCCTTTACCTTTAATTTTTAGCTCAAGGTTTACTGCAGAGTTAAGTGAATGGAAATTAAAAGATACCGTTTTCAGCAAAATCGGTTAACCCCTTCGACGCTTTCCCATAGACTGCAACAGTAAACAGGTTTTGCAAAAAATGAGTGTGGTGACATCAGAATATGGTAACATAATGTATCAAATAATAAAAAGTATTATAGCATCACCTACTGGGCAACATAATACTAAATCTGTTGTGAGGCACTATTAAATTTAATAAGCAGGCTCCATTTAACATATGGATCAAAACTTAAAGAAAAATCATTCAACCCCTGCTTCAATGCTTTTTCAATGTAAGCAAGAGGTTTAACTAATTTCTGAAATTTTCGACCACTATTCGAAATTCATACTGACTACCAGACTAGGTTTCCTTCACAGAAGCTTGAAATGATATTGTCTAATCACTGCTAATTGGTGAAGTTCTTATATTTTTCATGATTTTATACATGCTGCGGCAGTGTGGCACCACACTCATTTTTGCAAAACTCGTTTATAACTGCATGAATTCAATAGGAAACATCAAGTGTTTTAATAACTTGTTGCCAAGTGTAACTTTGCAGGCCTCACCCATGTGAGGGGCACCTCACAACAGTTTGTTATTATAATGCCTATATCAGTGTAAGCTCCTGGTTGCAGATCTTTTGTGACACTTATATTAATTTTTTATGCAACTGGGAGAAAATATCTGTTATGCTGCCTGCTGGGTTGCCAGCCAGCCCTAGCATCATTCAGCACCTCCCAGCCAGCTGATATAAATCTTTGTCTTCCCAGCCAGCCACCTCAACTGCTTTCTCATTACCTGACTGCAAATTTCATCAATTGAAAGCCAAAAATTGACTCGCAGCTGACATCCTAGCTGACAGTCTGCCAGCCAGCCAGGTGGCTGCTGCATAATAGATAATTGGCATAACAGATCATGGAGTGCCCCTGCCATGTTTTGGAGGGCAAAGTGAACCCATAAACAACTTCATGCTTCGATTAAAATGTCGTTGAACATATTTACCCAGAAAGGGCTAATGCAGATACTAAATGCCTTTACACAAACTGATGCATGTAGGACACAAATCCTGTGGCGCTTTTCTTTGCAGTATCTTTTGGTGGCTTGTTTTGTCTGATACTTCATCTTTTTTTATCAAGCTTGGTCATTTGACAAGAATCTAATTCCCAAAAATGGCTTCTATATTTATATTATTCATATGATTATGCAGCGTAGTCTATAACATACTCATAAGAAGATAGATAGATAGATATGATCTAAGCCCAGGGTTAATTGAAGAGATGAGAGAGAGAGGAGTCCTCAACATGTTACACATTTACCCCATGCGAGAGATATTTTACTTTCCCAGCACCAGTGGCATAACTGGGGGGTCTCGAGCGGGGGGGCACCCGGGGGGCACGCAATTCTCTGGGGGGCACTCGCTATACTAATTTTATATTTTAGCCAGAGTTGCAAAGTTCATATGGGAGGGGGCACCTGGGGGGGCACAGGTCCAATATGCCCCCCCCCCATAGGGACGCCACTCCCTAGCACAGACACTGATACAAGGGGCCATAAATTTAACGTCTCATCGGAACGACAGCCAGGTATATAATTTTGCACTCCCCAAACCGGCTTCGAACCTATGCAGGGATAGACCTTTAGCCACTCAGCTACCCATGGCTGTCTGTGTGATTTGAAGAACAACACAGTAACGGAAACAGAAGTTATGAAACGTGAAAGTGACCGAAGATATAATGTTGCAATAGATGTATGTGGTCAGAGTCAAGTATGTATATATGTATATAATTATGTTTTTCCATGTCAATTGTGCTTGCAGGAAGTGTGTGCATATAATATATGAGGTTGATCAGCTAATATGATTTCAGAGATGTTTGGTTACCATGAGTGACATATGAAAAGTGAGAAAGTAACAACTTGTCGTTCCTTTTTGGACTTTCATATATATTGACAGAAAACTGAAGACAAGTCTGATTTTCTCAGAAAGCCAAATATGTTCCCAGTTCCAATATGATCTCTTTTAGATTGGGCACAACAAATCACCAACAAACAAGTTCTTCACCTGCATGAAGGAGAAGGGGCGTCTGAGTTGAAATTAGTACATTTTAATTACAGATCTATATTGAAGGCTGACCTTGGTCGTTTGCAGCCTGTCAATTAGTTATGCAAAAAGAGAGGACCAATTAACTGTGATAAATGCACTTTGGGACTCATAACAACTGATGAAGTGTCATCTTCTTTGTGTTCAACACGGGAAACAAAGAGGCTGCTCGATTAGCCATGACCAAGAGAAAGCCATTTGATTTGTAATGACTGATTTTAGAGTAAAAATTTGACAAAATATTAGTATGACCATGACAAGTAATCAGTATGAAAACTTCCAAAGAAGATGACAATAATTTTAGCTAAATCTGGGCCAAGCAATCAAAGCATCGAAAGGTCATGAACGCATTTAGTCAATGGCGGAGTGTCTTACAGATTGATCAACCTAGACATAATCCCCAAATTGACCGTTATTGTTTTGGTGTTGCAAGTTTATGTTGTTGTCAAAAGAATTCTAATTAAAGACAAGGATATCCTCTCAGGGCCCATAGGTCAACTGACTTAATGGAGCAAGCAGATGTCACTGAGGGCTTCTGAATTTCTCATGAGCTTCTGAGCCTTTCCCAGCACTTTAAACAGGAATTCTAAGATGTTGAAGATGTAATATATGCAGGTAACACTTCAAAACATTGTCAAATATTGTGATGAACTTGTGCCAGGCAGGCTAAATGTCTTCTTTAAGCAATAGTGATGCGGGAAGCCTTACAAGCTGGCATTGTTGATTTGACCAATTCTCATGTGAGGCACCTTCCATATATATATTGACACATAGATCTTACCTCAGTGGGAGTTGCCTGTGATTGGATTGAACCGTCAATCAGTCACAGAATAACTTGTGACCTCACTGATGAGTGCTGTGTATCAGTAGGTGACTCGTTTCGATAGCATTGAAAGTATAGGGTATGATGTCATTGACTACATATATGATAGCATTGAAAGTATAGAGTATGATGTCATTAATTGCATAGGAGAAATGAAGAATAGCATAGCATGGATAGTGATATGATATCACAAAGGAATATTTGAGTCCAATTCTGTAAGCGCTTGATGTTCGTCTACTGTATTAACATTTCGCACTTGACGTTCATCTACTGTAACATTTTGCTCGTGAGTGTTTTTGTACAGGTTCCCTCCAGGGAGCAGTCAGAGCAAATCCTTTCATGGTAGTGATTGGTGGAAGCTGTGTCAGGTAATTGGGAATTCAGAACAGGACTGTCCGCCAGTCTTGTTTGTATAACACAGCACCAAAAATGCAGGAAAGCAATATTGCGTGTTATATTGGCATTATTTGCATAACAATAAACTTCTTAGTATGGCCACAAGCAGTCCAGCTCAAGGTCAAAGTCAAGTGTGGTATATATAGTACTATATGATGTGATTTTCCATGATGTAAATTATCTGACTAAAAAGTCGTATGTATACCAACTGACAACTCGCAAAAACCGCCTTCCTTTGATTATAGTTACTTTTTCTTTTTCTTTTATCACATTTTCAATTTCACACCAAGGACCATGATTATAATTTAAAAGAAGTTGCCTGAGTTTGGTCATAATGATTTTAGAAAAATTGCTGAAGATAATTATTAAAATTTCTTCAGAAAAAAAGCTGATATTGCATTAGAAAATTTCAGTATTTTGAAGAGTCTGTTGGCAGGGTTAGTGTAATCGAACCCTGCAATGGAAGCATGGTGGTTGCGGGTAAGCCTTGATGTGTAGTTGTTTGTTTTCGGCCTGCACTGTCTCTGTTCAATAGATGAGCAGTAGCGTGGGGTATAGTATTGGGCGAGATCAGACATCCACTGAGGCAATATGTATTGCCTATATTATTAGTTTTTAGACCCACAAAGGGAGATTGGTAATAATGCTTCTACCCAGAAATCCTTGATCGTAACTGTAAGCTGATAAGCATTGAGCAGGCTGGAAGGAGTATTATGGATTGTACGTCTTGTGTACCAAGCAAACATCTATCTGCATAAACTACTTTGGTAACACAAAGTAACAACAGAGCACATGCAAGCTCATACACAACCATCAAACAGTGATAATGTCAGTTGTTACATTACGTAATGTCATGAATACTTAACCTTCCTCCCTCCCGAGCAGCAACGTAAATCAAACCTTTCGCTACGTAATTATTTTGGTTAGAATCAAACGTTGGGCCAAACAACGTATGACAAAGGTAGGGCAAAGGTAATTTCCAAACGTTGCACTCAGATGGAAAACCAAACGTAGGTCGCAACCTTAGTAAGAAGTTGGCAGATAGTTTGTTTTATAGTTTGGCCTAACGTGTGAGTCATACTCATACGTAAGTCATACCTTTGGTTGGGAGGTTTGAAGAACGTTTGGTTGTAACGTTCGGCTAAACGTGTCAGTCATACGTAAGTTATACCTTTGATTGAGAGGTTTGAAGAACGTTTGACTATTACGTATGACCTTACCTTTGATTCATAGGTTTGTCAAACATTCATTTGAGAGGTTTTTAAAACCTTAGACTATTACGTAAGTCATACCTTTGATTGAGAGGTTTGAAGAATGTTTGACTATTACGTATGACCGTACCTTTGATTCATAGGTTTGTCGAACATTCATTTGAGAGGTTTTTACAACCTTAGACTATTACGTATGACCATACCTTTGATTCATAGGTTTATCAAAGGTATGGTCACACATTTGGCAATACGTAAGTTCCAAGGTTTCTCCAACGTGTTTTTGATATGTATGGACAACGTTTGAAAGTAATGTTCAGGGCAAACGTCTGATCATACGTATCTGCCTAAGGTTTGTTGAAGGTTTGCACAAAGTTGCAGAACCTGGAATCCTGAGTCTCAGAGAGCCTTGTAGCGCCATCTATTCCATACCTATTCCAAGCTATCTGGTAACTTTGAGGTCATATAACCTCCAACAAGATGCTTGCTGGTGATAATTGGATGAAGCCACAAAGAAATAGTAGCTGCTCCAGTTAAAAAATTACCAAAAAAATATTTCTTAAAATGTAAAAGATTTGATTGGCCAGAAAAAAAAAATTCTGAAGTATGGCTCAACCACAAAAGAGCAAGAGAGAATAAGTTAAGATCTGAGTTGAACTGAACCTACTTGCAACTCAATGCCACCTATCCAGTAGGCCAATTTGGATTGGGATTTTTCCAACTCTCCAGAGTTGCAGCATTAATCCCTTACAAGGTAAGTGAATATTCTTCTTTATTTTAGTCCTTAAATGGACTGTAGACTGCTTGGTAAAACAAGGAAGAAAAGTCTGCTAATTTTGGAGCCACCTTCAGTGCTTGCTGCCTGGCTCTGCTCTCTCTATCTCTCTCTGTTTTTCTCTTCTCTTCACTGTTTTAATTCATGTTTTCTCTTTGCAGATCTCCCAACAAAAAGTCCATCAAGTACCCATCCCCTCAAGACCTAAAATTTAAAAAAAAATCTTGAAATCCCCCCCCCCCAAAAAAAAACCTGCAGTAAAATCAGATGAGAGTTTCTTCATTCAATCGTAATGAGGGCTAATATTCAATGGCTTTATTTAATTTTATTTATCATTTTTATTCCACGGGGGCAGCAGCAGCCTGGCTGGAGGCTGGACCGCCTGAAGCAGTGCGGCAGTCCCCCGGTTGATCCGCCCCTGGCCCACCTAAATATGAATCCACATATTCCACATCGCCGATTGACATGATGATTGTGAAGCATACACAGCGGCTATAGTCCATCCGAATAGGTCAATTTACTCATTAACATCCCATAATCAATCGGCCATGGTTAAATAAATGGTTACGGTCGTATAAATGGTGTTCTAGACCGATATAAATCTAGTCCACACGAGCGTAGTGTCAGCAATGGCCGCCTCCTCCGAATTCTGCGCATGCGCAAGAACCAGCGCGCTGGGCTGGCCTGCTACGCCTGACGCCCCAGAGGCGTATAACGACCGTTCCTTCAACGTGGGGGGTAGGTTAACATCAGAGGTTGGAGAAAAACCCAATATTTACGAAATAGACGTACGTAATAATCTCGTAGTCATTTGTCGACAAAATGCGTAGTTTTGCAACGTTGGGTCCAATGTGAATGGGAGGTTTAATGCTTCCTCAGACCAACGTTCCTCAAAGGAAATTGTCCACAAGGGCTGTCTGGCTTTTGGAGGGTACTTCGTCCTCCATTGTAAATGAGCTTAAATGTTGCAGTGACGACAAGGCTTTGTTTCTAAAAATGAGAGAATAACTAAATCTTGTTATGCATTAAGACAAAAACCAAGTAATAACTGTTATGAGGATTACTTGGTCAAACATTCGCTGGCTTTGCACTACAGTCTTCACAAAGAAATGTACACTGCAGGTGTGAATCGTGTGCCCTGAATGACAGTTACTTCCGAGTGCATCTTTGATAATTTAAAATGTATTGATTTTTGGGCCCTTTTGAGTGGCCCGGAAAACCCGTGCCGTGCAATTTTCCACCTGTTGGGCATCGGGCGAAGTTTGCGTTAGTGAAATCATCCACCCTGCTAATTGGAAAATATACGACCCTAACCCTTCCCATGTTAATTAATATATTACTGTAGCTGATAATGAGGTTTGAAACAATAAGACATGAATAACAACTTAATCTTAACCTGCTACACGGTTTTGTTCTAACATTGATAGACATATTACACATATATACAAGCTTTTATTGACATAGAATATCAACTTGATACATTTGTCATAAATACACAGTAAAACACATATTTGGAAAGTAAACAAACCATTAGTCAGTTGAGTTTTTTCGTTAAATTAATGTATCATTAAGTGACAAATTCACTTTTCTTAACTTGTCTTATCTTCTTTTGTTCAGATATATCTACCGCGGCATGTTTGATATATTATAAGTGGACCCTCAAAGAGAGATTGCTTCTGCAGCTTATACGCGGAAAACAGTGGTTCATATGTGTATGGCTATAATGCTGCTATATGCGTAAGTTGACAAGTATTGAGCAAACTGGGAGGAAAATTACGGAACTAGTGTCTTGTACAACACTGTGTACTCGCCAAGTGACCTAATTAAGGATTTTTTTGTTTACATTTACCTAGTTCTCATATGTAGAGCAAACAACAAACTTTGCATTATAGCCAATATGCTGTCTGAAAGTAAAAGTAATACAAAAAACATTTGGAATCGATCAGTTAAGTTTTCTGGGAGATTATGCAGTTTTAGTAAATTATGTGCCATTTTTTACTAGAATCCCCAAATCTTATGATTGTTGAATGTTTAATGCTTGTAATTTCACATCAGTATGTCTAATACATAAATGCAGCATACTGGCTATGTAATGTAATTGAATTGGTTTCTTGTCCAAAACTTAAGATTTTATTATTAACTAGGTTGCTTCGCACAGAGCAAACGGTAGGCAGTGACAAAGCAAATAAAACATCTAATACAACTGCGGTTACATGAAGTAACATCATGGAATATGTGAGCTCATACACAACCGCCAAAGAGTGATAATGTCTTGTGTTACTTTGCATAATGACATGTCATCAATACTCAACCCTCCTGTTTGTCTGCAAGGCAAAGTACATGTAAATAATCAACCATTTAACACAGTTGCATTAATCACCCTTTTTCAGCTGCAGTCTGTAGATCAACTTTCATTTCTCACTCAGATGCAGAAAGAAATACTCCAGGACTTACATGACCAGTAAATGTTGCTTTGACCTCTGTGATATCCTTTGTGCCTTTTATTGGCAGCTTTGTCGACCCTTTTCCATAGGGGGAACAAGTTGACAAAAGGTCACTGCCTTTTTGATATTTTTTCCTGAAATTTCTATACTATGACTCCCAACAGAGAAGTCAAAGCCTAGCATTGCAGTTTGAGGCAGTGATTGTCAGGAGATCGGAATTAAGGCAGGGCATTTCAATGGCGGTATACATAAAAGAAGTAATATATATGCAGGGCAGCAAAATGTTCTGTTTTTATTGGAAAGCAGAATTCCAATACACCCTTTACGCTAAGTTCTCAAGGGACATGGAGGAGAACATATTTTTGACCGGCGAGACAGAGGCAGACAATTTCTAGGAGCAAAATGGCTAGCTCGGAGACACACAACGATTATATAATTAATTAGAGGCATATAACAGCGGAATAAGATCTTAAATTGGTGAAATAAGATCTTAAATTGGCGGAATAAGATCGTAAATTGGCGGGGCAAGATCATATGCCTGTGGGGCAAGATCTAAATGCCTGTGGGGCAAGATCTAACCGTCGGCGGGATGTCAAAAACCGTCGGCGGGATGTCAAAAACCATCGGCGAGATGTCAAAAATTGCGGGCGAGGCAGCAAAAAACTGCCGGCAAGGCTGCAGATGTTCCGCAGGGGCTGTAGAAATGTTCCACAGGGGCAGGATTGTCCCTATATCCCGCCGGTCATGTTTTTCAATCGTTCTCACTTGAAAAATGCCAGCCGGACATCCATAAATTGAGAAAAGATGTAGCTCTTCTCCCGGCGACTTGGAAAAAAGCTTCAGAGAGCCGAATCTTTTTTGACATCCAGTTCTAGGAACCCACCGATATGCAAAAAATATGTCGATGAGATGTGACAAATCTTTGGCGGGATGTCACAAATTATCAAAAAACAATCCAAATTTCCAAGATACCAGCCCGCCGACGCCAAAAGACCTCTGTAATGTGCCATGCAAATGGGGCATTAGCGTGACATGTAATGAGGCAGTGATGGCCTTAACTTATAAATATGAGGGGAGTACAAAAAATTCTGACCAACTTTTTTGTCGGACAACTCTATTTGAAGCAGCTGAATTTAATTTTCTCAGTGCTAATTTCAGGTAGGACTGTATCCATTTCTAAAATATGGTCTCTCTTGAAACTGTTTAAATGACTTTTCTTATTTATTTGAGACATAATAAATCTTTTTAAATGTTTTGATGGACAATACCTACTTTGAAAACTATGTTAGGAAAGATCTTTTCTCATACTCAATGGTTTATAAACAAACAATTCAAATGATTATAAGTACAGCTGGTTTGTTGAATACTGCCCAAAAAGAATTGAGCAGTGCTGGTTAGAAAGTTGGTTTATTAATATGAGTTTTCACTGATGGAGAAGTTTTTTTCAGTTAGGTTTCTTACACTGAGCAAGTAACACCTGGTCTTACTTCTTTTGTTGTCTTATGAGTATCGGCATACTGGCAAATTTGCACAGAGAAAGTGTATGCCAGTCCAAGCAAAACAAATGGCAATTTTACGGATCAGCATGAATTTTATAGAATAATTCATATTCGGAGTGGAATGTTTTCTTTTTCAAGGAATGATGAATGCGAGCTGCAATTGTTTTATTCAGCTATTTAGAAATGGTATTATATACATATTATATGGTAGTCTTTCTTGAACATCCTAATCCAGGTTGGCCTTATAGGGTCGAGGAAAACTGCATGCAGTTTTGCAAAGCACATTTACCATTAGAAGAGATACATTTATTAAGGATATATTTGTAGGTGTAAGGTGTTCCCATATTCGTGCAATGAAACAATTATGAAGAAAAAGACCCTGAAATTAAAAATGGTCTGCCAACATTCGGTAGGGAGCATATTAGAAGTAAGCAGGTTTTAATTTCATTGGATAAAAAAATAAAGATTGCAAATGTCATTGCAATATGGCAGTCCTTTAGCACATCACAGTCTGTTATACCATTGTTTTGGAAGTCAGAGATCTGTTTACACAGAGAGCAGTTTGGACATTTTATTATTATTTTTATATATGTGGCCTAATGGATTTAAAAAAAAGACAAAAAACATTAATTTTTGGAATTTGCTAAAATTATCACATGCAGCTGCACTGCTGCAGGTAGACTACTCTAACATTTAATATTATATCTTACTTGCATGCAGAAGCAAGCTTTGCAATGATTTTCATTCTCTTGTATTTGATGCATTTGGAGTTTTTCAGCATTAACTTTGTAAAGGCGTTTCTACTGGTGAACGAGTTGACGAAAGGTCATTCACTTTCGGTAGTTTCTCTCCCGACTATGCACTCCCAAGGGAGCAGTCTCAGCAAAGCCTTTCAGTGGGATGTAGTTTTGTCAGGTGATTTGAATTCAGAGCAGGTGTAGCAGGCAACAAGATGGAAATGCCAATATTCAGAGAGGTGCATGTACAATGCAATGTAACAGTAACTGTTGTTATTTTCTTATATAATATGTAAATGGCACTGCCATAAAATTCGCGCAGAACTTAAACGTTTTTGTGGGACTGATTACTTTCATTTTTATTTCATATTCAATGTATGCATGAGAGGCAGAACTATAGATAGATAGAATGATAGATAGATAGATAGATAGATAGATAGATAGATAGATAGATAGATAGATAGATAGATAGATAGACAGATAGATGGATAGGCCTATAAACAGATAACAAGAAAATCTTTTCAAAAAAAAGATAAGCTGGCTTGAACAAATATAAGTAGTGAAGGGTATGAAAAGGAAGATGGGCCAAAAATTAGAGCGCAATCAGTGGTGAGGTACGAAGCTGTTACGTGTCAAACATAAGACAAGGGGACTCATAAATAGTAGAAGACAAAGGGTCATTACAACTAAGCTGAATAATAACAACCGAGTACAGTTCTCTGAATTTTAACTATAAGAGATAATTTGGACATGGAAAGAGTAATTTCAGATTTTCCTCAAATTGCCTGGCAAAACTCAAATTGCCTGGCAAAACTCTACTCTCTCATCGACTGAGTACATGTACATCACATCCTTACCAAAACTATATTGAAGTAAAAAAATATATCCAATGAAATACACAGCACTGACGCTTTTAATTTTTCAAGTACAACTACAGATAACCATAATCAATTTTGTTTCAGTGCATGTCCTTTGACATATATGACAATCACAGGAGCTCACAGGAGAGGATGATTAAAATGGATCAGTTGTGGAAACTAAAGATTCTGAACAGATGAACACATAGAGAGCCTTATCCTGAAATCCGAAATGAACCATAACCTGAATACACAAAAAAAAACCAATCAAATACCTTCAGAAACTTTGTTCCAAGTATTTGCCTTTTTTAACCTGCAGTACACCAGCCTCTCACAAGATATAGCAGAATATTTAAAATTAAATAAGAAATTATTGACATAAATCATCCCCGCTGAAATTGGGAGACTTTAGAAAAAGTGTTCAATGACAATCACATGCTCAAGCATTAGCAAAGCTCAAACATTTTACTTACTAGCTCTTGAATATTAACTTTGATGAGATTCACTAGCCTCGACACTCTTAATTTTTAAGTCAACTGTCAGCACTATTGCACATAAAAGCCAAGGCGTTTATTATATTACATGTAGTTCAAATGCAGAAGTACTTTCATAATTGCATAAACTATATTGTCTGGTTTCTGTTGGAAGAATACTTTTATTGAAAACTGCAAATTCATTTCAACGATACATGCATTTGGAAACTTGAGAAATTAGGCCCACATTATTTGACTGTCCTGTATCCAAGTGAGCTTGCTGTCATGCCTTCTTCGTACATTGCTGAAAGAATAAATTCAGAATATTAAATATAAACACATGGTGCGAGTCAAACCAAAATTTAAGTCTATCTGTGCCATATTTAGAAGTGATGAAGCTGTGGTGGGACTAGTTTATAAATATTTGGTACTTTGAAAATATGAAAATCTAAATTATTATTTATTTTGCCTCAAAGCGAACTTCTGAGAAAATTCAGAAAAATCCATAAAAGTTAGCTGTGCCGGTTAATGGAACCAATTTTTTTGACGGTAATACTTTTGACTTAAAAATACAAGTCAAGGTAAGTTTAGATGCCCTTTATCATATTTATTTAAAAACATCATATAGTTATAGCAAACGTTATTGCATGGAACTCTCCTTTTTCCAGCTCTCCTGCGTCCCAACGCACAAAAAAATTATTTCCAGAAACATCGATCTGTACATTCTCAATGGGACCGGACTTTCTGAGGCCCATAGAATAGTTTAATCATCTTAACAACACTGGATTAACCCAACCGAGTCAAGTTCTGGACCTTATCCATGGATCTTGCTAGTTTTACAATACATATCGACAGGGTAAAGCCATAAGGGTGTAAATGCTTCATAAATACTGTTTAGTTATTATACCTGTGGATTTGGAAGTGTTGTGGAACCTGGAATGCCAGCGCCACTGACCCGGCAATGGTACAAAATGGCGGCTTGTACCTGGAAAATGTCTTTTTCTGCCTAGTGATGCCAAAGACCTGAAAAAAGGGAGAGTTCCACTATCACAGTTACATTCTTGAATTCCAGATTTTGTGAGATTTCCTAATTCCTATTTTTCTGGATTTCAGCACTAAAAATAACAGATTACGTTGTAAAATACCTGAGAAAGGGAGGAGGTGTTCAGGAGCTGACCTGGGCCGTTTTGGTGATATTTCTTGCAGATTTTTCCCAAAGTGGCAAACAATCTTGGAAGCACCACTGAAAATAAACAAAAATGAAAACAAAATTAGACAAACTTGAAAAGCAAGGTTTCCATAATCTAGGCCTACCTGCTGGTGCAATATTTTGAAATTTACCTGTACTTCCTACGGTTAATAGCAAAATATACTGGCTTAACTCAGAACAAAATTAATTCTATGTTTTACACATTTCTATTTTTACCATATTTAACGAATTGAATTTTACAGTCCTCGTCATATTTACTTGGAATCTCAAGTTCTTTCTATGCTGTTGACATGTTTTCCTCAAGACGAAGGAATTAACTTGGCAAGTTGGGCAAGCAGGCCTCCCAGCGGCCCCATAAAAAAATAAAAGGGTTTTTATAGGAAGTTTTCATTGAAATTTACAGAGCTTTATGGAGCTTGAGCAACTAGAATATAGGGAAAATAAAGGGCTTTACGGCTTCAAACGTATCGCAAATTAATATTAAATCGATCGGCATATCAAAAGATGATAAACGCAACTTGAGCATTGTCGAGAAAAGATATGTCAACTTGGTGACCCAAGGAACTAACTGGCATCTGGGAATTTGTCTTTAAAAAATGCTAGGAATCATAAGAAATCATAAATAGTTAACATCATTTTCATTTCACATGCGAAATGCCAAATTACAAATTTAATGCCACAAAAATATAGGGTTTTATAGGGATTTTCGACTTGAAAATATTGGGAAATATTGGGAGCCAAATATATATGGAGAAATATAGGAAATTATAGGAAATATAGGGCCGCTGGCAGCCCTGCCACAAACTTACTTGTATTCTGATCAACCAGAAACCAAGAAGTTGCAGAGTAGACTGCCACTTCTCGAGTTGAATACATGAATTGTGAAATGTTTAACCTTTTGTCTTCTATGGTTAACATTGTATATTGTGTGTTCTCTGTTAAAAAATCGATAAGAAAATCAAATCAGTATTCAAATATTAATATAGGCCTGCAGGCCATCACTCCCAGGAGGCAGTACTAGCTGTCAATTTGGCCTGATTGGAATCATGTAGTGGAAAAGGCCATGACAGTTCACCTTCGTCTGGAGGAAAACATGTCAATGAAGTGGTGGAAGACTGGTCTCAAACAACTTAAAACATGTTTATGTACTTACCTGCGAAATTCTTGTTTATGGATTCATCATATATAGTAACTTATTAGCTTTTGAAGTTTCAAGAAATCAAAAACGATCCACCATGCCCACATGGTTTGTTGTCAATCTGTGACACTGTGCAAGTCCCATTTCAGTAGTAGGGGGCGAAGGTTGGAACCTTATGTTTTGTGGAAATTAGATCAATCTGCCAGAAGATTGTAAATAAACACAGCAGAATATACAAAATACGCTAAAAGAAAGCAGGTAAAAATCATTTCCTCCTTTACAAACCTCTAATTAACTAGAGAAGCAACGTTTTAAAGTGTCAATTATTCTGCGACCCCCACTGTCTAATGGACGCTTCCAACATCTGCTTTGTCCCTAGAGCCAATCATGGACCTGTTAACAACTCTCAACCAATGACTAGCCACTTTACTTTTTGGTGCATTAACATATATTGACAAATTTGTCTTTTTGTCATGGCAAAACCAACTCACCGCGACCCCCCCCCCCCCCCCCTATTGCTACCCATCGTTGTAGGCCTAACTACTCACCGCTGACTGTTTCAAGCTCTGAATCTTTGTTTATAGCTTTACACATGGTAGATGTGCTGCAACATGTCTGGAAGAATATGAGGTATTTGCAACACTAATAAAATGTTCAATGCTACACTTCATATGACTAAATAGTGGAGATGTTCTCCTGGTGACACTTTTCCGTATATACCAGCTGACAGTTAAAGCTGGGGTTAATCAAAAAGCATGTCCTATGATAGATCTTGTCTTACAGCCTAAGGGCCCAGCTTAAAAAAATAAATTAAAAAGATACATAAGATTGATAGATAATGTGTTAAATGGTAAAAATGTAAACAACACTTCAAGCAAATTCAAGTCTATGTTAGATTGTTGATATTACATAATAGTAAATAAATATATATTAATAGTAATTAAAAAAGAACAATATCATGATTTGAGGCTTAATTGCTCGCTGTTACATAATCATCAGTTAATATTTGCGCAGCGAAACGGCTGGAGCGAAATTTAGCACAAGAAAGGTTTCAAAAATCTGTGCAGTGATGGTCTCAACATCAATGGTCGACAGCAGGAAATTAGGTCAAGTGGGACCAGCTTCTTATCAATGATTTAGTTTCGAATTTAACAAAACATGACATATTCATATTCAAAAGTGTCTTAAAAATTCAATTTTCTCCATTAATATTCCCTGTATCTATTATTTTTATGGAATAGTTCATTATAAGCCTTGACAAGCTAAATTAAATTATTAACATGTGATTCATTTCATTTCAAAACAGAAAACAAGAAAACATAACAAAATTAAGGTTACATAATCTTTGACAACTGATGATTATGTGACAGTGAGCAATTAAAATACATGCAGATCATGTTATTGCTTTTGTTATCACTATTATGTAATATCAACAATCTAGCATAGACTTTAATTTGGCAGGTTTCAGTGTAGTCGTCCTTTTTACTATTTAGCTGATTATCTATCAATTCTTAATCCTATTTATGTGCTATCTATCTATCTATCTATCTATCTATCTATCTATCTATCTATCTATCTATCTATCTATCTATCTATCTATCTATCTATCTATCGATATATTCTATTTTTGATCTATTTAATTTTTCTTATTGTTTCTAGTCTAAATGTCGTTCTATTTTACTATATATCCGTCTTTCAATTTCTTTGAAACAGTAACATAACTGCCTTTCATACATTGAATATGAAATAAATTTAATGAAAGTTACTTGGTAAAATCATAAGTCCTAAAAAAACTTTTTAAGAGCTGTGCGAATTTCATGGCTGTGCAATTTACATATATTAAAGATTACTAGCATAACACCTATGAAGGCACGAGAGAAATATAGCAAAACATCGCTTCAATTTCTTCGACTTTAATAACACACACCAAACCTGGCTCAGGACCTTGTGTAAATCAGTAGTATGGGGGAAGAGTAGAGTTAGGGGTCAATGAATTATTAGCATGATGATAATAATTGCAAAGTAAGTTACGCGTAGATTGGATAGAAGGGCACATCTAATTCATGCAACAAAATTTCAATCCTCTCTTGTTTGTTTTGAAATGAAATGAATCATGTGTAACTAATTTAATTTAATCCATAAAAATTATTTGTACAGGAAATAATAATGGAGAAAATTTAATTTTTAAGACACTTTTGAAGATGAATATGTAATGTTTTGTTAAATACGAAACTAAATCATTGATAAGAGGCTGGACCTACTTGACCTAATTCCCTACTCTGGACTGTTGATGTTGAGAGCATCACTGCAGAGATTTTTTGGTCCTCTTCTGTGCTCAATTCGCTTCGCGAAACGGCCTTTGGCCATTTCGCTGCGCGAATATTATTGAACTATAACCTTCATAATACATATTGATCTACCGATTGTTGGTCATAACTGCGCATAACACAGTCATTTGTTTTTTTAGAATATCTTAATCTCAATGTAGCTAAAAAACGCAATGGAAGAACTAGAGTGTGGTAAATAATTATGCTCCCTTATTGAAATAATATGTTTTGTGAGTTAGTCTACAACATATGTAAGTATGCAAACTATGTATCTTGCAAGGTGCTGCTTATAGTCACCACGCAGTAAGTTGGCCAAGTCTGGTATAGAAAGGCTGATTGTACACCGCAACGTCGTAGATTCCTAATTTCTTGTGTTGTGAATGACAATCACATCCAAATGAATGATTTACCTTCCTCCCTTCTCCTGTGGATGTTTGGGGAGCTATATGTTACGTCAGCACATCAAGCCTAGTCTCAATGCTGCTTGCTCAGAAGCTATTTCAGGGCAGTAGCCAGAGGCAGACAAAATGATGGGATAAGGTTGGGACCAAGGTAGGGCAGACCGGGGCTGGTTGTAATACCACTGGGGCAGGTTGTCGCACTTGGGGGCTTACACATAGTTGCAGTCATGTTTTTTTAACATTAATAAGTCAACTTTGACTCTCTCTAATAACTGATATTAATTGCAGCCGTTATGTAGAACTACATAGCCTTATGTATGTGCTGACTGTTCTATGTTACCTGTGACAACCTGCTCACAACTGGAAGTGTGACAACCTGCCTTTTTTGACAACCCACATCCCACCCCAGTCTCCCCTACTATACTCCCTGTTCCCTAAGTTGGGTTCGAACCAATACCCTGAGGACTCAGGAGCTCATGATTCCAGAAAATACAATATCTTAACCGTTAGGCCATCGGAGGATTGAAATTTTGTTGCATGAATTAGATGTGCCCTTTCTCGCCTGACCGCCGCTACCACCCTCGTTTCCTTCCGGCACCCCTGATTATTCCCACAAAAGCTCGTGATATTGTTACTCAGTGACCCTGACTTGGGTTGTTTTGTTATAACACTAAATAACAACCAGTGGTCCAAAACAATATACAGCCTTTTTTTAAAGTGACAAATATTTGGTACTAATCATGACTTTGTCGGAATCCTTACTCTTTCAGGGAATGTTTTCATAATGGGAGAAAAACACATGTAGCTGAATCCATAAAATGCAGTGGTAATGAGAACTTTTCTCTTTCAAGGTTTTTTGTTTTGTTGTTGTTGATTTCTTTTTCCTGTTTCCCGTAATTAAAGGTTATTCTCCTGTTGTTCATCAGCAACCCACGTATTTTCTATATTTAGGGATGTAACTAACCAATGGCGATCGTGTATTTGTGGTTGAGAGCTTTTTAGGAGTTTCTTCAGCTTTTTCTTTAGAGATTTTATGGCTTTCTTTCAATTTTTGCAGCCTTTATTTTGTAGTGATTCTGGACACAATCTGGAGGAAATGGCCAGTGACAGCTTTTAGAATAGGGGCAGTGGTTGCCAGGTGATTAGGAATCACTGTGAAAGGCGTTGGACAACTGAACCAGTAAAGCAGAGCGAATAATCTTATAGACAGTTGCTGGCTCTTCATGAAATGGGACATAATATTTCAATAAGGAAAGGTGTTAGCTATTAAGAAGGCATAATGTACATTCACCTTTGATTATTTATGATTAAGACAATGATCTACTTCTTAGCCTACATCAAATAGTTTTAGCAACATACTAATTCTAAATACTTCACATCTATAGACCTAAACTTAATTTAGAATGTGTCGTATAGAAGCATCAGCCTGTTAATTGTATTCATATTTTTTGAATGGTTGAAAACAACACAAAACGAGACAAAAAAACAACACTGATATACCTACCTACAACCTGGTAAATCGAAATGTGATTGTGTAATATTCAGCAAATTGTATAAGGCCGCGAGAGAGTTCCGCAGCCAGCCAGACCACTCATGGGTTTCAGTGGACTGATCCACCACCCTGAGGGGGTTTTATTTATATGCCACATTTTCTGCTATTTTGACAACCTATGAGGGTTTTTTAATGCATTTAAGAATATGGATGATTAAAAATAACAATGACCTAATCACCTTGGTGGACGGATCTAATGTTTTGATGGTGGCCAAACTGTAACATAAACAAATGACAAAGTGGGTGGAGTCTGACTGGTTGCTATAAACAAAGCCAACAGAATCACATGACTGCTGGTGATGTCACCAATGCTGATGATGTCATAGTGGTTCTGCTGCTATTGTGACCTCATGTGCTGGTGTTGTGATGTCATGTGTTGTAATTTTGACCTCATGTTTTAGTGCTTTTAAGAATATGGCTTGATAATTATTTTGATTGTCATGCTATAGCTAATGCAATGAAATGAGACAAATGACTGATTACTGAGAACTTAATTGTCCAACTGAATCTGGCCTGGAATGGTTTCTTGTCCTGGTATTAATAGACTTAAATTTAAATTGATTTCAAGTGTTGATTATCTATAAGTAATAAGCAAAAATTATCATGTTCTACTATTACACATCAGGATGTTACTGTACAGTGTGCATGTTTCTTAGACATTAATTTATGATGATAGATCTTTATTCGTATCACCGAAACCACTTTGCTCGAAGCCTCACTAAGCTCTGACAGAGCAAGTTTTATTCGTCCTTTAATATATCAAGTCAAAAACTTGAGAGGTAACATCCATATTCATATCATGGATATCAACATAAAAGCTCATCACAATCTTATCAATCATCTCAGTATTGGATTAATCTTACTTACAAGTTTTCATGATTAAAATGACAAAACTGCTTCATTGACACTGTGTGGACTGAGGCAGTAACTGAGAAGACTACATGCTATGGTGCTCATGGTATTTCACTTATAATGTGGGAAAATTGATATTCTAGATGGTAGGCTAGTGGTAGTGTCATGACAGTGGTGAATGTCTCACTGAATGATGGTAGGTTTTGGCACATCATCGGCGACGGAGAATAAAGGTTGCCATTGGCGAGCTGTATCGTTATTTCTTAAAGCAAAGTCTCAGAAGAATGATAAGTAACTGGCAATGTATTTTAGTTGTTTTTATATGTGATCATATAATTAACAGGTAGGCGATTGTGTATATAGGCAAGCGAACATTTTTCATTGCATTCTCTCATGCAGTTGTCGACAAGATGAGCTGTAACTTCGGCGAAGATGAGCAATTTTACTGAAACTGCATGCATGAATACTCAAGATTGAAGACATAGTCAAGTAAAGTGGCAAAGATATAGGCCTATACCAATATAAGCTAAAAATATGCATCCTAGCGGTTCCCAATTTAGGGAAAATTGAATCCATAAACCATTTATGTTCTCTTGCTTCAGCAACAACATCCTTGAACAAACTTCTTGCAACGATAAAAACTTCAATGGAGTCATGCAGCTTGTGTGGCCTCCAGGCATAATAGTGTAGTTGCCTGACCCAGTCGTTACCGCTACTCTCCATTTTTCGCCCAAGCTAATCTCAATTAAAGGCAGAAACAGATTTCACAGTGGCATCATGCTCTTATTTTATTATTTTATTTTGCCTGAGTGAAATGTGTGACCTGAGGCGATTACTTTCTGAAGTTATACTTTTTATTTTTCCATGGTATGACTCTCTTGGGAGCAATTACTGCAGCTTTTCAGTGTAAAGGCTGTAAGGAAATTGGGAATTCTGATCAGCTCAGCAGCCATTGGAGTATTTCATTTGAGGTCGGCATATATAGTTAATTTTTTATTAAGAATGTATGGCTACTATAAGTAGTAGCCTTCACTAATATTCTTCATTGTTGTTCAGTTTTAACAATTAATATTTCATTTCTTTAAATATTGCACAAATATGGTTGGAAACTGCATTAATATTTTCTGCATTAATGTTCTCGAATTGGTACTCAAGTAAATTTCAATTAGAATAGCGCGAGGCATGCAGCCCCCCTTAACTTCGAGGTATGAGTTGACCGATTTTTTATGGTCACATCGGGCAAGAAGCCCCCCTATTATAATCCTATGGCAATTTTTTTGCAAGCACATTCAGCTTGAAAGTTATTTCTTGGGGTTTCTTCTATCGTTTTTAAGGCATTCCATTTACTTTTTCTGAATATCTGAATTTTTCTGTTCATACTTTTATTTTTTAATATTTTTTGCCCCCTTTCAATTTCGGCCAATTTTTTTCTATTTTAATCAGCTATTCTATCAAGATTTAAAGTAAAGTACACATTATTAAATGGTTCCTGAAGCAGCTTCGAGGCCCCAGTGAAGGGGGCCTCATGCCCCATACCATTGTGGGGCCTTTCGCCCCAAACACACATATTTTAATTTGACCTCTATATTTTGCACTAAAATGCAAAAAACATGATCAAATCATGTTTATCTGATGGTCAAAAAGTGAAGCAAAGCAGATAACCATTACACTTTTAAATATTTCCAAGTTATTTCTGACAACCCCTTTCTAAGAATTACTCAAAGTTACCGAAACCATGCATATTTTTTTGTTTCTTTAATTCTACTATGGTTTGGCTCTGTTTGCCCTGAAAATTTGTGACATCACTTAAAAAGCATCTAGCTTCAATCCTATCAATTAGAAACGTACCAAAAACGTAAGTTTAGATATAACCCTGGGGGGGGCTCTCACCTAACCCGGGCTTCTTGTCCCGACCTACTCTACACGAATTCATACTCGAGTACATCGTGTAAGGCTATATTCGTACTTGTTCTCATAAATGTGGCAAGTACCCGTTGTCTTACTCGAGTACTCCCACTTGATATTTCATCCCATATATCTACCACTGTTTTTGTTATTATTACGCTGAGTATGACAATTGTGCATATATAAAATAATGATTTATTAGTGTCTTTGCTGTCATATAGGCCTGTCAGCCATAGGCGTATGGTGCAAGCGATTTTTGGGAGCAACATTTGCCCGAATTTCAAGATCAAGATTTAATGCATTTCAAATGAATTTGCCTGGAAATAATTAATTTTCAATAGCGTTTATTTAATCATCTGCCCAAATTTTTCAGCCTTTTTGCCCGAATCTTACTGCTACCCAAACTTTTTGGCGGGAGGCGACTGACCCCCCTCCCACCCCCATACGCCTATGCTGTCAGCACAATGTTGCACTCAGAGAGTAAAGCTCATGTCTGTGCCCGTTGGAAATTATGAAAAATTACTAGATATCTTGGATGTACTACAATGATAATTGCAATACCACAAAGTTGCTGTAAATCTTTCAGACAGACCTTGCTTTCTGACTTCATTCTATGATCCATCAAGGTTAAAACTTACAAGGTATCATCCATATTCATATTACGGATATCGACATCAAACTTCAAGCTCATCAAAATGTTATCAATCATCTGAGCGTTGGATTAATCATACACTGTAGGTTTCAATGATCAAAATGACAAAACTGCTTAGAACTTTGACACTGTGTGGGTTGAGGCAGTAACTGAGAAGACAACATCCTATGCAGTGGATCTGCCCTGATTGATCAGGATTTTCCCTGATATATGCCATTTGCCCTGATGCCAGGGGGGCCGACATATGTGCCTCAAAGAAATTCAAAAAGTTTTGTTCAACTGACTCCACTCTCGGGGCCACTTGAACCGGCGCTTGGAGCCAGTTGTCCAAAGGGAAGTAATTGTAATATAACTTCTCCAATTTATAAAATGCATTGTAATTGGAATATATTACGTTATCATTGCAACATGTTTATTTCTGTGTGTTATACTACATAGTCTCAGCCCATATATGATGAAGTGAAGAATGCAATTTTACATTAATCAATATGTTTCAACACTGATTTTGGAACTAGAAATGTAAGGCCAACATTGTAGTGAAAGGGTTTTTTTGGAAAGTTACATCTCGAAATTTGTTGTATTGTGTTTATGATAATTAAATTTCAATTAAATTTCAAAGACCAAAATAAAATATCAAACTTTCACTGATCTCTGTCAGACTGTACCTGTCCCTCTGATTAAAAGCACCTCGCTTGTAACTCATTCTAGGGAGCATACTGTGTTTCATTTAGCCCTGGGACCCATGCGTAGCATGGGTCATGGGTCGTCCCATTCAAAATCTTGAGATTTTGACATGGCATCAGGAGAATTGGTCTATATTAAACAGTTTTTCTCCAAATTTAATGAAATTTTGGATCTGGGTAGCCTACATATTTTACTGCTGACGGCACCACTTTTGAAAGCATTTCCACAAAAGTATGTACTGTAAAAATTGATTTTAAATGAGAGAATTGCCAAAAATTTGTGAGAAACAGCCATCAGCCTCACTTTCATGTTTGATGTCACCATTGTGACGTCACTAAAAATACCTATGACATCATAAACGTTTGTTGTGACATCACTCTCTCTCACCCAATGAGGAGACGCCATTTCTTCAATGTTTAAAGAAAAAAAATCATTTCTCTAACTTCACAGGGTGAGTGTTCATTTATTTGAACATGTAGAAATATAGAAATAGGTGCCATCAGTAGGAAATGTTGTCTATTTTCTAATAATGTTTATGGTTTTGCCATGACTATGAAATTAACAGAGCAATCTAAATTCTCCCAGACCCTTTCTGTAAAATCTCATGATTTTTCAATGCGACGATTCATGACCCCTGTCCCACAGGGGTCCAGGGCTATGTTTCATTAGAGGGATCATCCAATCAATCTAATAATTTTTAATTGTTGTGAAATAAATAAGGGATGGGAAAATAACTTACCCTAGGAGCATACTGTATTTCATAAAAGGGAGCGTTCAGTTATTTAAATAATTTTAATTGTTTTGGCAATAAATAAGGGGATGGGGAGAGAAGCAGTCTGGTTCCAGACTGGATCTCTGTTATGTTGCCTTATCTTTGAGGATATTTTTGATTGGTATATGGCCATGCAGGACACTAAACCACATCTCAACACCACATCACAATGTACACCGATGTCATATAAAAATTTTTCAAGATTTTTCATATTCTACGTACTATCTGGAAGGGTCTTAAACATTTTCTCAGTCTAAAAACTTGACATTTGGAATGTCATTTTGTCTGACATATTTCTTTGCTGGTCTATTTCTGGGAGAATTACACAAGTTCCCAACTGCATGTAGGTCAGCATCAGAGGACTTTTTTCCTTCCAGAAAACGTCTGAGAAAGTAGCACCTGGTCAGCTAGAGTGTTATACGACTATTGACACTTTCGCTGTGAAGACAAAAAGTATTTGCTTGAGGCAGGTAGTCATATTGACTCACGCAAGAAATACAGTGCAATGCCAGAGTTATTCTGGTATAAAGTAAGTATTATAATGTCAAGAAAAAACAATCAGGTAGGCATGGCAGTTTTGAGTTTTCTCTTTTCAGAAAAAAATAATAGACCTTTACGATGAAATACATATGGAGCCAAAACTGGGGCAAACTCGGCTGCTCTTGGAAGGGTCGCAGGGCTGGGAACAGAATTGGAATTCATTCATGGTGATTATCAGCGATAAACTTGTGAAGACCGGTAAAAAATGTCACATGCTGATTCCAATTAAATAACAACCAGATAACCACCAGTTTTTACAGGATTTCACTAGAGGGAATCTTCACCAGTGAACTCGTGGCTAACTGACAAAATTGCTTCGCTACCGGATTTGAAAAGATAACTGGGGCAAATCAGCGGCGGATCAAAAGAGATGTCCTGGAACCTAACATATTAAGGTTTTCTGAGGTAAATTTTAAGTAACCTGCATGGAGCTCCTGTGACCATGTCCATGAGATCCTCCTGAGTTATCACAAGGAATCTTTCCAAAAGATATGCCTACACCCTGGATGAGGATATTTCTTTATATTAATTTCTATACAGTGCTCTTCTGTTCAAATTATCCAAAAAGGAACTAACACCCTGACCTGTCTGATCACTACATCTGAGTGGGTCAAGCATTAAACACAGGTCCAGCCATTGATGATCCTTGCTGCGGGCAGCAAAGCATTTCCACAGTTTCAATCTCATTACTCTGAAGCCTTACTCACCCCTGAACTGATAGTTTACATCTGTATCACAGACCATCCAGGTGGCCTAATAGCCTAACGAAAGTATCCTGGCAAATTAACCTAAACAAGCACTGCAGATAGCATCACATTAACAGGCTTTCTGATGGTTTACTCTCTAATGGAAAACAGAATCAGAGGAACTTTAATGCATTTAAATACTTTTGGGTCTTGAAAGTTCACAAATTTGTTCAAAACTCTTGATGAGGTATCCAACAGATGGTTAAACAAAGATAAACCATTGGACCTATATGTTTGTTATATACCTTAGATTCATATATAAAATAAATAAATTTGTCTAGTATACATATTGTTAAATCAACAAATACTGTCGGAAAAATCAATGATTGATTGTAGCATGTTCAGATGAAAATGAATAATTTCGTGGAACCTTCATAGTTGAGAGCAATCAAGCAAAAAATAAACTGAATTTTGTGGAACTGTCATAGTTATAGGTAATTATCGCAGTCCAGCTGAAACCTGCTTTGATTTATTACGCAAACATGATTTTGTCTTCTATCTATTACTAGGTTCAAATTATTATCATTTTCATAGCTATGTGTTTTTTGACAACTTTGGCAGTTTTAAATTCCTTTGTCATTAACTGTGATGTCAAACTCTGAACTGATATGTCACAGATTGAAGATTAGACCAATCACATTGACAGATACCCGCTGATGTCACGGTTTAACTGCAAAACGAAGTTTTCAAAAAAACACATAGCTATGAAAATGATAATAACCTTCAAATAATATTGGAATTATATGGAAAGAAAATCTCACAAAAAACCTCTCAGCACCATGAGTGACATTGTGGCCCATTCAGTATAAATTCTAAAAAGTATCTGAGGCTTTTTTCCTCACACATTTCCTTGTGATCAATTTTGGGCGCTTTTTTCTGTCTGATCTCTCCATAAAAGGCTCAGAACATCATTTCAGCTTTTGATTTATAGAGATATCAATGCAACATGAGCTGGTGCTTTATTGCCCAGATTGTTTTCAAGAGAATTTATGGTCTAAATCTCGGCAAGGTTCAACGGTGTATACATTTATTGAGTGTGACTGAGAGTGCTTTCAAAATTGCAACAATATGTCAAAATTGTCAATGCTTCATCACCGAAACTTCAGAGAATATAGAATTCTGAAAAAGGAAATTGCAATCTACGTTGTAATGTTGTTACAAGTAGTTTTTGAGCTGATATGGGGCGGCATACAAGTCTTTTTAACTGGTAAAAAAGTTATTGAAGAAACAATTTATTTTATGCCAGACTGACATATTTTCCATATTATTAGCTCGTTAAAACATGTTTTTGATAACTGTAAGACACCGCATGATGGGAGGGGCATCACTTTTGAAAAGAAGATTATTCTGATTGGCTCAATTGCTTTCCACCATATTTTGAAATAGCAGATTAGTAAATATTTTATATTTGTTTGATATTAATTAACAGCTCTGTCATGTTTCTTCATTTACCCATTTTGCCCCACTTAAATTATGGAGTCATAGCCTGGGGAAACATTCAAAATAAAGAAATTAAACGATTAATCACACTCCAAAAAAAGGCAGTTCGTCACATACTAAACAAACGCTACAACAGTCACACAGCTCCTATCTTCAAGAAACTAAATATTCTAACAATAAATGATATTTTCCAAAGCAGTTGTTGTAAATTTTATCTAAAATCTTTAAATAATATACCACGCCCGTATCTTCAGAGCCAGCTTGAAACTAATAATCAAATTCACAGTTATGAAACAAGACAACAACATAATATTCACTACATAAATATTAAATCTTCTCATGAAAAGCAATCCTTGAATTTTAAAATTTCCTATACTTGGAATATGCTTCCGAATGCTATTAAATCTTGTACGTATTTATCCCCTGATTCATTCTCCAAAAAGTTAAAAAACATTTTGTGTCATTGTACGAAGAAAAGTGCCATATTCCTAACTGTACTATATGTCTTAGGTAAGTCCCTGGTTTTGAAACTACCCCCTCCCCAACCCAACATCCAACCCATCCCTTCTCCCTCAATCCCTCCCCCACCTTGGCTTCCCTGACAAAATACTTACTGTTGGTCGATTTTGAAATGGTTTTATTATTATCCTCTCTTTTCTTTTTTCCTGATTCTATCTGAATTTTGAATTTTAATCTGATGGTTTCCTTGTTTTTTTTGTTTTTGTTTTTTTTTTGTGTTTTTGTTTTTCAATATGTATATGTTTAGTGTATGTTATATGTATCAGATACATGTTTGGCTGTAAAATTTTGTTTGGTAGTCTTTGTCCTCTGCTATTTCAAGTTCAAGGCTTTATCATATCTTAATATATTGTATTAGGTATCTTACCCCTCCCCCCGAATATGACGAATTTATAACATTGTATGTTTAATTTTTAGTAATTGTGATATCATATTTATTTATTCTTTGTATCATTCCTTCATCAATCCATGCCCATATCATTTAACCTCATTACTTGTCACCTGGGGTGCCCAAAAAACAAACTCTCGAGTTTCTCTGGGCATCCCTCCAACATCATGTCATCACCCAGTCTAATTTAGAAATAACGTGTACATGTGATGTTGGTGAAATAAATTATCTATCTATCTATCTATCTTTAATGAGACTTTGATTTAAAGTCTAAATTCATAATTTTGCTGCAGGTTAGTCTGCTGTTTACTGCTTTTACACGTTTTACTAATATTCATCATGTTTCCAGATTCTCCAATTATCGAAAGATTATAGGCGACAGCTTTTCTATTCAAAAATATTTGTAAAACACATGAAAAATTATGCTTATTGTAATGGAACGACAGTGATGGCAGTGGGGCTTTTTGATCTGTTGGCTTCTTGCAATTCATCTTAACTTTAAATTGCTAGCAACGTGCTCCTTAAAAAGGCACCCCCGAGGAACTTCATCTATCAGTAAAATATAACCAGATTATCTCTCTGAACAGAGCACTGAACACAACATCCTACAAGGAAATTTATGACACATGGCTGTTCTGTTGAGTAAATGAACAAGGTCTGACATAATATTATGTTCAAGGTTGCAACCGGGGAGGGATGAGTACATGTAATTACGGGAAAGTATTATTGGACCACTTAAGGAACTACCGCTATAACTTAATAAGATTTACACGTAGAAATACTTGGAAATTCTATAAATGCAAGATTGGTCATCTCAGTTCAACCACAGAAAAAGGTAACCTTGTATCTGTCACAGTTATAAAGATAAAGCACTTGAAAATTTTGCAAAATGGTCAAATATACCTGCGACAGTTACTTAAATTGGACCACTGTTGAATCTAGATTAGACCACTTGCCCAAGACAAAATGGCTGCAGTGGATAACCAAAATTAGTTTTTCAAAATAACATAGAAAAACTGTCCATAACTATAACTGAACATTTTTATCATAGCTGCATTTATTATTAACTGTTCTCTATTTGTTGCTTTAAGGGCAATTAATTTGTTTAGAAAATAAAGGATGAATATAGTCCAGTAGCCAGAGAAGCCAAGTGTTGTCTTTGGTTTCTTTAATCGAGAGACAGAATGAAATAAAATAAGTCCGGTCTTCCACACTACATCGTTGTACAAACACAACATAATTCCATAGAATTAGATTATTTTGAGCCTGAGGTATATTCAATGGTTCATTCAATATCTAAGGAGGAACTTTAGTGTGAGATTATGTATGTAATGAAACGTAAATTTATTATACAAAGGAAGGAAGATGTTGGCATCAGGGCATATTTGCACATAAATTTGCACAATCTTCAGGTTTAACCTGGGATAAAGTGTAACCTTACATTCAATCTTTTTGTTATACTATTATGGCACTAAGTAACTTTATAAAAACTTCACAAAGACTTGCTCTATCCATGGGTACATTGTAGATTAATGTTCATCTTAATCTCCTTTTAAAAACTTTGGAAGCAGGCAGCTGTTCAGATCGCCGGGATGAAGTTAATCTTCATGCAGTGCGAAGATAATGATTCCTATGAGTGCACTGTCCTTAGTGGACAGGGATTTTGCGAAGTTCATCACTCATGAGGGGTTATCGTCATTTAGGGAAAACTGATGCATTTAAGGTGAAGCAAATTTCCTCTATGATGATATGTTAGCTATGAGGTTTTCAAGATGTTCATTTTACATATTTTTACAACCGGAATTTCCGGAAAAGTATTCATATACCCAGATACAACAAATAACACCCTAAAATACTTTTATCAAACAAACTTTTATTTATTATTCAAAATTATTTATCAGCTTATGCCCTATAGACGGTTTGTTTAAAACAACAAAGTACTTTAGTTCAATATTCCCAACATTATATATATATATATTTTTTTTAATCTGGTTGAAGTAAGCTGAGCTGTAGTTAAAAAATGACTGAGGCTAAGCTATTTTTACAGTGACTCTGTTAAAAGATAAGTTATAGGAGTTAACCACTTCAGGATAGCCCATGTTAAGCGTTGATACATGAAGAGAACTTTAAAAACTTCTGTGAAAAATTATTTGGCTTATATATTTTTAGTTCTTTTTTCAAATTTGCACTTTATTTTAAGTCATTAAAACTATGCTTACACAAATAATCGAACAACATGATTGATTAGTGTATCACAGATCAATCATTTGGTCAAAATTTTGGCTAGCTCCTTAAAATCCTCTGTTATGGAGTGACCCAAAACCATTTTTGAGATAGGCCTTAAGGGGATAGTAAAAGTTCATTACATGGCTTGGACTGTATTTCCCTAATATTTTCACCAAGACCATGTAAATACAGGGTAGAGGGTGAAAATAATTATCAAGGAAATACAGCCCAAACCATGTCACAACCATTTATCCCATATGTTTTTTTAACTAAAATATTTGTAAACATCTTTTAAAAAAGCTATGTGTTGATATTTAACTTAAAAAAGAAATTCTTTTAAAAAAAGAATTGTAGGGACCTGAGGTTTCTTCATACACATATTTTATTTTCCAAATATTCAAATAATGTTTAATGTATGTGTAGTTACATCTATACCTCCAATGTACCACTGTGAGTGTGTGATTTTACAAACCTAATATAATTATCTTACCTCATGATTGGGGGGCCTAATTACAGGTGTTATTAACATAGACAGCGAACCAAGCAATGAGAAGCCCTTTTATATTCTTTGTCATGAACATGAAATTTCTATTTCTATAACAACAAACTAATTGTGGCTTGCATAATTGGTGGATTATTACACTTTTAGACTTGCCAGTTTGTGAGAAGTTGAATATCTAATGTTCTCATACAGTGTTTTCTTTTTTCCCTTGTCTTTATCATTTCAAATCTTTATACACTTAGGCTGTATAATTTTTTGAAGGAAATCTCTATGGGATAATATTATGCTTCAGGTGTGATTTGGGTATGGTCCCCATTTAATAGGGTGTGGCTGGTGCCCCAAAGTTTTCAGATCAAGCTGTACCTTATTTTGGTACTGTGTTTTGGTGAACATAACAAGTGTGGAAAGTTTAATAGAAATCGGAAGATGCTTACCTTGAGCACAATTCAGTTTTAATTTTCTTGTTTTTGTTTATAAATGCAAACCGCGGTATTATATAACTTTGTCAATATTGATCATACAATGATAAAACTTGCATGGTTGAACTGGTCTTCTTAAGAGCTTCATTTTGAGTACCAACTTCGATGGTCTAGGACAATTTTTCACAGTACGTCGAATTGGTAACCCTGCGCTTGTTCGGAAAATAATTGTATAGTTTGAAAAAATACAAACTTTTGTTGAAAATTGGTTATATATCAACCACAGGGCGCCAAAGACAATACTGTATATAGATAGAATATATTTTGTTGATATCTGGACTTCTCAAGTGAAAACTCGGCATTCTTGTTAAAGTTGTATTATTGAGATCATGAATTTTAACATCACGCTCATATCATTATATTCATCACACATTTTAGAGTTTCTTGGACTTCGTGTATACAATACTTTATTTTTGCACACCTTTGCACATATACAAATAATTAAAATTAAAATAACATATAATTTAAAAACATGAATTACTTTAAAATATAAAATAACAGATCATTAAGTTGGTACCAGGAAGATGACACTGGAGTTCATGCATTAAGATTCCTAACAATTCTCTAGGGCATTACGATGTGCATGGTTAGCTGGGGGGAGGAGTGAGTGCTCCGGGTCTCCTTTTTAGCCCTGGGTTTGATTCCAGCTCTAATGGGGAATGGGATCACTTGATTTATAATTGTTGGACAGCAGTTTCAAACATTCTTCACCTAATTACTGTGTTCTATTCCAGTCCTAGGTAGCCTGACAATAAGATGTATAAGCCGAAGCCATGTATCAATATTCCCTAATGATAAGCTGGCGCACTGTAAGACACACCATGGTATTGATTCCTTAGGATTTGTAATACTTCTTATTACCCATGGTTTCTAATTGAAATTGAGTAATGATATATCCACATTTTGACACTTGTAATAGGAGTCTCCTTTAATTTCCTGTCCTTGGTGGAGCATAGACAATCAAGGCTACACTTATAGTAATATTGGCTGATTGTACCCCATTGAATAAATTACTTTTTGACAATGCCTTTAATAAACTTAAAAATAAGATTTGTAAAGATATCTCCAGAGATCAGATGTTTGAAAAAACACAAGTGACAATGCATCTTATGAGAAAATGGAAATAATATTCTTACAGCATTATGCCATGCGACATGTTTTTTGAAAGTCTGTATTCTTGTGTGTATGTGACCAAACAATTGAACTATAATAAACATTAGTTACCTAATTAGCTTACAAGACATTAGTTAAATAATTGTACTTAGTGTGCCAAAGTCAGCCATAAATATGGACAGATGTCAAAAATTTCAACATACAAAATGCGGGCTTGTTCATCCACATTTTTAAAATACACTACAAGCACTACATAGTCTTATAAATTCATGCCAGGTTCTTAAAAGGGTTTTATTGATGTTTATTAAGATCAGGTTTTTACTCTCATAAGTTTTGATGTTAAATATCCTGAAAATTGACCCAGTTCTGCACATATCTGATAGGCAAGAAAAAAAGGTCCCCAGCAGAAGCAATAAAATAAAAAATTGGTGCTGCATAAATTACTCCAAAACCATTGAAGTTGGTATTCAAAATGAAGCTCTAAGTGAGGCTGGTCCACTGTCCAGTCATGCAAGTTTAATTGTTGTGAAGTGTAAGTTGACAAAAATACAATACCGCGACTTCCGATCTTAGCAAACTGCAAAGAAACTTCTACTGCATTGTGCTCAAGGTATATGTTTATCAATTCTCATGAAATTTCTCAGACATGTTACTTGGATCAAACCACAATACCAGAAAGAGGTACAGGGGTCTCCTTCATTTTTTTCTTTTTTGAGGGGCACCAGCCACACCCTAGACTCCCCAATCACTCAACCATGACAGTCATGGTTGAGTGGCTCCAAAGGTCATGCAGTGATGGAGCTGCTGAACATCAAGAGGGGCAAATATATACTTGATTTGTAAATTATAGTCACAGTTACCTTCTCTGTAGCATGAGTACCCTCCTAATATTGGAGGTAAATTTGGAGGGTACTCCTGCTATAGGGAAAGTATACCTGGAAGGCCAACTTCCTAGTGGCCCCCTCCAGAAACTGAAGAAGCTCCACCACTGCAGTACACATAAATTAATGACAAATAGCACTTGGCCGATTCTTTTTGCCCCTTTAGTTAGGGACCTCCACAGATCTGAGATGGTCCCTACAAAAAGCCTTCAAATAAGCATTATTGATTTTTTAAGAAGTCAAAA
Organism: Platynereis dumerilii; assembly: GCA_026936325.1. Classification (NCBI taxonomy): domain Eukaryota; kingdom Metazoa; phylum Annelida; class Polychaeta; order Phyllodocida; family Nereididae; genus Platynereis; species Platynereis dumerilii. The sequence goes on along the minus strand of JAPTHN010000023.1, from coordinate 1,270,231 downwards.
CATCCACTAAACTATCAACAATTTCGGTGTATCAACAAATGACTTCTTGTTGATGCATGTCTTCTAAGAAAAGTACCTGGAAGTCAAAGACGTATCTGGGCCATTCTCAAATTTCGGGACAACGGGTATAGGAAAATTGTCCTGTAACGGAGGGGACAATGTGGTAACGGAGGGGAATTTTGATGTAAAAAACCAAATGTAGGAACAGCAACAATAGGAAAAATGATAAAAGATTGATGTAACTATTATTTTCAGAAGTACTTCATCTCGTATCAGTAGATTTTTTGGTCCAAATGTCAATTTCTTGCTCATGATCTGGTAACGGAGTGGACGGTAACGGAGGGGAACAATTTTTTGCTTTTCGCTCATTACTGCTTTTTATTTTGGAGATTGGACATTAATGGACAAAATAATTGCAGAATATTAAAACCTGCCACCCTCAGCAACATATACATGAAATCGCTCTGTAAAATTATCATTGGTAAGCTTGGAAATGAAGGAAACGGAGGGGACATTTTAGTGGGACCAAAAACATTTTTTATGAACATTATGTCATAATTTATTGAATACATGTTTTATGAAGTCTGCAAGGCAGTGGTACTATGGCGCACATGCGTCTGATGATATTCAGTGAAAATAGCTCATAAAAAACAATAACGAACAGAGCCATAGCAAGTAACGGAGGGGACAAAAAAAATTGACATAAATTAGTGACACGACTATTGTATCAATTTAATCAATGAAATTATACCAAAAAAAAATTTAATATGAACTAAATATAAATTCAAGTCTATATTCCCATGAATCGTGCAAAGAAACTTTGAAAATAATGGTATATTAGGAGGAAAATGAACACTTGATTTTGTCATGTCAGGTCCAGTGACAGGGAAAAACCATTGATTTTGCACGGATTTCTGGACATAATGCAATAAAAAAAGTCTAATGAATGACTTTTTGCTCCAAATGCAGTGGTACTAAGTAGAAATATGAATAACAGATGCAGAGTGACGCTTCAGATATTTATCGCATTCATATTAATGTCAGGGAGCTAGAGTGACGCAAATTGTCCCGAAATTTGAGAATGACCCATCTACATCTGGCCTTGGTTTGGGGGGATGACATGCACATGCGTGAATGCCAAAAATACCCTTTAGACAATACAAGCGTATGCAATTCGAATTTGGAGATTACAGGAGCAGAGCCACTTTGCAAATAACACACAGATATGTCGCAAATGCAATAGTTGACCTTGTACATCTCACTTATTTTGACAATGTTCTGGCATGCAAAGTATTTTCTCTTTTATAGTATTTGCATATATATATATATTGAAGAAATACAAAACTATTGGCCAATTCTTCTTGTAATTTGATTAAAAGAGACTAAATTGACACTCAGAAATTGTTGACAGTTAAGTGGATGTTTTGACTTTATTGAACTGCCATGCCACTCTGCAAGCAATATAATGAAGTCTTTGATTCATGAAGCTCAGTACCAGATTGGCCAATCAATATATGGCAGATATTTCATATTAATTCACTTCAGTCATGTTTGTTGATCTGGCGTGACTTAGAATTCACGCATTAAGCCATACGTCTGTCTCTCTGTTTACCAACTGTCGTGATCCAAGCTGATGCTGTTTTATTTTGAAAACTGAATTACACTGGCTTTCCACTCAACCTAGCCCTCTGTTTTCCATGCCAGAAGTAGCAGGGACCACTGCAGCAGCAGTGCTTTTTGGTAGTAAGCCAATAGCTGGATACACTCTCTAGCCCAAAGGGTACTTGAACTGCTGTTTTAATATCAGGCAACCAAGGGTAGTTGAGGGAAGCAGAGGGCAAAGTCAGGAGTATTTGAAGGGAACCATAGTCAGTTGAGGGAACCCAGGGTTTGTTTGTTTGTGTTTTTACGCCTCTTCAGCACCTAAATGGGCTATATTGAGGGAACCAGGGTAGTTCAAGGGAGGTGAGGGTATAGTTGACAGGCAACAGAATGAAGTTGAGGGAAGTTGAGGGTAGGCTGAGGGTATATGCTGATGGTAAAATAGCTTAAGTTGAGGGTGCTAAGTTTATGAGAGGGTGTGGTAGGGGGGTGTAAAGTTACAGTGGCTTCATGTCATGACCTACTCTGCTCATCGACTTATAAATGTGTATCTGTTTGGTCTGGGATGGGCCATTCGGAAGAAATACTTATCTTTTTGTAAGGTAATGATACTCATCTTAAAGGCATGGTAATGATTCATTGTCAGATTTTGTTATCAAGACTCACAAAATGCTAATTTCATGGTGAACCATTCCTCTCTTTAACATAAGTGAAGCCACTTTAAAAGACAGTGTCCAGAGAATTTCAATTGACACAGTTTATCAGTAAATTACAACTCGATTATCGCTCTGAACAGACCACAGAGCATAACAACTGACAAGGGAATTGAAAACACATGGATGTTGTGCTGAACAACCAGTCAAGGTCTACCTTATTTCCTTCAAGGTCAATTTTGCTAAAAACAACTCATAACGGATATATCACTTAGCTATTTATAATGTTATGTCTGTAGTAAATAAGGAAGAATAGGGGAAAACTATTAAAAGCAAGGTTACCTTAAGTATAATAATATGCTAGTCATCGAAATTGTAAACATTCGCGACACTGTATTATGAGACACTCTGTTATAAGAATTGTTTTGTGTGACTATCTTTCTCCCAAGAAGCAATATTCTAGTGTATTTTGCACCAAGAAGAGAGACAGCATCCCTATAAAAGTTTCCGGTGACCTAATTATGCAACACTGGCTCTGAGGTCATGACTTCGAATCGAATCTCATGTGAAGGTGGTTTGGAGGTATTCCAAAGGCATGGAAGGTATTTCAGAGGTGTAGCAAACATCTCAGAGTTGCATGGGGAATTTCAGAGCAAATCCCATACCTTAATTGCAGATAAAATATGTTTTTTTTCTGTAGCACATTGATATTCAACAATTTATTTATACACAAATTTGGAAACCTATGCATTCCTGTCATGATGCCATTGGTCCATTCTATAACAGGGAATAAACCAGAAACTTTCTTTTTTGCCAAATATTTAAATATAATTGGCAGATTAACCAATTTCTTGATTCTGACACATTCCCGCCTTGGGTTTGATTTTTGCTAAGATCATGTGGTAAAAAATGATTATATTCCAGCTGTAGACATAGAAAGATGGACCCATTTCAAAACAAGAAGAACCATAAGAAAGTTTGTATAGGGAGAGCAGGGCACAGTGAGACACTTTTTTTATTTTCAAGTGTTCCAAAATGTTGGCAGTAACTAGTTAAATGAGACCAAGTCAACATTATAGATAATTACGTTGGGTATATTGTCCCGTAGTTTCAGGTTCCTACCTTTTACAGGTTTGGAGAAATTTTTAGTTACGTCCATGCTCGTTTAGTGTCCGCATGAGACCTACCCTAATTGGGGTTTACTCAAGGAGGGGTATACAAACAAGCAGAGACACAACACTTCCTGACTGCAAAAGGAGAAATCTTATAACACAGGGTTCACTGCATTTGCTAAATATGTCACCTTTCCTGCCTGAATCGTTGTTTTGAAGTCTTTTTGTTTCTTGCCAGTTGCAATTTGCTCAGACCTTGCTGCTCTGCCTTGAATAGCAATTACTCAATCTGTTCTAAATGGCATTTCTTTACCTGCACCCTGGGGTATCTTCTCATCCAATCAACAGCCTCTTGCCCTTTTCCAACAAATGCTATCACCTCCAGTTGATTCCAGGATCATTGCCTCAGAGAAAACAAGGGTTAACTGTGTGCCCAGAATGCTGATCAAGTGGAATTAGAAGGTTCAAGGCGGAACGGGCCTAAAAGGCAAATGTCAGCAAAAGCTAGGCTGTATTATATATGGTACAGCATACCACAGTGACTAATGTTATAATAGTTATGCTATATTGTGAAAAACAAGCACATTCACACTTAGACTTGCCATGCATGACTAGATTTGTGTAAGAGCAAGCAACGTTTGACCAAATTTCATTATCCAATTTCATATGCTGTTCCAAATGGTGTGTCTTCAGAATCACTGATTTTCATTAAATTATATCATCTGCCTATTTGTTAGAAGGCTGGTATGAATTGTATAGGTGTTCACTAAACGATTAATCTGAGGCATATTAATAGGGGAAACCACATAATATAAACATATATATATATATTGCATGGATGATACCTGATTCGTCTTCAGGATGAAGCAGAGGTTTTATATAAATTTAATAAGTAAAACATCACCACATATAACCATCAGACAGCTTCGATCAGACATCTTATATCTGATATGATTTCATAATAACTTTTATAAAAAATGTGTCTGGCAGATCTGAAATTACTTAGGAAATCTTTCATTTCCTTTTACTCCCATTTGAGTGCATGGCGTTCACGTTGAAGCAGTCAGAAGGAAAACAAAATAGCGCTTAAGAGAAGCATCCGGCATTTCATTATTTTCTGTTTCAAGATTGCCAACATTGCCCCCACATATATACATATATAGTACCAATCAAATTACCAACAAGACAGATGAAGTCCGGAAGTATCAAAAAGATGAAGAAATCAAAATCATAACAAAAAGGGGAAAAAACATAATTTTCTGAAGCTAACTATGGTCCTATACTGTGGCGACTCAAGCGTCATTTCTTCACAGGAGCAAATAATTGGTGGACCAGCAAAAAAAAAGCAAGGCCAGCCACACTGTAATATTTGAAATTTTGAGTTTGCTTCTCACATATGGCATAATTTTCTCAAATGTCTTTTGCATCACCCCGATATGGGGTGTATCTACTGACCTTGCATGCATCTCACCCAACCTGCCTCTCCCTCCTTGCTTGCTGCACTGTAAAATTTGAATCTTGAGTCAGTTTACCTGATGGAGTGAGATAGTTGCACAATATATTGCTGTTTAAAGTTTTGATAATTTGTCCGATATCAAAACTTAAAGCAACCAAGTCACTCAATCAATAAAACTGACTAAAAATGCAAATTTTACAGTGCAGGAAGCAAGGTAGGGAAGAGGCAGGTTAGTTGATGCACGGTTAGTTGATACACCCCATCTCCGGGTGATACAAATGATCATTTGAGAAAATTGTGCCATATATCATGAGAAGCAGAATGGTGGATCAAAATGCTGCAGACACTTTCAGACTGACAACATTGGCAAAGAAAAAACTGCTTCCGAATGTGAAGAGCGACGATCAAGTTCTGGAAGAGGGAAATGGGTTCAACAAATGACACTCTTAAAAGATATCTCTGAAATGACAAAGTTGGTTCTCATCAGGCATTGCTCATGTGGGGAAGATTTTAATGGTCTGAACAATTTGCTAAAAGGAACTTGGTTATCCCCTTGCGTCTCCCTCAGGATGGAGTTGTGAAAGTGGTTTGCCACCTGTTACAGAACTTTACAGGGGAAAAGTTTTCCAGTTTTATGCGCTGCAACAACTTCAAGCTGTTTAATGTTAAGGAGAGAAAAAGTAACTCAGACAACTTCCAGAAGTTTGCGTTGTATTGGAGTTGACTTCTGGATGTGCCATTATTTTTCAGTCCAATTTTGGTTTGCTTGTAATCTGAAAGAAAATACACCCAATATTGATCCATGATTGTTGTGGAAAGGTATTGTTTGCGTTGACTTAATCTTGACCTCAAATTTGAGAATCAAGTCCCATTCATAAGCGCAGGTGTATAGATTATACCCTATAGATCAAGCACTTGAAACACTGGACTGGTCATCTGCCATGCGTCATGTATTTATAAGCAAACAGCAATGAAAATCATTTGAAATGGACCTTCAATAATAACTCCTACATGTAACCGATTAAGCTGAAGAAAATAAAAAGCCTGACTAACCCGTCATGAATTTCAAAGTCACATAAAAAATTATAAGGTATGGCAATTTGCTAGATGGATAGATAAATAGACTGCCAAGTGCAGCCCTCCCAATTCAGTACTGGATGTCCAGAAGAGTGGATTAGCGAGATAGGAGAGAGAGAGGGTCAGCTTAATTGGGAGTATTCAACAAGTTGGACATAAATTTACTCCCATCAGAGGGATCTTTTATTAGGCCTTATTGGGCTGCCAATTTAGCGTCTCATCTAACTTGACTTAAGGTTAACTTGACTGGCGGTGGCTGGAAATGGCAGCAGCTCTGGGCTCTACTCAAAACCCTGACGTTCCAGAAAAATTCTGATTGCAGATTTGGAGTCAGCATGCTCGAATTGGGTCTATAGAGGTATTTTTCCTCAGTCCGCAAAATGGTTGTTGATCAGTGTTATCACAGTCCAGCCAAAACCCGAATTGATTAATTACACAAACATGATTTTGTCTTCTATCGATTACTATAGGTTCAAATCAACGTACTACTCGTGTACTTCTGATGAAATTGCAGGGTCAAAATGTTTAGGGGATTACACTGTGCTTTAACCTTCATGTAAAGAATATTGGAATTATATGGAAAGAAAATCTCACAAACAACCCTCAGCACCATGAGTGACGTTGTGGCCCATTCAGTATAAATTCTAAAAAGTATCTGAGGCTTTTTTCCTCACACATTTCCTTGTGATCAATTTTGGGCACTTTTTTCTCTCTGATCTCTCCATAAAAGGCTCAGAACATCATTTCAGCTTTTGATTTATAGAGATATCAATGCAACATAAGCTGGTGCTTTATTGCCCAGATTGTTTTCAAGAGAATTTATGGTCTAAATCTCGGCAAGGTTCAACGGTGTATACATTTATTGAGTGTGACTGAGAGCGCTTTCAAAATTGCAACAATATGTCAAAATTGTCAATGCTTCATCACCGAAACTTCAGAGAATATAGAATTCTGAAGAAGGAAATTGCCAATCTACGTTGTGATGATGTTACAAGTAGTTTTTGAGCTTGTATGAGGTGGCATACAAGTCTTTTTAACTGGTAGAAAAGTTATATAAGTTATTGGCTCACTTGCTTTCCACCCTATAATTTAAAGCAGCAGATTAGAAAATATCTAACACATATTTGATATTAATTAACAGCTCTGTCTTGTTTGTTGATTTAATGATACTTTGATTTCAAGTCTAAATTCATAATCTCGCTGCGAGTTAGTCTGGTTGTTTACTGCTTTTACACGTTTTACTAATATTCATCATGTTTCCAGATTCTCCGATTATCGAAAGATTATATGCAACAGCTTTTCTATTCAAAAATATTTGTAAAACACGCCTTCATGAAAAATCAATATGCTTATTGTGATGGAATGACAGTGATGGCAGTGAGGCTTTTTGATCTGTTGGCTTCTTGCAATTAATCTTAACTTTAAATGGCTTGCAACGTGCTCCTTAAAAAAGCACCTCCCAAAAACATCATCTATCAGTAAAACATAACCAGATTATCTCTCTGAACAGACCACTGAACACAACATCCTACAAGGAAATTTATGACACATGGCTGTTCTGTTGAGTAAATGAACAAGGTCTGACATATGTTCAAGGTTGCAAACTGGGAGGGATGAGTAATTAGTAGAACGTCAGGTATATCGGACCACTTAAGAAGTCAAAACATCCACTTAACTATCCACAATGTCTGCGTATCAACAAATGACTTTGTATAATTATTGCTGATGTGTGTCTCCTAAGAAAAGTACCTAGAAATCATGCAGGGACGTATCTAGATGTGGCCTGAATACCAATAATACCCTATAGACAATACAAGCATATGCAATGCGATTTTGGAGATTGCAGGGGCAGAGTCATTATACAAATAACACACAGATATGGTGCAAAGGCACCATGTTGACCTTGTACATCTCACTTATTTTAACAATGTTCTGGCATGTAAAGTATTTTCTCTTTTTAAAGTGTTTGCATAATTATTTTGAAGAAATACAAAACCAGTGGGAGCACAGGCATTTCAATCATTTGTCAACACATCTCTATGGCTTGCATGATACTGGCCTCCTTAAACAGTACAAGGAAGTTGGGAAAGTCTGGGCAATTCCCTTGAATCAGCCACCCTGCACCCAATAGGCATAACATTACTGCAGGGTGGTCGATTCAGGCTTTCCAACCTTTGTGTATCTGTACCACTGGTAGTGTGGTCTAGTGCAGAAATGTTGTGAACAATTGTGATGCCTGGAGGTGGGAGCCTATTCCAAGGTCACATGACTAATTCTATTTAAAATACAACCATAGCAGTGATCACGAGCTGTTATACATTGTGTGTTACTATGTGTGCTTTTAGTAGAGATGAGATAAAAATACAATGTATAATATAAGAATCTGCATCTTATGGAACAAACAACACACAACAATAACTATGAAGTTTGAGAAAATGTTTTTCATAGTCAACTGTCAAATTTGATAGAACCTGTGAAAAATACATCACAACACACATGTCCACTGTCCAGAGCATTTCTTGGACTTGTCATATGCTAGAATATGGATGGATTAAATCGATTTACAAGCCCTGATATACTATGTCTATCAATGACTGGTACTTCCGCTCATGATGACATGGGGCAAATGTGCGGTGTTCTGCGACACTTCCCATCTTTTCCATGTTAATTTTGGGGTTATGGCTCAACAGCCTCCCTAAATACTCCACGGCCAGAATTTGGAAAAAACCCTCAGATAAAGACTGTCAAGAGCTGGTCAAATTGTGGTAAGTGGAATCCGAGGACGGTTTCATTACAAGTAAAATCACACACTGTGATTCATAATGATGATGATGCATCATGCTCATACCATTCTTCTCATAATTTGATTCAAAGAGACTAACATTAAGGCTGAAACTCAGAAATTTTTAACAGTTAAGTAGATGTTTTCACTTCAGTCATGTTTGTTGATCTGGCGTGACTTAAAATTCACGCATAAAGCCATACGTCTGTCTCTCTGTTTACCAACTGTCATGATCCAAGCTGATGCTGTTTTATTTTGAATGCTGAATTACACTGGCTTTCCACTCAACCTAGCCCTCTGTTTTCCATGCTAGAAGTGGCAGGAACCACTGGAGCTGTGGTGGTTTTTGGTAGTAAGCTACCGCAGGATACACCCTCTTGCCCAAAGGATACTTGAACTTCTGTTTTAATATCGGGCAACCAAGGGTAGTTGAGGGAAGCAGAGGGCAAAGTCAAGAGTAGTTGATGGAAGGTGAGGGTATACTGGTATAGTTGATGGGCAATGGAATGTAGTTGAGGGTAGGCTGAGGGTAGGCTGAGGCTATAGGCTGGTGGTACTAAGTTTATGTGAGGGTGTGGGGGTATAAAGTTACAGGGGCTTCATGCCATGACCTACTCTGCTCATCGACTTATGTGTATCTGTTTGGTCTGGTATGGGCCATTCGGAACAAATACCTAATGTTTTGTAAGGTGATGATGCCCATCTTAAAGGCATGGTAATGATACATTATCAGATTAAGTTATCAAGACTCACGAAATGCTATTTTCATGGTGAACCATTCCTCTCTTTAATCATTGGTGAAGCCATTTTAAAAGGCAGTGTCCAGAGAATTTCAATTGACACAGTTTATCAGTAAATTACAACTCGATTATCTCTCTGAACAGACCACAGAGCACAACATCTAACAAGGAAATTGAATACACATGGCCGTTCTGCTGAACAACCAGTCAAGGTCTGCCTTATTTCCTTCAAGGTCAGTTTTGCTCAAAACAACTCATATAATGGATATATCACTAAGCTATTTATAATGTCATGTCGGTAGTAAATAAGGAAGAATAGGGGAAAACTATTCAAAGCAAGGTTACCTTAAGCATAATAATATGCTAATCATCGAAATTGTAAACATTCGGGAAATTAATTTTTAACTTGAAAATCTATTGGTCCCTGTATTATGAGACACTCTGCTATAAGAATTGTCTTGTGTGACCGCCTTCCTCCCACACTAAGCAATATTCTAGTGCATTTTGCACCCAGAAGAGAGACAGCATCCCTATAAGAGTTCCCTGTGACCTAATTATGCAACACTAGCTCTGAGGTCATGACTTGAATCGAATCTCATGTGAAAGGTGCTCTGGTGGTTTGGAGGTATTCCAAAGGCATGGAAGGTATTTCAGAGGTGTAGCAGGCATTTCAGGGTTGCATGGGGAATTTCAGAGATCCAAGACCCTAATTGCAGATAAGATTGTTTCACAGGATTACAATTTTGTGAACCTCATATTTTTTCTGTAGCACATTGATATTCAACAATTTATTTATACACAAATTTGGAAACCTATGCATTCCTGTCATGATGCCATTGGTCCATTCTATAACAGGGAATAAACCAGAAACTTTCTTTTTTGCCAAATATTTAAATATAATTGCCAGATTAACCCATATCTTGATTCTGACGCATTCCCGCCTTGGGTATGACTTTTTCCAAAATTATTTGGTAAGAATTGATTATATTCCACCTGTAGACAAAGAAAGATGGACCAATTTGAAAACAAGAAGAACCATAAGATAGTTTGCGAGCGGGGCACAGTGAGACACTTTTCTTATTTTCAAGTGTTCCAAAATGTTGGCAGTAACTAGTTAAATTAGATCAAGTTCACATTATAGATAATGACGTTGGGTATATTGTCAGGTTCCTACCTTTTACAGGTTTGGAGAAATTTTTAGTTACGTCCGTGCTCGTTTAGTGTCCGCATGAGAGCTACCGTAATTGGGGTTTACTCAAGGATAGGTATACAAACAAGCAGAGACACACCACTTCCTGACTGCAGAAGGAGAAATCTTATAACACAGGGTCCACTGTATCTGCTAAATATGTCACCTTTCCTGCCTGAATCGTTGTTTTGAAGTCTTTTTGTTTCTTACAAGTTGCAATTTGCTCAGACCTTGCTGGTCTGCCTTGAATAGCAATTACTCAATCTGTTCTAAATGGCATTTCTTTACCTGCACCCTGGGGTATCTTCTCATCCAATCAACAGCCTCTTGCCCTTTTCCAACAAATGCTATCACCTCCAGTTGATTCCAGGATCATTGCCTCAGAGAAAACAAGGGTTAACTGTGTGCCCAGAATGCTGATCAAGTGGAATTAGTAGGTTCAAGGCGGAACGGGCCTAAAAGGCAAATGTCAGCAAAGGCTAGGCTGTATTATATATGGTACAGCATTAAACATTCACTGACTGATTTTATAATATAGGAAAAACAAACACATTCACCCTTAGGCATGCCATGAATGACTAGGGACCGTTCAGACTTGGAGGGGGGGTGGGAGTTTTGCTCGAACTTCCCGTCAAAAATGCTACCCCCCTTAGGTATCATGCGAATTTTTAGTACCCCGCCCTTTGGTTTCATGCGTATTTTTAGTACCCCCCCCCCTTGACATACAAAGCAATACACACGTACATACTGTTACACAAGGTCACACATACAGTTTCCCATCATTTCGCGGAATTTTGCGTGTAAAAAGTCTAGATAAAGTGAGTTTATGCGTGTTTTATAACATTTTTTGTTTGTTAAAATTTCTTATCCCCCACTTGGAAGTGTTGCAAAAAATTAGTACCCACCTTGAAACGTGTGTGAAAAGTTAGTACCCCCTCGGGCAAAACTTCTGAATGGTCCCCTAGATTTGTGTAAGAGCAAGCAACGTTTGACCAAATTTCATTATCCGATTTCATATGCTGTTCCAAATGGTGTGTCTTCAGAATCACTGATTTTCATTAAATTATATCATCTGCCTATTTGTTAGAAGGTTTGCCTGAATTTCAAGTGTTCACTAAACGATTAATCTGAGGCATATTAATAGGGGAAACCACATAATATAAACATATATATATATGGATATTGCATGGATGATACCTGATTCGTCTTCAGGATGAAGCAGAGGTTTTGTGGTGTAGTGGTGCACTGTATAAATTTAACAAGTAAAACATCACAACATACATAACCATCAGACAGCTTCGATCAGACATCTTATATCTGATATGATTTCATAATAACTTAAAAGTGTCTGACATAGTAAATCTGTCATATCCTTTTACTCCATTTGAGTGCATGGCGTTCACGTTGAAGCAGTCAGAAGGAAAACAAAATAGCGCTTAAGAGAAGCATCCATTATTTAATTTTATCTGTCTAAAGATTGCCAACATTGCCCCCACATATATATAATATATATAGTACCAATCAAATTACCAACAAGACAGATGAAGTCTGGAAGTATCAAAAAGATGAAGAAATCGAAATCATAACAAAAAGGGGAAAAAAGCGTAATTTTCTGAAGCTAACTATGGTCCTGTACAGTGGCGGCTCAAGCATAGTTTCTTGAGAGGAGCAAATAATTGATGGCCCAGCAAAAAAAGACAAGGCCAGCCACGCTGTAAAATTGGAAATTTTGAGTTTGCCGGAACAATTTTCTCAAATCATTTGTATCACCCGAATTGGGGTGTATCAACTAACCGTGCATCAACTAACCTGCCTCCTCCCTACCTTGCTTCCTGCACTGTAAAATTAGCATTTTTAGTCAGTTTTATTGATTGAGTGAGATAGTTGCACAACATCTTTGAGCTAACATAGCTTGCTGTTTAAAGTTATGATAATTTGTCCTGTCATCAAAACTTAAATCAACAAAGGTCAAAGGAATTGTGCAACCATGTCACTCAATCAGTTTAACTGACTCAAAATTCAAATTTTACAGTGCAGGGGAGAGGCAGGTTAGTTGAGATGCATGGTTAGTTGATGCACCCCATCTCCGGGTGATACAAATGATAATTTGAGAAAATTGTGCCATATATGAGAAGCAGAATGGTGGATCAAAATGCTGCAGACACTTTCAGACTGACAACATTGGCAAAGAAAAAACTGCTTCCGAATGTGAAGAGCGGCGATCAAGTTCTGGAAGATGGGAAATGGCTTCAACAAATGACACTCTTAAAGAAATCTCTGAAATGACAAAGCTGGTTCTCATCAGGCAATGCTCATGTGGAGAAGATTTTAATGGTCTGAACAATTTGCTAAAAGGAACTTGGTTATCCCCTTGCGTCTCCCTCAGGATGGAGTTGTGAAAGTGGTTTGCCACCTGTTACAGAACTTTACAGGGGAAAAGTTTTCCAGTTTTATGCGCTGCAATTACTTCAAGCTGTTTAATGTTAAGGAGATAAAAATTAACACAGACGACTTCCAGAAGTTTGCGTTGTATTGGAGTTAACTTCTGGATGTGCCATTATTTTTCAGTCAAATTTTGGTTTGCTTGTAACCTGAAAGAAAATACACCCACTATTGATCTATGATTGTTGTGGAAAGGTAGCGTTGACTCAATCTTGACCTTAAATTTGATCAAACAAAATCTATTAAAAAAATAGTCATAAGACCATGTCGAGATAAAAAATGTTTCTTGAGAAAACAAACAAATTATTCTGCAATAATACAAGAACGTAGCTAAAATAATTACTTGAAGGCAAGCAGATTGGTCATGTAATGGATCCATTCTCCTGATCAAAAGAGAAGGCTTCTAAGAAGATCAGGTTAATAGAATTGCCCTGCCAGACACGACCTGTGAGGAACGCAGATCATTTTACTCAAGCCTTCATTATGTAAGGAAATATTCAGTTAATCAACTGAATGATCTAACAAGTATTTGAAGGATATCCGAAGGAACAATGTGGAGAATAATTATGAAATTATGAGAATATTGAATATAGAGCGTACCATTCTTTATATGACTTTTATTTTCAAGGTTTTTTGGGTCAAAATTAGTCTCTTCAAGAATATACATCTACATGTCCTGTGGTGGATTGCAAAGTTCCTTCATCCCTAGCTGTTACCCTATACTGACCTAATTACTCATAATGACATTTAAGACACATATAACAAGCATTTTATCAAAAGCTGATTCAGAATGTTCAATTGGTCCTGCAGTGGATAAAAGGTTCCACAATTGGTCCTGGGGTGGAATGGACGGTTCTCCAGGCCATGAGACCCTATAGGCCTATACGCCCTGAGTAAGGCACATACTGACTTTAGGTAGGTATTTCCACCATCATCTTCATTATTTCAACCCATTTCTGAATTGGTCCTGGGTTAAAGAATTAGGTTCCACCATTGGTCCTGTGGTGGATAGTTTGTGGCGCAAGTTCTTGCAGTTGCAGATCAGGAGCATGAGCCCTGGACCACTTAAGATAGAAAGTAATATTTTGACGAAATATGTGAAGATGCAGGCCAGCCAACGACGGAACATGACTCTGCCCCCAGTAGACAACCTTGATCCGCAACTGTTCAGAGTTCATTGTGCAGATATAGAAAAATCAATAGAAATGACATTTCAACTTTTATCGGTATCAACATGTATTGTCATGTAAGGAGCATAGATCGAGCGGGCAGGCTACTCCAACAAAAAGCTGCTTAGGAAGATCTTGGAGCAAACTACATGAGATGGAAAATTGAATTAAGATTAAGGAATTTATGGACAAATGAAGCATAAATGACTGATAACAACATGAGGTCCAGGGAGGAAGAACCAAACATGAAGTTGATAGCAATGATAATATTAAGATTTGAGTTTAAGGCCAGCCTAGCTCTTTATGGTTTAACCAGAAAAGGGGAAGCTTTCTTTAAAAGTGAATTTCACACATACACATATAAATATTGTTCTGTGGCAGTGGCACCGCTGCCCTCTGTCCTGTGCCAAGGATGGCTCAAACCCTGTTTACCATGAGGTAATCACAAAGTTATTGCTATATTGTAGGATTTTAGGGCCCTATGACTATATATATAATCATGCAAATTAATTCCATCATAGAAAGGATGAAACAGTGCTTAAGGGGCCGACCAGACGATAGTTGGGGGGGCTATGGACTTTACCCCGGGACAAACTTTTTTTTTGTTCGCGGAGCAATTTTTTCATCGGAATTTTAACATTGCGGTACCCTAGCTACAGGTGGAGACCAACTTTTTTTAATTTCCATGTGCAGAACAAACTTTTTTTTCAGTGTCAAGTGGGAAACAATCTTTTTTTTCCACCAAATGTCCATAGCCCCCCCCCCCCCCCAGAAGATCATCTGGTCGGCCCCTAACGCCTATAAGCCCTCTGAAGACATGCACAATAACACTAAATGCGTGAGAAAATAGACCTTTACCTACTGTAATTTGATAGAAAAAGGATTTGATTGTTGTAAAATTCCAAAGCTCTTAGGATGAAACAGAAGATAGCAGAAGATAGATATATGTCTTTGGAAAATCTCTGATTTAGTGACTGTGTATGCGTCCTTGATAGAGACATCTCTTATGCAAGCATCATTGTTGGAGCAAAACAATGCAAATAAGAGAAACAAAGATGTACCCCACAAAGAGGAGTAACAAGGATATGGCTTTGTGTGCGCATGTGGCAGAATACATTAGCTTGGAATAGATACCATCCAGAATGTATCAGCAGTCATGAGACCTCCGAAAAAAAGAAAAATATTTCTTCTTCATTCAAAATGAGGAAAAAATCTTAGATTGAATGTAAGAAATGGTAAGTTTGGGTGACCATTTAATAATCAGAGGCGCTTGGAGCTTGCCTCGGCGGGTCATTATTTATTTCGTGGTATTGGTGCCCATAATTATTCATTTCAAGCCTGAGAAGTCCCCGAATATATTCATTCCTAAATCAAGCAACGCTTTGATATAATTCAAGACTGCAAAGAGGGAATTTACTTATTTCACCAACACAGAGCAAGAAATTATTTATTTCAAAAAACCAAAAAAACTCCAGGCCCCTCCCTTATGTTTGCAAAAGATAAATATTATTACAGCTAGTCAACTTGTTATATGGAAGCATGACACAATTTCTCTACAATTAAATGAAATGTGAACTTTGTGATTGTGCCAGCTGACAAAGTGTCATGATCAAACTTATATAATGGGAACCCTGTCTACAAGTTGACAACTATTTGCTGCCATTTGCTGCAAAATTCGCGAGCTCCTGTGAGCGGTTAACAGAATTTCAATCTCTGGAAGAAACCAGGACAGTGTGGAAGAAACCAGGACAGTTCCATCATTTGGTGATGGTCTAGTTTATTTCCAAAAACTATTAGTGTCTGATCTGACTTTTATTTGGTTTGCTTCAATTTTAAGCAGACAGCTTGTAAATACCAAAATAAGTTGGAACTATTCTTTATCATGGAGGATGTATACATTGTAGCTCACATATCATGCCAGTATAGAGGGGGCCACTTGTGGCTTGGACAGGACATTTTGTTGAGTGTCACACATCTTTTATGACATTGTAGATTATATTGTTGTCCTAGTTAATAAATCTCCATAAAGTAACAGAATAAATACAATTGAGCATTATTGATGTCACAAAGCAAAAACATTGGCTTTGCATAGACACGTGAATAATTGAGAGAGCATTCTTTTTTAAAAACTTTTCATGCTAAAGTTTCAAAATTTTCTTTTTGTCTCATGATTTCCAAACATTTTCATTAAAAGCAGCGGACAGGATATTTACCAGCAACCATGCTTTTTGAAAGTAGTTTGGCATAGTAATATGGACAGCTGTTGTGCGACCAAAACAGATCAAATTATTGTTGACCAAATTCGATTTTCCAGGGACTGTCAGCATTCTGCTGCCATTGTCAGTCCCGCACGGTGACAGTAAAACTCAAGTGTAAATTCTCATTGGAAGATTATATCAGAAAATTGTAATTCTAGAAGACGCGTGCTAGCTGCCACTCTGCCACATAGGCCAGTCTGCCCCTGCCTATTTCGTCAGTAAAACCTTGACTTTTAATTTAAGGAAGCTGTCTGATCTTGAAAAGCTATTTAGGAACGTTCAAGGTCCACAATTTAGCGGATTTTCTCATTAGATTTCGTACGGTGTATTAAATCTATTCTTTCTTGTATAGTATTTTTTTTTGTTCTACAATAGACAGAAAAAAGAGAAAAACAGCTGTTTTGTAAGTGCAGCCCTCTGAGCCCTCATCTAAGCAGCTTGTTAGAGTTGATTGATGAGATTAGAGAGATAACGGGAGTCCTCAATGAGTTATCCCCTGCGAGAGATCTTTTATTTCAAAATGCGTGAAAATGAAATCTCAGCTTCTTCGTGATGTGCTGCGATTGTGCATTCGACACAGAGCCTATAAATTTCAGTTGCTGAAGCAAAGCTCAAATGTTAAATCTAATAGCTTGTTTGATCAAATTAATTTTTATTGTATGACTGCTATGCTAGAGTGATGCTGATTGGCCAAAATCAGTCACATGACGGCATCATAAAAAATCATTCTGCATAAATCCAAAAATTTCTTTTCGAAAAAAATTGTTCTCAAATTTCCCTTAAAAAAAAATCCAAAGTAGGCCTTTATAATATATTGGGCTTATATTATGAGGTTTAACCATGGGTAGGTGCAGTACATCGCAGTATTCTCCCCGAGACCCCAGTATATCCCCGAGGTCAGTGTCAGAATCTGCTGTTGTAGAATGGAACATTATGTTGGAAGCATAGTGGTAATGTAAATAAAAAAATACGGCACTTACTATCAGGCTATATGAAAATTTATTTGGACTCGTAAATTCATATTGAACTTACTCGGGCTGTCACCCTGTTCAATATGAATTTCCTCGTCCAAATAAATGTTCATATTGCACTCATATCATGCAATATTTGTATAATATTTAGTCAATTTGTTCCGTTTGACCAATAAATGTGAGTGAGGTTCTTATCATGTGATAATTATTTCAATGTTGTCATTCAAAATTGAATATGATTCACAACTGCCAGAAGAGCATACTTTTATTGTATAAAGTAAAAGAAACATTTCAAGTTCAGCATTCACTTAAAATGCAACAGATATTGTGGTGACTTGAACTGATGGCTTAAATTTACTCACAAAGAAGATCTCAATTAGGTCGCTTTATTTGAGCTTCAAGTTCCACAAGCACATGGCATAACACATGGCTCACTCAGATGTGCACATTGTATTAACAGGATTGGGCTTTGGTTCGGCTTCTTCGGCTAACAAGATCTTTTTAAGATTGAGTGCAATAACTCGGATTCTTCCATGTGCAGATGGGGGGGGGGGGGAGTGTTGGTCTAGCGGCATCATTCTAGGCTGCCAATCGCTGGGTCCCGGGTTCTCGGGTCACCTGGGCCTATGTTGGACGGCTGTTTAAATCATCGTTCGCCTCATTGCCGTGTCCTCCTCCTGTCCTAATTAGCCTACCAAGTGCATAAATACAGGACATAAAGCCCCTATCATCCATCCATGTGCAGACGGATGAGGCTTTGGATGGCACAGCGAGCTTCAGCAACTTTGGGGTTAAAAAAATTGACCAAGAAAACGCTAACAGCATCCACATGGATTATAGTGCTCAGCATGTGTCTGCAACATACCCAAGGCAGCATTAAATATTAGAACTGTCCTTGCTTCATCACTCAGCACCTTAGCTATCAATTATTCATGTGTGGACAGTCGGGTGCTTTTCGACCCCAAATATTCATTTCCAGTTCAAGCCACGCTTTGTTAAGAAGTACCCCACTACCCCTGCCAAAAATTGTATATCTCAAGATTGTCTTGAAAAGAATATATTTATTTCTCAAAAAATTGGACCAGAAATCATTTATTTTTAAAGAACTCTAATCCTCCCTTTCGATATTGAAGGGTGGCCCCCTAAATGTAAATAAGTGCAATACGAGGTAAAGGGCAAGCAATTTGGTAATTAATGGATCAAGCTGATCAAATGATGCAGATCCAAGATTACTAATGATTACTGCACACAGCTTGATGAAATTAACTTGTCATGATCAGCTGAAGTAATAGTACATCTGTTGAACTGTTCCATTGCAGCATCCGGTGGATCATTTACTAAAACCTTTTAGAGAAATGAGTAAAAGCAAAGATGGCACGAAGCACGAATTCATGGAAGTCCAAAGTCCAAGGTAGCTTAATTTGAGTCTTTAATGAGATGAGTCAGTCTTGACTTGAGGCAGTCCCTTGGCCAATTGTTCATGTTATGACCTTGTGACAAATGTGTCATTGTATCATAAGCACCACCAACAGAGCTCATCACACATCATTCACAGGCCAGGATGTGGCATTACAAGGCATTGTTCCTTCACTGACCAATAATTGCCCATTCATGCCATAGAAATATTGAATGTCCTCTTATCTGCTTTGTTAGACACTCTTGGCAACTGTATTGGCAGCAATCAGCCCAAGGTATGAAACAGCAACAATCATTGACACATTCAGACTCAGGGCTTTGCATATGTCAATCATCAATATATCTCATTAGAAACAAATTGAATAAATTGATCATTCCAGTGTTTTGAATTTTAAAAGATGAATGCTGCAATAGATATAACTCTTCTCAGCATGTCTGAATTGTTTGGCATATTCAGAATGTAAACTTTGTCATACAAGTATGATGAGATGACAGGGAGTCTGGTAAAACTCTTATTTCTTCAGAGATATCCTGTTTGATGGTTCACTCGGCAGCAATTTTATTCCAGCAGTGTGATTTCATCTTGTCACTTCAGACCTATAGTGGCTGCACAAACAAGCACTCTTCACCATCACATCACCAAGAACTCATTGATATTGCGGAAGAGACTTACAGGTCCCATAGAGATGTAAGGTCTCTTTGGTTGCACAATGACATCACCAATTACATCCTTGACAACGATTAAGCCTTGTAGTCATTTGGCTTCATCTTTCTGCTATGACGTCAGGTCTTGTTCTGCAGTTGACACTCTGGCTTCTCCCATAACTCATTCCCAGTGGAAGATATCTACAATATGAGTAGGCCCTACATGTATGTAGATCCAGACACAATACACTCTTGGTCATAAATATATCTTTGGGGTATTTGGGTACATAATATAGTGAATTTTAGAATGTCAGCAAGATCCATTTCAAAGGACCATTCCCTCTTTGAAAGGTTCAAATATATTTTCTGCTGGCATTTCGAAATTTATTAACCTAACCGGTCAAAATAATATCTTTTGCAGCGATGAAAAACTATGTCACTCCTAATAGACCGGCAGCCCAGGGGCTCTAGCCTAGTCGAACGAGGTACCACTAACAGAGCATATGGGTATAAAGGGAATAATAAGGCGCACCAGAAAACCCATTTCTGGCGCGGCGTATCGGTCGCGTTTACCCCTGGCGGCCATTTTCCAAGATGGCCGTCATAAAAATAAGTGCATGCGGTTTTTGGTCTAGATCTTTAATGGCTTATCCGATTTTTATAATTTTTAGGTCAAAGTATATGTATTTCAATATTCCCAATGCAATGATGTCATAAAAATTTCAATATTGTAAGCAATTCATGCTGTTTTTAAGGATCAAATGCACAAAAGTGAAAAATTTGAAAAAAAATCAAGATTCTCTGGCAAAATAAGGCATCATAGTCAATGAATGGTTGGTTTTAGGGTAAAAATAACATCATAAAAAACTTCCTGACATAAAGAAATACCAGAAACCATGTCTTATTTGTTGCTGTGTGACATTTAGTGTTGAAGATATTCCCATTTACATGACTAGTCACGTCAAGTGAGAATTGTGTCGTGACGACGTCTCGTTTCAGCAGTGGTGCATCTTATGTGTCTGATTTAGCATAACTCTCCAACAGCTTATCAGATTTTTATAATTTTTGGGTCAAAATATATTTTTTTAAATATGCCCAATCCAATGGTCATGCCAAAAATAGTAAATCACAAGTATTTTATATTCTTTCTAATGATCATTTGTAAAAAAAATTAAAAAAATAAGGAAAAATTCAGGATTTCCAGGCAAAACAAGGCATCTTATGACTTGTATTGTTGACTTTAGAGTAAAAATGCCACCTTTAATCAATTCCAAATGTTCTAAAATGTCAGCAGGTATGCCTATTTTGTTGCTATGTCATTTTTGGTCTTGATAATATTTACATTTATGTGAGAGACCAGGTCAAGTAAAATTGTGGCGTTTTGACGTTATATTTCCGCAGTGATGCATACGTTTGTCTAATTGGATGTAAATCTTAAACATATTATCAAAGTTTTGGATCTGCATATTAGCATGGTGCATTTTCTGCTATTATGCAGTTTTGTCAATAATAAGTAGGCCTACTAAATTTATGCTTTTTTCATGGTCAAAGACGAAAATGTGAAAAAACACATAAAACGCACATAATTATCATTGGCATTGTTGTTAATTGCCATATTGGTTGCGACTGAAAAATCAAGCCATAAAAAAAAGATCTCACCTATTCCATTCTATTCCTACAACCAACCATGCAATGGTTGCATACAATCCCCCATCTCTTCTTTATCAATGAATGGTTCTCCTGCAACACCGGGGAATGGTCCCAAGCTATTGATAATTCGACATGTTCCTTGTAAGGAACATGTCGAATTATCAAGATTGGTCCAACAGAGATAGTTTACACTTGGCAGAAAAATTATTCAACCCCTTTGATTTCTTCCCAATAGTAAACAGGTTTTGTAAAATGAGTGTGATGACATCAGAATGTTTCAAATCACAAAAAGTATAATAGCATCACATACCAGACAACATATGCTAAATCAGCTGTGGAGAATAACTAGATCTAGTTGGCAGGACTGGTTCCATTTCACAAATGGGTCAAAACGTTTGAACAACTATTTAATCCTATGCTCCAATGCTAATCCAATGGCGGCAACGGGGTTGAAACATTTTTGATATTGCTGACCCCTATGCGAAATACAAACCACCTACCAGGTTCTGGCGCCCTTCCTAACAGTTTGGCATTATGTTGTCTGATACAAATGGATGTTAATGTTATCCTTTTCATGATTTGATATATATGCTGATGTCACCACACTCATTTTGCATTTTTCAGCTATTGAATTCAATGGAAAAACATAAAGGGGTTGAATTATTTTGTTGACAACTGTAGAGCGTATTTGCCTGGACTATATTCAATACATACTACAGTCAGACCAAGAATTATTCAGACGCTTGCTGTTTTGTTATTATTTTGAAGGAATTACAAAGCAAGTTATGAAACATGCTGTCAAATTCATCTTTGGTATTAAGTGTAACCTGTCCAAAACAAATTTATTGCAAACTGATTCAAAATCGGATGAAATTAGCTAATTTGTCAATTTCAGAAACCAGAAATTATTCAGACACTTTTACAAAGTAGTAGAAATTGAACTATTTACCAATATTTATCCCAAATATTGCTAATAAACTACCATTGGATCATTGTGACCACATTGGATGACAGGTGTGATCATCAGTTAAGCAAATTTGGATGAATACGTGAGATAAACATCTGATTCATTTTATCACATTTTCTTCACTAAAAGGCTGAAATCTGTCAGATATCAATTGGAAATATTTCAGAATATCATAAAGTGACAATTGTTAACTGTTCTATCTAAGTAAAATTGAAATAAAGGCCTACTTGAAAAATTTGATGAACTTTGGTATTTTCGTTTTGTTTTTGGCTCCAACTGCTCTCTGAATCCTTGCCCATTGACCCACTGCTATCCATCAAATCACTTAAAATTAAGTCGCATGGCCTTCCTAAGATTGTTAACTCTATTGCTTATACAGGATAGCCCATTTACGCCAGTTGTTTACAAGTGGTGTGCCATACTACAACTATAGTGTGCTTTCATGGAGCAATCTCCATTGGAATAGCATTGAGGCCGAAGAGCCACATTTTTGCCCCCTTCCCAAATGAAGTTAAAAGTGCCCCATTGAGTTGCTGTTCGGACCATGCATGGAATATAGCTTGAAATAGATAATGAATCTTGCTTTCCGAAAATTTGTTAGGTTTTGGTGCCACATGGACTTTTTTGTTGTTGGTAAAATTGGACAAATAAATACAAAAGTGCACTGAACTTCGTATGTAGCCTCCAATGCTTCATATTGTGACTCAAAGTTTTAAGAATACAATTCTAAGGTAAACTGAAGCAATTTTAATCAATACAAGGCATGTTTGAGGTTAAACAGTGCATGAAAATGTGATAAACTGGACATACTGTTTATCTCCAGTATTTATCCTAATTTCTCAATTGATGGTCACACCTCTCATTCTATGCAGTCATCATGGTCCCTAGGTAGTTTATAAACATTATTTTGATATAAATACTAACAAATGATAGTAAATAGTTCACTTTTTACAACTTTGTTAAAGCGTCTGAATGATTTTTGGTTCATGGAGTTAACAAAAGTAGCTCTTTTCACCACATTTCTGGCCAATTCGCAATAAATTTGTTTTGTGCATGTTACCTGTAATGCCAAGAATGTTTTCAATTGGATGTTTCATTGGTTTATTTGGTAATTTCCTTGAAATAATAACAAAACAACAAGCGTCTGAATAATTCTTGGTCTGACTGTAGTAAGTTGCCCGCAGCTTGGAGGGCACAAAATAGAACACAATAGAAAATATAGGATTGTGATAAATTTAGAAGGATAGATAGATAGGCCCAGATTGATTTATTGATTTATTTATTGATTGAAAGGGCCGAGATAGGCCGAGATAATCTGATAACAGATAGATGGGGATTTTTATGAGAGTATCGCTTCACAATCAATGGTTAAGAGTACCTGTAGATTGGAAGGAACAGAATAGAAGCGATTGGTAAACTTTTCAAAATATAATTTGATTTGATAGTGCCCAGATAGACTGATAGAGTAAGATTAGAAAAAGATGGGCCTGGTATCTGCGATTCTGGGCTGCTGTGGGTCAGAGATTTATCACCCGGGCTGGCTGGGGCAGGCCGGGATTTTTCAGAATGTCTTTTGGGCCCTGACTTGGCCATTTTGTTTGGAGATGTTTAGAGTCAAGAAATAAGTATAACTTGATTATAGAGCATGTATCTGGCATAGTTATGAATCGCAGGCATGTTGTTATTTGGACAAGACTCCCTTTGCTTTGAATCTTGATTGGATGCACCGTTAAAAGATTATGTGAATTGTGTTTGTGTATGCAAATCAATAGTCCACCATTTTATGAATCATGTGTGTTGTGTTCTGTGTATGAAATGAGCTGACCTGGAACTATTTCATGGTGAAATTTGAATGTTTATTGCTCAGTTTACTGACATTGGAATTTATGTTATCATAAAAGTAGGTCACAGGAGATGAGATTTCAATAGTTATACAAATTTCCAAGTATTTCAGTTAAATATAGTGTAGGATGTATTGATGGATAGAAGAATTATCGACGGATTGCTAGCTAGATAAATGGATAGATAAATGACTTGGAAATATGGAGGCTTGATTCACGTGAATTCATGGGCAATGTTATCGTATTTCATCAAATTGCCTTGAAATTCATATTTTTTCTAGCCCTGGACAGATAGAATGGATGGATTTTATGAATTAGATAGATTGCACCACCCGGAGAATCTATCCTAGACAAAGAGGTTTGATATGTCAAATTATCAATTTCAATCATCCTTTGCGCTTAATTGCTGTGTCCTCCCCTGTAATTACCCCACATAAATACAGGACTTAAAGCTCAAATGGTCTATCCATCGGTCCAAAATATCCATGCCAATCAGACATGGGATTTGAACTCTTTGCAAAGTCTAGATTGATAAACTGAGTTGGTCATTTTGGCACTCTTCAAGTTAGCTGGCAGTGGTACACTAATTTACAGGTGTATAGACCAGCATAATTAGTGATAGATAGATTTATGGAGAGATATGGTAGGTACAGCCCTCTAAGTGCAGCTCTGGGCTCTAACAAGAGTTGATTGATGAGATGGGAGACAGCAGAAGTCCTCACATTTACCCTATGTGAGAGATCCTTTAATTGCCCTACAGACACTGAAACAAGCGATTGCCAATTTAATGTCAGATGCGAACTAGAGTTTCATGCCAGTTAACTGTAACAGTTAACTGTTAGAGTTAACTGTTTGAAATAGCATTGAAATGACATTTGAGTCAACTGAACAGTTACCTGTTAATCTAACAGTTAACTGTTTTATCATAGTGACAGTTTCAAGGCTATTTATCATTTTTGACTAAAGATGAATTAAGCACTTAATATTATGTCAAAACTTATAAATGGCACACACAAGAATGTTAAAATTGTGATAATCAAGTCAATATTGTTCATATTTATCATTGGAAAAGCATGATCATAGTCTTGTTCACGACCTGTTGTTATTTGTTTATGCAGTGAAAAGTGAATCATCTGTATTGTTGGCATTTTGTTCCATCCAAAAATACAGTTAAACAAGCAGAAGAGGCCAAAGCTTGTTATTAGCTCATATTTGCTATCTTGAGGCATTAAATTAGTCAATCCCACCAAACCTATTACTGTTTGGCAAGTAAACAGTTAAATTGGAAACTCTAATGTGAACAACATCCAGCTGGGGTTTTGCTCATGAAAGTCCGCTGAGTTTTTCTGGTTCCCCACACGGGGTTTCGATGCGAGTTAAAACCTTCAACGGAGAAGGCAGGAATCATAACCGCTGTGCCACCTAGCTGCCCCAATGAGAAAGTAAGATCTTTATTGACATGGTTGTATGGAACTAGGCAGGTCTTAGGATATATTATATGACAGCTGGGTGGCAAGTGTTTTCAGTCCTTAGGATCTTCTTTGCCTGAGTTCGAATCTTGGGCAGACAATTTAGAATATTTCCAATGTACTCTCAAGATCAAAGACCCAGGTGGATGTCATTCAGACGAGATGTTAAGTCATTGGCCCTTTCAATCTTTTTCAAATGGAGTAAACATGTAACGTGTAGGCCTAGAGGACATTTGCTCTATCTGCCATCTCATGGATCAATCTAAGGACCCACTCCTCTTAAATGGCTGCACATGTGCATACCATATTTATCTATCTGATATCTATCTATCTATATCTATCTATTTAGATCTATCTATATCTATGTAATATCTATCTATCTAATATCTATATATCTATTTATCAATGTCTTCAGAACCATATCTATCTGAATAGTTATACTTATAGCAGTGCTGGACAAATTATCTGCTGGATTCAGAGGATTTGAACTAAGACAACAGGCCACCTCCATTTAGCAACCCGTAGATTCTTGTTGGATTTTACCATGGAAAAAGATACAGCATAAACTACTTAAAATTGACAAATTGTCCTAAAACTATTAAATATGGCATGCATAAATATACGTATTTAAATTGAAAATTTTAAAAATCTGATATGTTTTAATGATTCACACCTGATAAGACAAATGTATGCAAAACTGCAGAAATATCATGTCACAACGTCACAATTTTACTTGACCTGGTTGCTCACAAAAATGCAAATATCTTCATCTCCGAAAGTGACAAAGCAACAAATCAGACAAACTTGCTGATATTTTGGAACATGTGAAATTGATGAAAGGTGGCATATTTTTACTCTAAAATTAACATTACAATCATCAAGTGGCCAACCAGCAGCAACAATATTTTTTGGTCCTTGGTGGGTCTCCTCATCATCTGTATTTACAACTCATCTGATGTCGTTATCATACTCTATACCTTTTTATAAAAATACAATGTTATTCAAATGATGATGATGAAATAAAATTCTTTTTCTGTCTGCCTGTGTGTCAAAGTCAATAATGCAAGTCATATGCCTTGCTTTGCCTAGAAATCCCAAATTTTTAATTTTTTGACAAATGATTATAAGAAAAAATATAAAATACTCATAATTTCTTCTTTTTGGCATCACCATTGGATTAGGCATATTGAAAAATATATATTTTGACACAAAATGATAAAAATCTGATAAGCTGTTGGAGAGTTATATCAAATTAGACACATTTATTCGTGAATGCTGGTAAGTGATGTTGTGACGTCACAATTCTCATTTGACGTGACCAGTCATATAAATGGGAATATCTTCATCACTAAATGTCACAGAGCAACAAATAAGACATGGTTTCTGGTATTTCTGTATGTCAGGAAGTTTTTTATGATGTTATTTTTACCCTAAAACCAACCATTCATTGACTATGATGCCTTATTTTGCCAGAGAATCTTGATTTTTTTCCAAATTTTTCACTTTTTTTGCATTTTATCCTTAAAAACAGCATGAAACGCTTATAATATTGAAATTTTTATGACATCATTGCATTGGGAATATTGAAATACATATATTTTGACCCAAAAATTATAAAAATCGGATAAGCCATTAAAGATCTAGACCAAAAACTGCATGCACTTATTTTTATGGCGGCCATCTTGGAAAATGGCCGCCAGGGGTAAACGCGACTGATACGCCGCGCCAGAAATGGGTTTTCTGGTGCGCCTTATTATTCCCTTTATACCCATATGCTCCGTTAGTGGTACCTCGTTCGACTAGGCTAGAGCCCCTGGGCTGCCGGTCTATAAGGAAAAACTATACCTACGATGTACACGTATGAGCAAAGAGTTTTAATGCTTCCTCATGGATAATAACCCTTGTTCACAGTGGCGTAACTAGGGGGTAATGAGCAGGGGTCGCCTTGGGGGGACACGTGATTCTTTGATGGGGCACGCACAATACTAATTGTATATTTTAGCCGAAGTTAAAAGGGGGGCACCTGGGGGGCACAGGTCCAATATGGGAGGACATGTATCCCCCTGTGGCTCCCCATAGGGACGCCACTGCTTCCTCAGATTAGTACAATGTATTACCTGCACGCTGAGAGCCTTTAAAGTTGAAGTGCCCATTTTCCGCACTCTTGCTGTTTTTTGTTTAATTAGGAATTTGAAGCCCATTAGATGACCAGGGAATGTATTTCCTACAGGGGGGAAATAGTCACAGTGGCGATAAACTGACTGTATAATAACCTTTGGGTTAGCTTGGTTTCATGCTGTGCATGTGCCTCTAATTGATTTTTCATTGTTACCATGGCTCACCGACAAGCTGCAATTATCCCTTATATTGCTAGTTTTATTCTCACAACAGGATAATGATATTAACATTGACAACTTAATTGATATAAATTTATGCGAAACGAAGATTTATGATGACGCTTAAATTTATTCGTCATCCATGGCATCATACTATGAATTAGGGTGGGCTGAGAAAAGCCTTTTTTGAGAATTTTAGAAAATCAGTGGTATGAGTAGGGGAAACGGGGACACAGTGAATCAGCAAAATTTAGTTGTATGTTACCAGCATGGGGTCAACGGCTTCGCATGGCAATAAACTGACTCTCATAACCTTGGGGTCAGCCTAGTTGCATGCTGTGCTTTGTGCCTGTTATGAACTTCTCATTGTTCCATAGCAATCAACCCCAATAACATTGTTCACTTCATCTCGCATTCTTTATTGGGATTGATGATAACTGGCTACTGACCATATTTATAAGGTACTAAAAGGTGATAATGAGGCAATTCGATTCCTTACCAGTTTGATCAGAATATCTTTATCTATTTTTTCTTATGTTCCTATTTGCCAAACTGTCTGTAGACATCATTTGATTAAGAATTCTGCAGAAGCTGATATAAGGCAAACACAATTACTGTATTTTTTTATGTATGATAATCTATGAATTAGTTTGCTTATAGTGAATGCACTAAAACAAAATTCAGGTACCACTGTAAAATAAATATAATATGGTTCTGCTGATGACGAAAGATAAAAACAAAATAATTGACAGTTTGGATGCAATAAAATGAGATACAAATGCAGTGCATGATATACTGCTCAATAATTGTTCTTCAAACACATGGTTTTAAAAGTAACCCTCTGTAACCTGTATCCCTCTCCTACCATTGGTTACAGATCCAACATTGATTGTCCAGGCAGGAAAAAGAACTAAGGTCCCAGAGGTTAGCCTAAATCTTAAGACAGAAAGAAAAATGTTTAAAAAAACTTAAGACTCTTTCAGGGAGATAACTATGATTTGGTCCCCACATTTTGAATATAAGCAAGTTCTAATCCTTCAGTTCAGCAATCAGTCAAATCTGGGCTGTTATTCTGTTCACACTGTCTCTTGGTTATATCTTTAAGGTAACCAGGCATGCATGTCTGCCGAACTGATAGTGGTCAAAAACAAAAGAGAGTTTTAAAACAGTGGTCAAATACAATGGAATTGCTATAACCGTGACACAACTCAAAAAGGTGTCTGGCCATATGGCCATTCGTGAATAAATCTCAGTGTAGCCTTGGGTAAGCTACCCTGACCACATGAGCAGTGTTTCAGTTAAGTAATCGTTAAACGATTAAGCAGCCTCCGGCGTGACAGACATAATTGACATATATTTATTTGTAGAAAAAATATTAACAACTACTTAAATCACTGATTTTACAGTCCTTGTCATACTTACGTGGAATCTAAAGTTTTTTTTTCTATACTGTTGAACTGTGATGTCAGAGATGACTCTATTCTAGCATTGCAATATATGTAAATTAACTACAAGCTGTGATGTCATTTCAAACTGGGTCAGATTCCCCAGCTTCTAGCCAATGTTGATCCTCCTGAACTGAGCGTCACAGTTCCAACACAGTGTCAGAGTAAGAGTTTTATCAGGGATAGCCCCTACAACTACGTCATCACAGCTTGATAGCCAATGGGCTGACCGTAAACTACGTCATCACAGTTCAAACATTGATATATTGAAGGAAGCATTACATTATGATTTATCACAGCAATCACCAGTCTAATCCTACCAAATGGCAGCTTGGTGAGCATTCACAGTAGACAACTGTTGTAATCCCCCCGAGTTGTTTGATAAATCTACAGACTTGCTAACTTACAACTTTAAACTTTGATGAAGTTGGTATAAACAGAAGGCTTTGACAATTTGTTTGTAAACACATGGCTTATGTTATGTATATTGTTCTGGCAGCCCATTGGCTGAGAGGCTGTGATGTCAAACTAGCATGGGTTTTCCCAGACCCAATTTTAACTCTGACACTGAGTTGAAACTGTGATGCTCTGTTTGGTGGATTCGCATTGGTTAGAAGCTGGGGAATCTGACCCAGTTTGAAATGACATCACAGCTTGTAGTTAATTTACATATATTGCAATGCTAGAATAGAGTCATCTCTGACATCACAGTTCAACAGCATAGAAAAAAAACTTGAGATTCCATGTAAATATGACAAGGACTGTAAACACCGGAAAAATGCTGTGAAAGGATAAGCATATTCATTACACTCCGTCATTTTATTGTGCTTGCTGGCAGGCTGAGAGTAAACGAACCCTGCAATGGGAGAATGCATACCTATGTCAATTTTGAAATTTTGACTGATTGGTTGATGACTCTACAGAATTGCCCTACATGCTGAAATCTGCGCACAGATGTCCATGTTGTGCATTAATGGCTGTATAATGTATATTGGTGTATTACTTGAAAACCTGGGGGATAGGGTACTAAAAATGCGCATGCAAACTAACAAAATACACATGAAACGTAATAAGGGAGATATCAAGTTTTTAAAGTCACTTCCAACAAAACTGACACCCCTCCCTAGTTGTAATTCTGAATGGTCCTTTACCATGTTACACAGAGCTATATCTTAAATGACTGTTTTCGTTTGTCTCTTATATTTAATTATTCCTACTAAGATTTTTATTTTTATTTTTTATAAATATTAATCAATAGATGATATTAGATGATATTAAAATCCAAAGAAGTTTTAGTTGTAGGTGTGTAGAATGATACATTTCAATATTCAACAATAATATAATCAAGCATATTGTTTAAACCACCAAGGAAAACATGAGATATTTTCTCCATCACCACAGTATTCGCCAAACGAAGGTCCTTGGGAGCTTTTATGATACAATGTATGCAATAAAGGATATCGGAGATTGACGGCATTCAGTGAATCTTGCATATCACTGCCAAACGTTCTGCAGCAGGGAAGGTCGCACACCAGATCTACTGCTGTGATTCACTGTCATTATTAGATTGTGACAAGGAGACTGTATTATAGTATAAGTATTAGTGAATATTACTGGTTGCAGGTTTTCTCAACCTCTATGACCAGATTGAGGATAAAGGTTGTGGTCCGGACGTCATTCGAGAAATTCACCAGCTTCAAATTACCGTCATAGGGCTTACTTTTGCCATTTTGGAGCAACAAATTTGTGTTCTGAGAATACTATCAATTAAATATAAATGGATTTGTGCCATAACACAGCTCATGTATTGAGGTTTTCACCTGAGGAAAAGCTTTCCCTCTTCCGCCCCCCCCCCCCCCAAGCTGAGTTGTAACTTTGAAATATGGAATCAGTGTGGAGTCATTCGCCAGATTCTGAACAAAAATTGTGTTGATAAATAAAATAATATAACAATCGGTGTACCACTGCATCGCAATTCCAACTAATAATGTCAACATATTTGGGTTTTTAGGGCAACAAGAAAGCAAAATGCTATCAGTCATAAAATTTTTAACAATTAAATTACATCTTGCAGTTCTATTCTAATTTTAGATTTTTTGCCTTATTCGCCCATATAAAATTTTGCTGACAAACCAATGAAAAGATTATCCAAGAATGAATAAGTTATTATAGCTGAAATCATTCATCTATGATGGTTCGTATCTTCCTTAGTAGACATACATTGTCACTGTAATGTCCATGTTAAATGACAAAAAACAGTGATGATGGCATTGGACCATTCTATGTTTCTCCTCAGCATCTATGTCAGTCAACCTTATTTTCAGGGTCGGACACCCGTCTGTTAAATCAAGTTTTATACCTCCTTGACTGATATGAATTTCAAACTGCGCCAACTTTTCTCAACTGCCATTGCTTTAGATTGCCAAAGTTACCCCAACACGGACTTGGAGATTTGGGGTAACATTGGCAACTGCTATAGTTTCATGTTATTCCATAACATATAAACAAAGTGTGCGTTATGTCAAACTATGATATATTATCTTTAAAAGTCATCCACAATTTTTACCACATAATTAAGCTTACACTTGACCCATCAAGAATGAAGTAGACGCTCCCCTACAAATCAAATTTTTTTTGCAAGCCTGTTTCATTCCAAAGCAACCAAAAGAAGAAAGAGTTGTATAATAATATAGAACAAAATGAAATGCAGATAAAAAGTAGAAAAGTGACCCGAGGAGATGCAAAAATAAGTTAACAGATATCTATATTAGTCTAATAGATATGGGACACTGAATCTTTTTCTCACCTGACGGCCGAGGTAGTCAGCAATGGCCAAAGTAACCCCATTTTACGGTACATGCGCATTGCTAAGTTTTCTTGAGGAGAAGCATTGCAAAGACTAAAGAAAACTGAGGCTGTAAATTTAATTTTGATTCACTCATTTAATAAAAAATAGGATAGCTTCTATGACAATTCTTGCGGTAAAGGAGAGCGGGGCACGGTGAGACACTTTTTTTATTATCAAGTATAGTAAAATGTTGGTAGTCAACAGTAAATTTAAATAGGTTTAGACCCACATTGCAGATGAAAGTTTTGGGCATATTTTCCAATCGTTGCAGGTTCCCAACTATTGCAGGGGTTACATAGAATGTGCTAAGTTGATGCATGTCATTTGTCTCACTGTGCCCCATGGGTGCCATTGGACAGCGATCACAGCAAGACGGGAGATCTGCTAACACTATTGCCTAGGACATTATGAAAATTGATACACTCCAATCAAGATATTAGGCATGGTCAGTTTTGCAAATTTGACAAATTCATGGAGTAGGAGCTATAACATATTTAACCTGCCGCACAAGGCGTTTGTAGGCCTATAGTGTATTCAGTCTCACTGTGCCGCGTCTCAATCTGCCCCACAGGGGCCAAACGGCGTTCTTTATTGAATATTCTAGAGATGTGGAACACTTGCCTTATTTGGGAATCATCAGCTAACTAAAATAAGACAAAGAATCATTGTTTTAATCCCTGGTGATTAATTTTCATTATCTGATACTGCATAGGAAAAATGACTAAATATGGCAAAATTGTTTACTTTTCTAGGCTAGAAACGACAAATTTGAAATATTTCTCAACCTATATTGCGAAACCTTTCGGTTAAAGGACAATCTTTCACTCTCTAAATTTTTGTACAACTTGTAAGGGAAGGCATGGGCTGTGAACTGATCACTTTGACGCTACAGGCGTTGTCTCACTGTGCCTGCCATCTCACAATGCCCCTGCTCTCCTTCTTATCATCTTGTATGACAATTGATATTGACATTTATTTCTCCTATGTTTCAGGTATTGTGCGCTCATTAGTAGGCTGGGCATTTTTCTTTTACTGTTGGAGTTCAGTATTTGTACCTTTTTGCGTCTTTAGACAGTAACCATTCAACCACTGCAGCAGGAACATTATTGCCTCCCTATAGCTTCGTCCTTGGGTCATTGTTAGAGACGAGTCAATCTGAATCAGTTCCTTGCCCATGGTTCAAGTTGCAGTGACTTTGACTTGTGTCACAACGATCAACAGAAATCGCCACTGGTCATTACGTATTCCATTGTACCAGGATTTTGCCCTTGCCAGTAATCAGATTATGTGATGGCTGAACTCTTTTGGCGACTTAATTGACAGCAATCAAAGATAAAGATATACTGATTGCAACAACCATTGACACATAGATCTGTGTGTAACAATTAATTGCCCGTAAACCTTGTATGAAGAATGTTTTTATTTATATACTATCTTTGCTCTCATTTCATAAATGCAACATGGCCACCACACCTAGGAGGTGAGTCTCACAAAAGGCCCTGTCACATTTTGAGTGAGTCCTCCATGAAGAGAGTCTGGGGAATGACAACACTCTGGGGCGACCTTGTTGATGACCTGCACTGGTATATATTAATAATATTATGCCAACAAAATGATTTTCCAACAGAAATCTTGCTGAGACTCAGAAATCTTCAGATCAGACATCAGTGGATCCAGCTTTTTTCTTCTGGTTTGTGGCAGTGCAGCCAAAGCATGCATTCTCATATAGATAGATAGATAGATAGATAGATAGATAGATAGATAGATAGATAGATAGATAGATAGATAGATAGATAGATAGATAGATAGATAGATAGATAGATAGATTGAGGGATAGACAGATAGATAGGAAGATAGATTGACATTAGACAGATAGATATGGTAAGTGCAACCCTCCAAGCCCAATGTTGAAACTGTGATGCATATATCTACTGTCAAATCATTGTCTGTGATGATATGGTTGGAGGGGCTATCCCTGATAAAATGCTCACTCTGACATTGAACTGAAACTGTGATGCTCAGTTTTGGGGGATTCACATTGGCCAAGGAATCTGACCCAGTTCAAAATGACATCAGAGCTTGAAGTTATTTTACATTTACTGTGATGCTAGAGAACAGGGCCATTTGTGATAATCTCACTTCAACAGCATAGAAAGAACTTGAGATTCCATGTAAATATGACAAGAACAGTAAATTGACATGTTTTACTTTGTTATTACCCATTATGAGTGGACTGGTCTAGCCAAGTCAAAGCATACACGAATCACGTTGTTTCTGCCGGTGGTTCTACCACGCATTTTGTCTGTTAGTTATATCCAACTTCTTTCCGCATCGCTACCTTTTCCAAATGAGACTCAAACCACATGGAGAATTTTTGCTCCATTTGATGCCCAACCAATTGTGGAGGTCAGCACTGCAGTCTGCTCCTGCCATTTGTCATGCAGCTGCAGTCAATTGAATGTGTTACCAGCATGGGGTCAACGGCTTCGCATGGCAATAAACTGACTCTCATGACCTTGGGGTCAGCCGGGCTGGGCCTGTTACCAACTTCTCATTGTTCCTATAGCACTGCAACAATCAACCCCAGTAATATCGTTCATTTCATCTCAAATTTATTATTGGGAGTTATGAAGATAGGCTACTCATGATATTAGGGAATATTATGGTGACAAGGAAGGCAATTCCATTTATTACTACTGTACTCCGGTTGGTTAATGCGATTTTCGGCATCAGCTATCTCAGAAATATATCAAGAATTTTATATAGTGCTATGTATCTGCTTTCATTTTACACCTTCTTTGCATTAATTTTCTACTGTCGAAATTCATCTCTTGGCCTTCTCTTGAGTGTTTTTATCAGATTTTTAGCTAAAAATAGTATTTCCCCCCTGTTAAAAATATAGCAACCCCCCCCCAAAAAAAAATTCCTTGACATATTTTCTTAGAAGCCTGACGCTGAAAATTTTGAAAGATGCATATAACTGCCAGTGGCGGATCCACACACGGTCATCTAGGGGGGCCCGGGCGTTCTTCGGCATTCGCGGGCCTGCGTCGCAGCGTATTTTCTAAAAAATACTTTTATTAATCTCAGTGGTCTAGGGGGGCCCCGGGCCCGCTAGGCCCCCCTCTGTATCCGCCATTGACTGCCTTTAGACGAGTACCTTTTGAAGGAATAAAAAAAGCTAAAAAGTGCATTCATTAGCCAACCAGAGTATTGTCTCCGGAAAATTTTCAACAATTGTTTATCCTCATGTTCCTATATAAAAAAGAGCCTATATCATTTGATTCAACATTTAACAGAGCCTGAAATTTGGTAATGTTTTAAACCACAATTACTATTTTTAGCATGTGTAATCTATGAAATGGTTTTGCTTATTTGATTGAATAAAAAAAAATTGTGTTGCTGAAAACCTAGACATATATGGAAATTTAGTGTTACCGGAAGGGCCAAAACAAATAATTGACTATTTGAATGGAGTGAAAAACATGACTTATTCAAATGCAGTGCACAATCTATGGGCTAAATGGGTCAAAATTTGAAAACCTTGAAATTTCAGCTGAAAAAATTTTGAAAATTTTTTTAGTCCAGAAACGTCTTTTTAAGTTGGCATTGGGTAGGTCAAACAATCAGCTATCACTGCACTGTCATGTCCAAGGGTCCCAAATGCTTTGCTGATCTGTAATGAGGTGATATTTACAGCTGTGATGTTTTTTGACTGTCATTGAAATCACACTTATAACAGAAAAATCCTGACCACTTAGGGCTAAATAATCTATTACCAAAGATTAGGCAGGTAGCTTGCACATTTTAGGCCAAGTTCCAGGTCTCTAGCACCAATTATTTTTGAGATAATGCATTTTGGTCAATTAAATACCGAATATGTGTGTCATTAGCATCATGCCTATAACTTGAAATCCGCACCACTTAGAGCTGAAGAATGTATTACCAACGTATGGGAAAGTGGCTATTCTGCAAACATTGAGCTATATTTCAGGCCTCTACGACCAATACTTATTAAGATAGAACATTTTCTTGAACTAGAAATTTACAAACAGAAACAAAAATACTCTTTTCACCAAAAGTTTGGATTCTGAATAACAAAGATGATCTCCACTACCCCTCCAGGGCCCAATGTCTTTGCTGAACCATATTTCAGGTGCTTGACAATGGTAAAATGTCACTGACACCCCATATGTTATTAGTGATCTCAGAGAAGCATCAAAATTCATACTAAGCATGTCAAATGCAAGGAAATTGCAAAAATTGTGTGTAATATTTTGTTAAAACATTAATTGATAATATATATTGAACACAATTTTAACTCCTGTCACCTTCAACAGAATTTTAGTGAGGTAAAGGAAAGAAGCCATTTTTTGTTGTGATGCTAATGACAGCGTGATGCTAATGATAATTAAGATAAAAATCTTTCTAGGGACCAGTGCAAAACTGGCAATCTGGCAATTTGTGCATGCAATGATCCTATGAACACCAGAAGCATGTTCACATTAATTCTGGTCCAGAAATATGCAGTCAAAATAGAGCAGCAAGGCGTTTGCTAATGACAAATTAAGATAGGACAACCGACATACCAACAGAAACACTCAAATATTTTGGTTTACATAAATGATACAGAGCTACAGACAGTTCAGTTATTTTCTTGGGTTCTCAGACAACGTCAGACACAAGGTTTTCTCACAAAATGTGCATCCCTTTCATTTTTATTAAGAAATCAAACTGGTGTGACGCTAATGCCGCAATATTGGAGACATGGACACAACAACCTCCTGCTCTTATACAGGATATTATTTCAGAAATTAGAAACTACATTTTAGAAGAGTGATACTCAAGTCTCCATGTATGGAAGAGTTTAACTGAATCAGGATCCTGTACAAGTTTTTGTGATGCAATCTTTCAAAGAAAATGTTGGTGGAGACAGGCCATTTTCAGGGGGGTTGGCCACTTCAATGCTATTTTTGGATGGGATGAAAATAACCTTCCACATATTTTTTGTGTCAGAAGTTTTGCTAATATCCTTGTCTACGACAAATGACATCAAGAGGTCCTGCATGTGCCTTTCTGTCATCATGAATAATTGTTAAACACCGGAGACAAGAATTTCAGACTTACCAAATTTTGACCCAAATACTACTAAATTTTTACACATACATTTTAAAGTGCCATGAGCTCCATATTACAGAAAACCTTAAAAAAAAAAACACCGCCTCTTGAACAAACTTATGTACCCTTCACTGACATCAGGCAAATTCAGGTAGGGATCTTATCTAATGCGGATGATCGTAAGTTTGGCCACTTTGCTGAATGTTCTCTGTCAAGTCAGGTAGGATGGGTTGATCGGAACAGAATAAAATGTCAATATTTGAACAGGCATGCTGGGGATTGTTTTGAATTTCTCCAAGAATGGATTTGCACAAATTTCCCCCACACATTCCCAATTCTAGACTGGGTCACTACTTTTGCCTTTCTGGGTTATTTCATTTAATATTTGTAAGGTGCTGCTTTCGCCCAGTACAAGCATTCGGGCAAAACAGCGATTGTGAAATGTATTTTAAAAATCTCGATCTTGAAATTCGGGCAAATGTCGCTCCCCGCCCCCCTCCCCAAAATCGCGTACGTTGTATGCCTATGCCAACACAGATAATTTTTTGCTTCCATGCTCTGTTTGGTAATTGGAATAGAAACCTAACTTGAAGCTTTCAAAATGTCATTATAGGTCCTCCAGTTTCTGCATTATCTGCATTGGTTATAACGTATCTTGTAGACGAAGTGCAAGGTATCTCCATTACTGAAGGTTCAAAATTGTCATTTATCTTTTTTATATTTAAGTCAAATGTCATCTGAACATGATTTTACTGAAATCAATGGCACATCAGGAATTAAATTACATGTACAAAACTTAATTTTCCACCATTTATGAATCTTGGTTTTAAATCATCTGCAATGCAGCAATTTTAAGCACATGAAAACACCAATATTATCAGATGGTGATCAGCCTATATCTAAAGACTCAGCTTTTATTTGTGCCGGAAGTAGGTCAGCCAGAATGGGTAGTCTCATCCTTTTCAGACTAAAGCTATACAATTCTCCAGTCGGTTTCTATTCACACGAACACATGATGTTACACGTCCCAGAGAACTCTGATTTCAAGTACTCGGATTAGAGTTCATTTTTTGTTTGGAAGCCCCTTTGAAATCTCATGGGAATTTATACTACATGTAGTGCTTAGAATCCATATAAATGACTTGGTGACACAAAAGGCATTTTGAAAATGTGCTTTTGTCAACTGCAGGCCATCATCACTTTCAATCAATGAGACGACTTCAATGCAGTTTTTCAAATTATGAGATTGTGCACATAGAGAAATCAGTTCTGACGAAAGCTTCTCAATTTTAAACGTTACTCAAAACAGATGAGCATTATCAATTTGTGCATTGTTGAAGAGTCAGGTCTGTATCAATGAACTCAAGAATCAGGGAAACAAGATTATTATTTCTAGTGCTCGCAACCCCAAATATTGCTTTCTAAATCAAGCAACCCCCCTGCTAATAAATACCCCAACCAGAAATTATTTATTTCAAGACTTCCCAAAAAAAGAATCTATTTATTTCAGTAAAACTGAGCAGGATATTATTTATTTTAAAAAATGTTCCAAGCCCCCCCCCCTTGAGATTAAATGGTGGTCCCCTTATCATTTTGTGTGTTTGGCCTGGTACTAACATAATTATATAGTGTTCAAACTAAAGAAGTTACTTTCAAAATGATGGTTGCTGGAGTAAAACATGTAGTTTGACTTGTATTATCTCCAATCAAACATGCAACATTGCCGTCTAAACTTTGTGGTGCTTCGAAATAGAAGTGCTTTCATATTCTGAGCCTGTGGGTCATGAAGACACTAAGGAAGAAAACAACATTGTGGTGGCAGGTCTTGTTGACCAACTATTCTAAGATTGTGTTTCATGCCTCTACAGCACCTTAGTGGGCTATATCGAACTATTCTAAGATGCCCTGCACGGAATAGTCTAGGGGATTAAGGTCCGAGCTGGAAGATGGCAAGAAGTTGGCTGCCCAGAATTCTCCGAAATTTCTTTAAGTGGAAATCATGAATTTTCTTGGCCATATGGCATGGTGAACCATCCTTAGTCTACCCATGGTTGTCGTTGGGGCAATGCACATCCAGCCATGGACACACATGACATCACTGGACCTGGTAGTATGCATCAGGTCCATCCCCCTTTACTCGCATAGAAAAGAAATAAAGCACAAATTTTCCATCTGAAGTCACGACTGCCGAAACCATTGCCTGAGCTGGATACTTTGCCCTGAATGTCCCATCGACATCTTCTATTGATTTTATATAGAATTTGGCATTTCCTCTGTTGACAACAGCATCCACAACAAAACGATTACGGTTTGAAAAAATTTTGACTATAAAGCCATGCTTCCTGATGTAGCCCATAATTTTTTTTACCATTTCTGTCTTCTGGCCTTCATGGAATCAGCCGAAAGGTGTCTTTGGGGTCCTGACATATGATTTCAGGCCAAAATCATTTTGCATAGCCGCTCTGGCAGTCTTGAGGTCCACCTGAAGCTCTGCAACCACCTCTCTCATGGAGGTTGCAGGTACCTTGTCAGTTTTGTCGTCAGTGATTCCAGGAATGCTCTATTCCTCTCTTTATTCACTCCACAAACTCCCAGACTTCCCTCTTATTCCTTTCCCGTCTTTCATCGCCTTCATTATATTGTATTCTGGTCGTGAGGGCACTCTGACTATGTCAGGGATAATTTCTTAGTCCATTTGTGAACGAAGCAGATCTGACCACCTCTTCCTTTTTGTCTCCTGAGGAGTCATTTTTAGTCACAGCTCATTCTAACCTTCCACAAGTATGGCTAATACCTTAATGATTATGCTGTATTGCTTTCACAATTTTCCTGCAAATGTGAAGTGCTTTTCTAGCACAGGGAAGTTCATGGACAATTTTGGTTCCTCACCCTGAACCAAACGGACCTTATTTAACACCATCCGTGATCATGTGATGTATAATATAATTATACAAGTGCAAGCAACTGGTAAAAGAGTTACCAAACAGCATGGATTGGAAACGACAGCAGGAGCAGATTATGCAACAAGGTTGTCGAGCCAAATTTGAACAAAATCCACTGTTGCTTCAGTTCCTACTCGAAAAAACACAGAAGAAGACAATTGTTGAAGCTCGTGCAGACGACAAATTCTGGGGTGCTGGGTTGAAATATGATGATCCTCAGTTAACAGGTGCCAAGTGGCCAGGTAAAAACAAACTTGGGGAGATCCTAATGAAAGTGAGAGATGATCTGTCAAATGTATAACTTCTCAATGTTTCTTTTGATTCCAATTATGTACATATATGTAACACTGGGACACTTGTGTTATTTAATTCATTTTTATAAAAAGGATCCTTGATTTTTGATATTATGTATGCTGATCTTACAACTTCTTTCTCTTATCAAAATCAAATGCTCTTATAACTGATAACTCACCCTTGCCAGTCACTGTGCTAACTTTTCTGTGTCCTAAGATTGTTTTTGTTTTGCTATTGTGAAATCAGCTGTTCTGCAGAATACACTATATGTTGTGCTATTCAAGTTGATGCTCCTTAATCTGTATATTTTATTGTTCAGTCTAAACCATAGCACACATCATGATTATTGATGGTCATGGAATATCAATGTTGTCATTGCTTTATGGAAGAGTGAAGGTGACGGTATGTCTAGAGTCATGGGACCTTGTGCTATGATGTTATGATCATTTATAATAATTTAAATCTTTTATCTAACTTGTCAAAAAAATTTTCCATGGATGGTATCGATCACATTTGACCTTTGTCTGGTTGTGTTTTGTTAAACTTCTCTACCTCCCACTTGCCGTGTATTGTAGAACATATAACATGCCAATAATATATGAGTTCATTATTTGAGATCCTTTTAAACTCTGACCAACATGGTTATTGGTTATGCTTACACAAATGGTTGTGTTATGTGTGGTTCCACTCGTTTTACTGTGATTTTCTGTATGGTTGTCCAAAATGGTTATTGGCATTCTCTTTTGATATAATTATTTATAAGTGATATTTGGTAATTCAAGTTTCCAAGCGCATTTGCATGCCTTGGCCTTCACCTTTCATGGGGCTTTTTGTACATTGGGTTGATGTCTAACCTTGTTGCTATTTTGGTATTTAAATATTTATGTTGATAATAGCTATGGTATGTACACATAGACACCTGGTGGGTTTTCATTCTGTATAAAATATTTTGTTGTTCTGTTGGTATACTATATTAAGAATTTTGTTGTTCTGCTGGTAAATAACATATATGTATTACAATAAGCAATTTCACATATGTTGTTATGCTGCTGTTAACTTTGTCTCATTGCTCTAAGCCAAATTTTAACTCAACCAGGCCAGAGAAAACATTCAAATTGTCTACATGATAACATGATTTTTTTATTCACTTCCTGTATTGTTGCAAGCTTTAGTCCATGAAATCACAGTCACTGCTTAGCACATGTCAACAGTTATATCTACTAAATGAATATTAATGTATTTTCTACTTTTTACTTACTAACCCGTACCCTCTGCAGTTCTTCCTATTTAGCGTGTGTTATTCAATTGTTATCAATGTTTAATTTTACACTAATCAGTTTATATCGTCTATTGGTCTTTAACGAATTTATTATTTTCACTTCCAATTTAAATTTAAAACCATGTTAGACGTCATATATGTTCTTTATGTATCAGTGAAAATTTTTAATTTTGAGTGGAGATATTGAAGTAAATCCAGGGCCTACCCAAATTCATGATAACTTGATACTTGGTCACACAAATATTCGAAGTATTCTTGCTCGTGTTTCAAATTCCACTTCATCATATGAAACGCACGTTTTGAAAATTGACCTTTTAAGGTGTTATCTACTTTCACATGATTATGATATCTTT
This sequence comes from Platynereis dumerilii, assembly GCA_026936325.1. NCBI lineage: Eukaryota > Metazoa > Annelida > Polychaeta > Phyllodocida > Nereididae > Platynereis > Platynereis dumerilii. The sequence continues at coordinate 1,228,177 of JAPTHN010000023.1, read as the reverse complement.
GGTGTCTCTGAGTCATGGATTGATCAAGGAGTTTTGAACTCGGAATTGCTCATCTCTGGTTACCTTCCTCCTTTTCGTAAGGACAGAACTAGGCACTCTGGCGGCTGTCTGGTGTATGTTTCTGAAAACTTGCCTGCTAAACCACGCCCTGATTTAGAACCACAGTTATCTGAAATAGTCTGTGTAGAACTAAGACTGTCTGACTTGAAATTGTTAATTTGTTATGTATACAGAGCACCTGACTTTGACATCACGACCTTCTGTAATGATCTTGAAACTATTATTGATACTGCATCAACTGAGGGTCTTGGTGTCATGATTATGGGTGATTTTAATTGCAGAAATGTTGAGTTTTGGGCAGAAGATCACACAACTCCTGATGGTAGAGCCTTATCATTTTTCATGACGAGCCACAATTTGACTGAATTGATACATGAACCTACTCGCTCAACGGTACATTCTAGTTCTTGTATTGACTTAATATTTACAGACAAGCCTGAACACATCTTGTCTAGTGGGACTCACAGCCAAATTGAAAATTGTGATCACAACATTATCTATACTGTATTAAAAAACTCTTTTAACAAAAGGAAATCTTATGTTAGAAAGGTATGGAATTTTAAAAATGGAAATTATGACCGCTTGAGGTTTGCAGTTCTAAATGCTGATTGGCAGACATGTTTTGCCTCTAATGATGTTGACATTATCACAAAAAATTGGATGAAGTTATTTCTATCTATTTTAGAGGACAACATTCCTCACCATTTGGTACAAATTCGACCAAATGATAAGTCATTTATGAATTCTAACATAAGGCTACTTCTTAGAAAGAAAGAGCGTCTTCGGTCAAAGTTTAAGCAAACAGGCAATCACCATGATTATGTAAATTATCAGGCATCTCGAAGAGAAGTTGTACGAGAAGTTCGTTCAGCAAAAATGCAAATTGCTCAAACCCTTTCAAATGTAACCAATGCAAGCACTTGGTGGCAAGTGGCCAGAAAATGTAGTTCAGTTAGTACATCTCAATCAATTTCTGCATTGAAGGATGGTCATAAACTTATCACTTACAATGCTGAAAAAGCTGAATTATTTAATAAACACTTCATTAGTCAATCATCTCTTGATACCTCCTCTATACCACTGCTAGACAATCCTGCCATTCCAACCATATGTATAAGTGATAAAACTATTCTACCCTATGAAGTATGTGGTGTTCTTAGCAAGCTTGATGTTTCAAAGGCAACTGGACCTGATGAAATTGGTAACCTTATCTTAAAAGAAGTAGCATTGCCTCTTGCAGAACCCCTTTGTAAATTATTTAACTTTTCCCTTAGCAAAGGTATTTTTCCCAATGTCTGGAAAATTGCAAATGTTTTGCCTTTGTTCAAAAAGGGGGACCCCTCTTTGTGTACTAATTACAGACCTATATCCTTGCTACCGTGTATTGCAAAAGTTTTTGAAAAATTAATGTTTTGTCACATTTTTGGTTTTCTTAAAGAAAATCATTTACTTAATAGACAGCAGTCTGGGTTTATACCAAATGATAGTGCTATAAACCAGATGACTTATATTCTTGAAAAGCTTTACAGGTCTCTCGATATAAATGAGGATGTTATTGCCGTCTTTCTTGATCTTGCTAAAGCTTTTGATAAAGTTTGGCATAGAGGCCTCTTGTTTAAACTTAAAAATATTGGTATTACAGGAAATATTTTCAAATGGCTTGAGTCCTACTTGACAGGTCGTAAGCAATGTGTCACTATAACAGGTAATAAGTCATCTTTGATGGAAATACCAGCTGGTGTCCCTCAAGGTTCTGTGTTGGGACCATTATTATTTCTCGTTTTTATTAATGATATAACTGATGGTCTCTCAAGCAATACCTATCTTCTTGCAGATGACACTTATATGTTCCAATCTGTCACGACAAACATACAATTGACTGCAAATCATGTAAATGATGATCTCCAAAAAGTGAAAAGCTGGCTGACAAATGGCTAGTGACCATTAATGTAGACAAAACAGTCTACATGATTTTTAAAAGTGGTCGAGTTAGGCCATTAGTTGATTTGATAAAACTTGGAGACACCTACTTGAAACAGGTGGAATGCCATTCCCACTTGGGTATGAATCTCCAAAGTGACCTCTCTTGGGAAAAGCATATATTGAGCATTATTGGCAAAGCAAATAGGCGTTTGGGTCTACTAAAGCAATATAAGTACACTGCCTCGAGGGGTGCACTTGAAAGATGCTATCTGACTTTTGTCAGACCGCTCCTTGAATATGGCAATATACTTTTTGATAGTTGTACCAAGGAGCTGTCTGACAAACTTGAGGCTGTACAGTTGGAGGCTGCAAGAACTGTGACTGGGGCGAAGAGATATACCTCCCGTGAAGCTCTTTATAAAGGACTGGGATGGATCTCATTGGAACATCGGAGAAATCTTCACAAACTACAGAAACTTTACTACATCTATCACGGTTTAAGTCAAGAATACCTTTACGATGTTATTAATACTCTTCGCCCCACTCATGGGTATGCTACTCGAGGGATGGACCAATTTTACTTAAATTTACCTCAGATGCACAAAGAACTGTACAAAAAGAGTTTTTTGCCATCATCAGTTATGTTGTGGAATGGTCTTCATGCCAATGTAAAAAATTCAACAAGTCTGCTATCTTTTAAACTTAAATTAAAGAAAATATTCCTACAGCCGCCAGAGTTCTTTCCCCTGGGCTGTCCAGAAAAGATGAAGTTATATTAGCACAACTTTGACTCGGCTTTTCCAATTTAAATTCTCACTTGTTTAGCAAAGGTTGTACTATTTCAGCACAGTGTAGTTGTCAGCAAAATGATGAAACAATTCATCATTACTTTTTTGTGTGCCCAAGGTATCAAGTTGTCAGAGAAATCCTTATGAATGAATTAAGAGATTTGCTTCATGAAAATGTCATTTCCACTGAACTTCTGTTATATGGTAGTAACGAACTTGAACCTAATGTTAATATAAATATAATAATGAGCACTTTAAATTACATTAATGCATCCAATCGATTCTAAATGATAACTGCAAGGTACTACTATTTTTTTTTTTCTCTCTCTACTAACCCACTGAGCCTGTAATTGAGCCTTTGGCTCGTTGGTAAAGTAATAAAATATGTTTTAAACAAATATAATTATTTTAAATCACTCTATATCAAAATCAAGCAAATATGCAAAGAAAACCTGTTCAACAAGTTTTCTCCCAGTGACATCGATTTTGCAATGACTCGAGACCAAATCTGACCACTGGGAGAGGGAGATCATTTGCACTCCCCGCATGCAAATGTAGAGTCTCACTGTAAAACAAGTCAGCTCCTTGCTGCTTATTGAAAGAATATTTTTATTGACACATGCCATTGTGAATATTTGAAAACATAGCAAGTGACAGATCAAGTAAACATAAATACAGTATCAGCAATGGTTTTGATCGGTGACTGGCCAATTTTGGTGCCTGGATGTGTCAATGATTGCTGCAATTACGATACCCTTGTCAAATTGCTGCCAATTTAGCTGCCAATGCAGTTTAACCAAGCAGATAATGGGACATGACATAATGATGGGCATGGCATGAATGACCACTCAAGAGACAAGGCTTGGCAATGGCAGCATACCAGCCCGTAATGAATGATCTGTGGCATGTTTTGCTTGTGGTTATGTAGCAATTACTCATGGACAGTTCTGTATTTAGACAGTTTTGGCAGACAAATTTTTTGGCAGACCTTTCGTGTTAAAGCAACTTAATGAAACTTACTGAACTATTTTCAGGTGTACCACTGTGTGACTTGAAAGTATCATACCTGTAGGAAATGTTTTAATTACTTTTCAGTTGTCATGGAAATGAAAACTCAATACACCCAGCGTAGCCCAGTTTTTTAGTCCAAACCCAATGATATAGCAGTTTGCATAATCATAAAAGTTCAGATAAATTGGAATTGATTCTGACCAAAAATATTTCTTGAGAGCCTAAAATTATATCGAAACGCTTTTCATTGCATTCCAAACAAGTATGCAAATGTTTAACTGGTCCCTCATTTCTCATGTTGATCATCATATCTTTAATTTCTGAACTCATATTAAGATTTTGGTTTTACCAAAAGTAATGATGGGCATGTCTGGCAATTGAGGCAGATGAGCTGGGTTATGTTCTTAGGGGGCAACCACTTAATAATCAAGGGGGCTTGGAGCTTTCTTCGGCGGGAAATTACTTATTTCCAGTAGTGTTTCCGATGAGAGCAAGAATTCTCAAGAAGTCTCAAGATCAGCAATGACTCAGCATTTTCTCGAATTGTGAGAAATTCTGAAGAATTGAAATTTTTTGACATGGTGTTCATGTGTTTAATGTTTATTTAACTGTAACAAAACTGTGGGTTGTTGTTTTGTTTTGATTAATACTATTGTTATTGTGAGCTTGCTCCATTGTTCAATTCAAATATCTGTTGATGATAAGTATAGGTTATTCACTAGGGAGAGGCAATATGTGATTTATCCAGCGAGGGCGTTAGCCCGAGCTGTGATAAATCACATATTGCCGATCCCGCGGTGAATAACCGGCTTATACCATAAGACAAAACTGAAACTTGTCATTTGTTGCTGTTTGTTTTTTCACAGCTTCACTTAATATTCTCCCATGGAAGGATAACTGGACAAAAAGGAATATGGGTTTTATTGCAATGTAACACTGGCTCATGATTGGCTGACATAGGTACCAAATGGTATAATCCACATTGTATACCAGATAAATGCTGAAGTTCAACTTGTACAAATGTTTTAAAATTGTGTAGTATCTGGATACTTAGCTGTGATTTATAGAAACAAAACACTCAGATTAGCATTAAAACTACAAACCATATTATTAAAGTACAAAAATATGGTCCATTGCATGATTAAATCTCTCTTGTTTTATCATTGAGGCTATGGAAGGACAGCGTCCTAGATTTCTCGAGAAATTCTTGAGTCTCCTTCACTAGACCATGACCATTCTCAAGAGTCACGGAAGAGGCTCGTTGCAAACACTAATTTCAAGGTTACAGCGGCCATAATTATTTATTTCAAGCGCACAAAGTCAACCCTCCCTTAAGATTAAATAGTAGCCCTCTTAGTAAGTTCTTGTTCGTAGTGGATTGTTTCAGCCTAAGCGTGATTTAGGAAAGCTAATGGAAAAGGTACTTCTGTACTTCTTAATAAATTCAGTTTAAAATCTAAATGTTTTTCTGTAATGTAATGGAATACCTTGGAAGATTGAAAGCCTATGAAAAAATTATTTCTCATGATCAGATGTTTATTTACAATAAATTGTATGATCAAAAAGAAACACGGTTGGATTTACTCTGGTTGGTTAATGCACTTTTGAGCTTTTTGAGGACTACACTGCCATTCTGTAAATGCTGCTCTATTAAAAGCCGTTCTGTATATTTCATCCAAATTTTTGGCAAAAGGCTTCCAAAAAATATTTCAAGGGAAAAAAAAAATGTTTCAGGGGGCTCACTGTATTTTTTAATAGGAAAAATTGCTATTTTTAGCTTAAAACCTGATAAAAATACTAAAAAGGAGGTCGAGGGATGAATTTTAATAGTAGAAATGCAAATAAGGTGTCAAATAAAAGCTGGTAACTAGCACTACGAGATGCTGGGGGCGCTTTTTTGAATTTGGGTCTGTGTAAGTTTTTTTGGCCTGTTAAAGATGAAAAAATTGCTCAATTTAAACTAAAACCCTATGAAACAGATACTAAAATCAGAAATTCTTATAATGCTGCTCCTCAGCTTTCATTTGACACCTTATTTGCATTTCTACCATTGTAATTCATCCCTCGGCCTTTTTTAAAAGAGTTTTTTTGCACATTTTAAGCTAAAAATAGCATCTTTCACCATTAAAAAATATAGTGACCTCCCGACAAAAAAAATTGTTTTCCTTGACCTATTACATTAGATGACTGATGCCGAAAATTTGAATGAAATATGTGAAACTACCTTTAATACAACAGCATTTAAAGAAATGGCAGTGTAGCCTTCAAAAAGCTGAAAAGTGCATTAACCAACCTGATTTGGTCTAAAAAATTGGTCAGAATTATCTGAACCATGGGTGGATTCGCCTGTGTATGAGCCTCTCATACCTTATGGATACGAGTCAGAAACAAATCTATTCAAAAAAGTAAACAAAAGGATTTCTGAGGACTTAACATGATGTTTTAACCACGTTTTGCACACTACCTGCAGTGTTTCATGATCCTTGCAGTCATCCCTCACCATCTAGCACGCTGGTTGGAGCTGACACATCAGTAGTTCCATAAAATCCATGAATTTTTACAGGTAGTTGCATTATCTATAGCAATGGGCCTCACTCAGGGTCACTGGGTTACAACTGGGTCAAGGCCTTAGACTGGTCATTTGATCATCAAGTTTTAAAATTACAAGAGAGGGCAGCACCTGTCAATTGCCTGACAAGAAAATCACAGGACTCATGTAATTGAGAGTATCAATGAACTGGAGAGTACTGGGCAGTGCTGCCCTCTTTGGTAATTTTAACTTGATGGTCAAATGACCAGTTATTTGCTGCATGAAGGATATATAATATTTTGATAATTCTGTGACCTTGCAGCATGATGGTACTGCCCTGATGTTTTCCCCAGGAAAGTGAAAAAAATTGACACAGGCATGTATTTTATGCAAAAGAATTGCCCATTGTCAAACCATTGATAACCTTTTCCTATTTAATTTTACATTTGGCCTACAAATATTTCTGATTGTCCTACAGTTAGGTGATATGTAGGACAAATATATTTTTGTATTTTTTTTTTAGGGCGCAGCAATATTGTCTTAAGAAGGTTATTTCATTTCAATGAGTTTCTCACAGTTTTATTCCACTCAGTCAGTTAAAATGTTCAGGAAACAATGGTTGTCTTGAGGTTTATTCACGATTGACCATATGGTCAAGACACAGATTCACAGCTTCAGGTGTTATCAACTGCCAGTTAACTTCACAGCTTCAATTCTTCTTTTGTATTTGACCACTTCTGGCTCAGTTTTTTTTCAGTCACAGAGCAATGACAAACAACAAATTTCTTACAATGGGATGGCGTGCATTGATTGGAATTGAGCTGAACTTCCAGATTTTCAGGGGGGAGGGCCTTGGAATTTTTCCTCAATGGGAAATTTTATTTTATTTTGTGGTAACAGCGACATTAATTATTTATTTTTCAAGCTCCCCGTTTCCCAAAATTTTCATTTCTAAATCAAGCAACACCCCATTAATAAAAGCCCCGCCAGAAATATTTATTTTAAGACTGCACAGAAAGAGTTTATTCTTTTTTATTTAAAAAAAAAATCCAAACCAGAACTTGTCACAAAAAAAAAATCATATAAACTGATTCTCTCTATTCATAACCACAGATCAAAATATATTCTCATTCAGTAGCAACCTGCATGAATGCTGGGACTTGCCAAAAATTACTCATAGTTCATGTGAGGCAAAATGAGCAATGATTAAAATTAAATTTTCGCATATCATGCCCTGTATGTTAGAAACAATTAAGAGACCTCATGGTAGGATAGGCCTACCACACCACACACTCACCAATCCACAAATTCCCCAACCTAAACCCCTCTTATCCTCACAAAGCCTCATCTTACCTTAAATTCCCTCACCTGGCCTCAAATACCATCAACTAGCCCCTCAATCAACTAACCTCAGCTCAACTCAACTACCCCCCAGCTTTACCCTCTGTATCCCTCAACAACAGTGGTTACCCTGTTAGACTATGTCGGCACGAGGGTGAATCCTGCCAGGAGGGCTGTTGAGAGGGGTTGGGGTAGGATGGGTGATAGACTGATAGGCCTTGACATCCGGTACTACTTGATTTTATTGGGCCAGCAGGGTGCAGTACACAGTAGTAAGATGTTATGCACCACTCTTGGTACCGATGGAACTTTTATAGATCGATCATTAGTTGTCCAGACAGGACACTAAAACTGAACAGAAATTATTTATTTAAAAAAAACAACTCCCAAGCCCCCCCCCCCCACCCTTGGTATGAAATGTGCTCCCTGAATGTTGCATAAAAGCAAGTTCTAATCCTTGAGGTTTGGCAATCACACAAATCTGGGCTGTTATTCATGCTGTTTCTTGATCATACTTCTAAAGTAACCAGGCATGACAGTTCACCAAACTGCTAGTGGTCAAAAATAAAAGAAAGTTTTCAAACAGTGGTCAAATACAATAAAAATGCAATAACTGTGACACAACTCAAAAAGGTGTCTGGCCATATGGTAAATCGTGAATAAACTTCCTTGCAGATTGATCACCTAACTGTTGAGCATGTTATTCACAGCTTCACTAAATCCTCAGGTTGAAGTGATCTTGTCCTCTTGGGGTGACAATTTATAATTTAGACAGTACATGGGTCAAAGGATTACCTTGACAGTGGCAAACCACTTCCTCTCGGCTGTGTCACACAGGACTTGTCCAGATTTCTTGCTCAGTTATTTGGATTGGTATCTCCACAGAAAAGAACCCAGAATATAGTTTTAACACTTCTCGCAGTTGAGGTAAGTTGTTAACTAAAGCATGCATTAGTGCATCATTTTTATCGGCCAACTATCATTGCAAATTTTTGGCATTAACTTGGAGGTAGCATTCTAATTACATTCCCCTGATATATAATGGTAACAGACTCAGCAGTGCTCAGTTTTGAAAAATGCTGGGAAGCCCTTGGGTCAGCATCGTCCCAATAAAATGCGAATGTCTGACCTAATTTTTGGGACAGCGGGACGCAGAAAGCTTGACGAAATGCAAGATTGCTTTACAAATGTAGATTGGCACAGGAAGAATTAGCCTGAATGTGTTGAATCTAGAATTGCCTGATTTTTTTGTTTTTAGATATTATGTTCTTCCCCGATTAGCCATCATTCTCTGCAGTGAATCAGCCCCTTATAAAGACAAAATGTCTTCATCGCTATCAGCACCACTAGCTTACAGGCTAATAGATTGTAAGGTAAGAGCTTGTTGACTAATCAATGAGCTAATAGATGCCTTGTTCCCAAGGGAACAACCAACAAGATTAATGGTGATTAATGTTGTGCAGGAGTTTTTTCCTGGGTTTTGCCTAATAGAAACTATTTCAAGTATCATAAAGCAATGACTGGGGTGATTACACTGACCTGAGTATGTGTTCTGATAAAATCAAACAGATATTGTGTGTTCGCTTTACTTATGATGAAACTACAGCCACTTTTATAGAAGGCGTAAAACTGGTCTATTCATCAACATTACGTTTCAACACACTTTCCAGAGTGGTGTCTGTAATTGTGTCTGTACTGCGGAAAAAGAACAAAAGTTGTTTGATTTTATCAGGACACATGCTCAGGTCAATGTAAACACCCGGTAATTGTTTTATGATACTTCAAACAGTTTTTAGACCAATCCAGGGTTCGAAATTAGCGGGAGTCTGTGAGTCCGAGACTCCTTCATTTGTCCACGGACTCCCTTTTGCTGAGCAGTAAGGAGTCCGTGGGACTCCTAAACTTTGAAAGCAGCCAAATTCACGGCAATTTGGGGCTGTGAATAATAGCAATTGGCTTTGAATGCAGCCCACTCAGCTATCCAGTGTCATCCAATCCAATTAACACCATCAATCCAATTGGGATCAACACTTAGGATTGGGGTACATATATGTAATCAATTGAATTGCAATCATCACTTTTCAGCAAGCATCAGAGGTGTGAATGGCTGATTGGACTTCTTTGGTCACTTCAAGCTAATGAATGAATGGGTTAGGTTTGCACTCTCCAGAACATAGTCAAAAAAAACCTAGAAAACTAGAAGGCAAATGGAATTTGCAAGTCCATTTAATATTACCAAATTATTCAATACTAAATTATTGAAACAAAGACTCCTATATTAATTTTGTCCATGGACTCCCTCTAGCTAAGATGCAATGCATCCCACTCAGTTCCAGACCCCCTTGTGTCATCCAAGTAAGTTGAAGTAGCCAATCCAATTGAGATCAATTAACCAATTCAAAAGTGTCTGATTGTTTTTAGGATTGTTCTGGAAGTGTCAAATTTGTATTGGACTGCCATGTCTGAAGGGTCATCCTGAAGTGCAATTAATTTCCTTGCCTTCAAATATGCTGAAATTCTTAATAACAGAGCTGCCAATTGTACAATGCAATAAGCCTATAGCCACATACAGATTGATGGCATATTGTCTTCTCTGGATGATTGTAAACCATTTCATATTTCCTATATATCTATATTATCTATATTAACTAATAGACTGATGTTTTTGGAGACCAAAGATAAAGAAATATTCAATATCGAATCTCTAAAAAAAAATCCAAATACTAATTCTCATGTTTCTTTGGACTCCCACATCTTCATACGGACTCCCAAAATCTGAAACATAGGAGTCCGACTGACTCCCATCAAATTCATGCTAATTTCGAACCCTGCAATCCCAGGAAAAAACGCAATTTTTTGCAGTATGACTGGGTGTCAAGTGTATTCATACGCCATTAGAAGGATGAAAATTTGTCAGACATAAATTTTCTTGGTGCTTTTTAGTTTACCTTTTATTTATTAACAATTTGGCTCATTGAATCATCATTATTACCCCCTAAGGTGAAATTATAAGATAAATTAAAAAGCATGTTTTTTCCTGTGTCATGACTTATTTCCTTTAAATCACATGAATCACTTGTCTAAAATAACATTGAATGATTTACTGACCTTTCCTCCAATGTAGAATGCCATTAAGGCCTTTGTGGATGTAAGCAGCGTCAGACCGTAAGTTTAGACCATTTGAAATATTTGTTCATCACACATATTCAAGTAAACAATAAAAATAGATGAAGTTTGCTCTATTGTAGAACTTCCCTGATGCATAGACGAGAACGTCCATAAAGAATTTTTTCATCTAAGCCACTATTTGCCCCGATATTGAAAAAAAATACTTACGTGGTATAAACTTTCGTATGATACTGTATATTGACCATTATGCTTCAGAGCGTGGTTATTTGTCTTACCCGTCATCACTTTTCCCCAAAATTAATTCAATACTGAAAAAAAATAAACCTCTGATGATACCAAAATTTTATCTCTGACTTATCATTTAGGAATTTTACATGCATTATTTAAATGAAAAACAACCTGACTGCCTCTGGTCCCCAACTAGTCAATGCACCCTAAAACATCTACATTTAATGGTTAACCATTTTCTATTAAATGGATTGATGATTTCATCATAACTAGGGCTGCAACGGTACATTACCTCACGGTTCGGTACGATCTTCGGTTTGAGACTCACGGTTCGGTTTTTTCACGGTTCTTTAAAATCGGCAAATCTGTAGGCCTACTTTCTTTGCAATAACATAATAAGGCAAAAATAATGATGTCATAGAGACGGATGGCTTAATATATTTTCAATGACTGAGTTAAATGACTGATTTAATAAATGTTAAACTTGTCCTGTACTGAATACCAACAGGAATGAATTAATGTGATAACCAAAACGTTTTTTTTTTCATGAACAGCATAATTTTGTCATTAAAGTCTTGAATATTAGATCTAATTCATGAATGAACATTGGAAATTTTAAGAAGCAGTTATACTTGTTATATTTTACTCCAATCGATTAACTACAATCTTTTTCATACTCTATTTCTGTAAGGTCATATCTGTAAGTAGGCTACTGTAGGCCCATACCATTTGAATTGCACTTCAGACTTCACAGAAGTTCACACCTCTGCCTCCTTTGACTGACATTGGCAGGTGTCAAAAGGGGTAAAATGTAAATTGCAATTCATGTCTATTGTGATCAGCAAGCACCAAAACCTTCCAAATACTTCAATTGAATTGGCCCCACTGAATGCACTGTGCACAGCTCTGCCATGCATTGCTAAGCTGACTCAGCAAAAACTTGCGCGATCGTGGCGCCTCTGGCGGCGGAAATCGGAACTACGGTAAACCGAATTATTCGTCGTGGTGACGGTGCGGTGAACCGTGACGCCTGGAACCGCGGTTTATTCGTACCGCAATAAACCGTTGCAGCCCTAATCATAACAACGATAATTATTTTTTTGTGTAATACAGATCAATTTTATTGGAGAGCTTGCAGAAGTGTCATTCAGGATTCTGCGTGAAAACGCAATTGAACTGAGGTCAGTGCAAGCTTGTCTGGACACTTTTCGCTGAAGGGAGAATTTGGCTTAAGTTGGACCTTTCTGATGTTTTTTTTCTGCATGGTGCTGCTACCAGTTAGAAGTGTCCAATGTGTCAAGTGTCTGAACAACAAGCCTGATATGAGGGTTATTAAAATCATTACTTCTCATTTTCTTCTCATTTTGAAAGTTACAAAGCTACCCGGAACGCCATTACTGCCAGTCCCCAACGAAGAAGATAAGAGAAATTATGCTTCTTTTAGTTTTAATGTGTCCTGACATCCCTGTCTCAAAGGGAAATCTTGTGGGAAAAATCTAGATAATACTATTCTTTAAAATGCGTAAATTGTCCGATTATAACTATTTATTTTAGAATCATGAAATGTCTGGCGAGTCCATTAAATCATTACAAAGTCATTGCATCCAACTGTCTTGTCATTCTTAAGAAGCTACTATGACATATTTCAAATGTAATAGGGTAAGGTTCTTTGAGTCAGACACTTAGAAAGGGTAACCTTGAGTCGGACACTTTTAGTGGGGCTATACTGACTATTTGAAAGCTTCTCTACCAGTATATTTGGTACCAATGTGAAGCCCAAGATGTCTTTTATCCATCAAAAAAGTATCAGCTTGATATGAACCACTTAAGTGTTTTTTTTTCGTGGCTATTAAAATGGGGTAAAACACCCGTTTTTCTGAATTTTTTGTCATAAAATTGTGTATTTTAGTGAATATTTGTCAGATTTGAAGGACCCTTTTCTGGCCTATGGTATTGATTTGACTCCAGTTTAAGCTTAGCCCATTTTGTGATCAAATATGAGCTTTTTCAATTGAAGGGAAGGCTCTAAAGCACTTATACCTTTGCAGTCATGTTTTTACAACACAGCTGTCCGACTCAAAGATACCCTATGTCATTTCTTATTTCAGAAATTTAACCACTAATTTAGTTCTTGTGTTGTGCCAATTGTCAATTTTCTGTTACATTTGGCAAAAACGATTAATTTGAGGCCCTGGTTGACAATCAATAACTCATAGGCCAAGCAAGATATCACTTTTTAAATATGCACAGAATTTAAGTGTCCGACCCAAAGAACATTACCCTAATACTAGCACTTTATCAGCCTCACAGATTTAAATTGCAGACTGCTGCTCTTCTAATTTCTTGTTATTGGTGGCACCCAAGGTAACACCGCATGTCTATTTCTGTGGAAGGTATTTTGTTCTTCTCCAATTATCCAACATCCTTCCAAATTGTCCTGGCCCTAAAAATGCGAATTTCTTGATCGGAACCAGTACTTATTTGCAATGTAATACATTGTCTGGAGAGATTGAGATGCTGCTAAAGACACGGGCTTAAACCCTAGTTCCCAAAGAAATGAACTACAAGAGGATGTTATTGAACAGAAGCTTCGATGGCGATTAACCTTGCACAGAGAAGGGAACATTTGACTTCCCTGCATTGACGTTCTTCCACCTAATCTACATATAGAACGTGCATAGCAGCAAAGACTAGTTAAGTCATCACCCAACAGATGAACTGACCGAAACATGAGAGATCATCAAATAAATTTACCTAAAAAAGATTGCCATATTCCCCGTGTATTGTATTAATGAAAAGTGACAGAAAAGTTGCTTGGTGTAATTAGACGACCATCAGCCTGTCAGCCATGATCACACATCCAGCTGCTAGACTATCCCCTCATGACTCAAGACTTGCCAGGACCTGAAATTTCAATTACCATAGATTTCTCTTGTCATTACTTTCTCACAGGTTTTCATCTAAAATCAAATTTTCCTTTTTGCGAGTTTGAATGAGATTTCAAAATTTAGTGTTGTCTGCATAGCTTCAAGCTGCACACACTATGTAGGATAAACAGTGTCGCTACGTCGGTCATAAATTAAACTCAGCACCTTCAGATAATGTCAAAATGGTTGAATTGCAGCACATACTGTCCAGCAGAAAAGATGCGTCTAGAATTCTGCTTCAAAGTGTTTCTTTTATCCTTGAACCATTTATCTGAAGATAATTAAATTGATTCTGATGAAGAACAAAAATAACGTGCAAGCACTTTAACAGCTGCTTGTAGATATCTACATGTATAGGCTAGGTACAAGTAGCTACAACCCTACCAGGTTACTCTTTCTCATTCCAATTGCTGTAAACCAATCATCAACATCACCCTCGTCCTCATCTCCATTGTAGTTCCTTCTCTTCAACTACCTAAATTTTAATTAATAATTTTTTTCTCTCTCTCTTCAAGTTTAAGGTAAGCACGGTCTATATCTGGTGGCGGGTAGAGGGGGTGAGTAGTCACAACTTTTCGGAGTTTTAAAAAGGCACCTCCTGATACCAATAACTGAGATTTACATGTACTATTATAAATATCTATGCTGTGTTATCTATACAAATGTATACAAATTGTTTTTGGTGTTAAACAAAATAAGAAATATAGGCCTAAGTATGTATTAATGTACTGATCTATCTATCTATGTCTATTCCTTCCTTCCTTCCTTCCTTCCTTCCTTCCTTCCTTCTGTACATTTGTGCACTGGATCTGGTTGGTACAGAGCTGCTGCTGTTGCTGCTGGCCACATTGCAGCAGTCCTGAGAGAGCAGCAAGACACTATGTTTGAATTTCGCGGGAATTACCTTATTTTTAGTTTAGAAAATAAAAATTTATTGTCACAGAAGTTTACCAAAAGTTGATGGAAGCAAGATAAACTAATGTTGAGACCCTATGCCAAGTTTCAAAGTGATAGGTGCAACAGTGCGATCTCCAATATGGTCAAAGCTTGTCCCAAAACGGCCTATCACAATACAGGCTGCAAGCAGCTGTAAAAACCACTTATGTACCGGAAGTTTAGAGTGCATGTTTTCATGGCCTTTCCTATACCTTGGTGCTCAACCCTTCTGATCTGTTGATTTATTTTGAACAAGGAAGGTAATGCATCTTTACATGAGTTATGTTAAGAGCACAAGGCATCAATAGGGGCTTTCACCTGAAAACGCTGCTTCTCCAATTTTGATGTTTATATTATTTACCCATGCAGTTTAGATATCATTTTGTTGATATATTTGAGATGATACCAGACACGTTTTGAAATGGAACATTAACAACAAAAAACAAAAAAAATGATCAGACTTGGTACATACTTGGCAGGGCTGGAAGTTTGAAAGCAAAATGGATGTGTCATGATAGCCTTTGTCAGTCAAGCAAGTGCAAATTGGAACCTTGCCTGCCCTAATTACGTGTGCAGTGTACAGGGTGTCAAGCTCATTACCCATTGCATGTGGGTCACCATTGAGGAAAAAGGACAGGATAGGCAAGAACAAAAATATTTTAGAGCTGTTTGCATTAAAGCATCCCAGACAGATATAATTTATTTCAAGACAGCCCAAAAGAATTTATTTATTTCGTCAAAACTGAGTAAGAAACTATTCATTAAAAAATATCCAAGACCCCCCTACCCCTTGATATTAAATAGTCTCCCACTTAGGCTTTTTAGCTTAAAATCTCTTTCCGTCTAGAGTCAAGTTAACATAGTCTAGAAATAATGTATTATTACGAAACTTTAATGCAATTTTGCGACATGTCATTTCCCCCATTTAACCATTTAGGACAATAGACAACATGTGAATGACTCAAAAAATTATGAGATATGTGGATTCAATAACATTGTAATGATTTAATGCACGAGCCACATGATTTGTAATTTGAAATTAATCAGTTGTTATGGGAAATCTACAAATTTGTGAGGTTTTTTCTAGGATAGATTCTTACTACGATAGTATTGAGGCGGTGATGTTGAGACAGAGTTTAAGAAACACAACATTAGTGTGGTCAAACTTACTTTAGTACTTTCAAAATGATTAAATAAAATGTCAAGATGATCATTTTATGAATCAGAATTTATTTATTTATTTAATGTAAAGATAAGGGTCCCTTGCAGGCTAGATACTACTCATTAAGCCAACCTACAACTGAAGTAGCAAAACGAACATAGTTCAGACAACCATGCACTGTCCTGTTTTACACAAACCTTCTCTAAAATCCGCAGATGAGAATATTCCAGCAATCAAAAATATTTCAGAATTTTAGTGTATGAGGTTTGCCATTTGGTGTAATTTTCACAATGATTATTTTCAGTCAACTATGTCTTTTTTTTACAGGTAATGAATGCCTTTCAGGCTTGTTTTCAATTTAGATGTGCACCTGACACCAAACACAATGAGACACTAAGTCTTCTTACTCTGGGTATCTCAAAATGACATCAGAAAGGTCCAACTTAAGCTACTTTTCCATCCAGTAAGAAGACGAACTGTGTCCAGACAGTCACTGACCTCAGGTCAATTACGTTTGCACGCAGAATTCCAAAGTGTCTTTAAAGGATAATCTGTTTGGAGACAAGCAGCTGTTTATCGCACCTCGATGCATAAATCAGTTGAAGATTTGTTCATTAAAAAAAGACTCCATTTCAAGGATAATTGAAAAGAACTTCACATCATTCTAATTTATATATATATGTACAAGTGTCAAAATTTGAAAACCTTGAAATTTCAGCTGAAAAAAATTTGAAATTTTTTCGTTCCAGAAATGCCTTTTTAAGTTTGCATTGGGTAGGTCAAACAATCAGCTCTCACTGCGCTTTCATATACAAGCGTCCCAAGTGCTCTGCTGATCTGTACTGAGGTGATAAACATGGCTGTAATGTTTTTTGACTGTCATTAAAATCACACTTATAACTAAAAATCCTGACCGCTTAGGGCTAAACGATCTATTGCCAACAATTAGGCAAGTTGCTTGCACATTTTGGGCCCAGTTCCAGGTCTCTAGTGCCAATTATTTTTGAGAAACTGCATTTTTATCAATTAAAATAACAAAAATGTATGTCATTAGCATCATGCCTATAACTTCAAATCCATACCAGTATGATACCACTTAGAACAATGTCGTTTTTTACAGGTAATGAATGCCTTTCAGGCTTGTTTTCAATTTAGATGTGCACCTGACACCAAACACAATGAGACACTAAGTCTTCTTACTCTGGGTATCTCAAAATGACATCAGAAAGGTCCAACTTAAGCTACTTTTCCATCCAGTAAGAAGATGAACTGTGTCCAGACAGTCACTGACCTCAGGTCAATTGCATTTGCACACAGAATTCCAGAGCATTTTTAAGGAATATCTGTTTTGAGACCAGCAGTTGTTCATCGCACCTCGATGCATAAATCAATTGAAGATTTGTTTATTAAAATAAGACTCCATTTCAAGGGTAATTGAAAATAACTTCCAATCATTTTAATTTATATATATGTACATATAAATCTGCTGTCAAATCATGTGACAAAAATTGTGTCCCCCTGTACGTTGTAAGACCCATTTTGCAAAAACTGGAAGAACAAATCTGACCATTTGGTCTCCCAGTTTTGTTGAATAAGCACTGTAAAATGCAGAAAAACACTTGTGCAACCCATCGAAGTCAGAAATAATTTATTTCTCTTACATTAAACTGCACAATTAGTGAAAGGACAAAGCTATTAATAAATGAATACCAAATAGATAAATATTCATGATAACCATGAATTATAAGGTATACAGTTCTCGGTACGGGTTTCTGTTACAATCAAGGGGCAGACTGGCCTATAGGCCTATGTGATAAAGTTGCCATGCAAGATGCCAAATAATGAAAATTTCAAGAAACGGGTGATATTTTTCCACTGTGACTGAAAAGTACAGTGGCTTGTCGTTTAGGGGTTTCACAATAATTTTAAAAGTTGTCCAAATTTATGTAATAGTCGTGAAGTATTTCGCTTTTCTGTTTTTAAATGGCACCGAAGGTTGTGACGTAAGTGCCCATTGACTTATTTTGTCATAGGGCCTGAAATGCCGCCAGTCGATCCCTGAACACAACAAGATGAATATATCATGCTAAAATGGCTGTTCTTTTCTTGCTGTCCAATTACATGGTATCTTGCCTACTCAGGAAATCCAAGTCCATGTTTCTTCCAACAACACCCAGCTTGCCTGTTGCTCATGAACATCGCCTGTGATCGAAATCCTACGAGTAGTTCCAGTCCTGAATTGGGATTCTGTTTTGGTGGAATTTGAAAAAAATCCCACACTGTGAGATCCTATACAAGCCATTGACCTGCCTGGCTGTCTTAAAACTTGATATTTGATGCCATTCCTGTCAACCTATCTTCACTGCATTGAGCCAGGGGAACATGTAACAATATGACCACCACTTTGATCTGCCTCATCTAATGAGATCACAACTTAAGCAATTAGTCTGATGGATAGGAAAGGTACACTGGCATGTTCCAGAGCCTTTTGTTCCACAAAACTGAAACAAGGTTTTCTATAACGTGAAGCGAGTGACACGTTACTCATTGATGGTGATGTCAGCTGTCCACTGCTTTTGAACCACCATGCATATATTCTACTGCATTGAATACTAATTGCTTTTCTTCCGAAGGGGCACAGGGGGGGGGTGGAGGTTTGGTCTAGTGGTTGAATAGTGCTAGCGTGCTAATACATTGGGCTGCCAAAGTGCCAATCGATTGGTCCAGGGTTCAAATCCAGCTCTTGTCAGGTCACCTAAGGCTATGTTTGATGGCTATTTCAATCATCCTTCACCAGAATGCCTTGTCTTCCTCCTGGCCTAATTAGCCTAGCAATTTCATAAATACAGGACTTACAACCCCGATTATCCATTCATCCATCCAAAGGGTACATAATGTAAATACAATGTTGCAAATTGGTGGTCGGGTCGCCTGTTATTACACATAAATGTATGACAGAAACAAAGTTGCTACATTGTGAACACAACATGTGTTGGCTTTCAATTTGTTAATTAGATGTATTTCTAGTTACTGTATAAATTGATTTATTCTGTAAATATTGTGATAAAAAATTTGGATAATGCTTCACTGGTTATATTTTGTGCTTGATTAATATGATATTCACTTCACATATATTTACTGATAAAGGCAAATACGCCTGCATTGGCGTCAGCCTGCCATATATATTGCATTTTGGTGATGGAAAATGTAAATAGCATTGTACATATATGTAAATATGGTCAATAAATACTTTACTTTACTTTACTTTAACATTGAGATTTCTTAAAATGTTGAGACAACATTGCCAAAATGTTGCATGGCAACGTCATATCCTAATATTACTTAAAACATGGTGACTACATCATTTCTATCATACAATTTTACATAGTTTACTCCAACATTGCCCTGAATGACCTGACGATTATCGGATTATGATAAAAATTGAAGGGGATACAACACATTCATATAAATCGGTTGTTCCATTACGACAATAATTTTTAAATTTTTTTCTCTATACTGCAGGAACGATTATTAATAGTTTGCAACTGGGTATGTTCTAACAATCTCACACACAGCTTTAGAGATCAGCTACTTTGGAAATGAAGTTTTCATGATTTACTGGCCAATTTGTTGCCTGGATGTGTCAATGACTGCTGCAATTACGATACCCTTGTCAAATTGCTGCCAATATAGCTGCCAATGCAGTTTAACCAAGCAGATAATTGGACATGACATAATGATGTGCATGGCATGAATGACCACTCAAGAGACAAGGCTTGGCAATGGCAGCATACCAGCCCCTAATGAATGATCTGTGGCATGTTTTGCTTGTGGTTATGATGCAATTACTCAAGGGACAAGTGCTGTAACTTGAAGAGCTAGCTGACACAGATTTGCTGGTGTCTTGCGTTAGCCAGTCGACAATAATGAATGAAGGTACTTCCTGAACTGGGTTGTGATGGTTACTATTGTTCTTTTGTTACTTTTCATTTGCAAAGTTAAAAAAAATACATGTTGGTCTACAGATATAAGTGCTGTTCATAATTTGTGGGATGGAATATGCCAATTCAGATGAGATAGACAAAGTGCTTGAACGTATTATCCATAGCGTAAAATGGGATGAAGTTGGCTTTCTGGGGGGGGGGGGAAGTGGCCACCTAACTTACCCCACTGAATGGCAGACACAACATCTTTCCTCACTGATGTTGGTTTCTTCAGGAAATTCACTACAGCAGTTCCTCAACATCAATTTCCAATATAATGTATGAGTGTGACTTTTGCTGAAGTATTATTTTGAATAGTTTGTTCTTTTTCCCCTGTGAATCATTTGATCAGGAATGTGATTTAAAACTGGGGGTTTGTTTTCTCATCATCATCACAGCCCATTAACTAAAGCATCATTTGATGACACAGACTTGGTGGAATATTTCAACCATATTCATATACTTTCCTTGATGTGATAAGGATGTCATTTGGCATTCCAATTGCTTATCTCCCACTTCAGTTTGCTGATCAATTTATTTTTGCCATTTTCTTTGATGAAATGAACACAAGAAACAAAATTTCAGTTGATGATCCATCATTTATATTCAAATACAATCATAATCAAGATGTTTAGGCTTTATAATTCGCATAATGACATGGATCTTTGTCGAAGTAGGAACCCACACAGTACTTGCCCCATCCTTGAGGTTTAGGATAGTCACAAGCTCTGTATCTTATTTTGTATCCACCGTACTTGCACTTGCTCCAGCATCCCCAGTGGGACCAATGTCCATCCTCTGTAAATGAAAATAGATGTTTTTATGATAACTGGGCTCAGATATCCTGTTTGAATTAATGCAGTTATCAGTAAATGTTTTTTTAACAATCCATAAACAAATCTGTGTGCCCAAAAATGGCACATCGACTGTTGTTCATTTCATTGACAGATGGATACTGGATAGATAAATAGATGGATGGATAGATAGAAGGATAGATAGACAGACAGATGGATAGATAACAATTCATTATACTTGTCGAAGGAATTTTACCCAGAAAATATAAAATGGGAAAATAAGTCATGTGATTAAATCGAACTTACTTGTTAGCTACACATTAGTAAATGAGTCTTAAAACATGTCTATTTATCAAATAATTCAGACGATTCTTCTAAGGTGAGGCCTTAATCGAATTATTCATCACAAATTTAAGTGCAATTGACAAGATATTTAACAAATAACTTACTATCTGGGCAACAGGACTTCTTGTAGCAGTAAGATTTCTGATAGTAAGGGCCATCGCAAGTTGGGAACCATCCGTAGGGTTTGCCTTCATAATAGGGTTTGCCGTCATAAAAATAGTGTTTCTTGCATGGGTAGATGCGGACACATTTCTTGAAGCGGTATCTGTATCCTTTTCCACAGGTGACACTGCAATGGCTCCATTGTCCCCAGTACGTGTACCTGTCTGTTTATGATAGAAAGATTGAGTTTCTTCTCTATTTTGCATAGTATAACCCAAGGTTTTCCCTCACATTGAGAATGAACAAGTTATTTCAATTTGCAGTTAGTCTTTTAAACTTTTTCAGGTATAATTTGTTTAAATTGGCCCTCAGCATGCACATCAAATTAAGCAAAATATCTATTTTATCTGAAGGTCATTACGCCTTGAAATTATTGAAACTTCTGAAAGACAGAGGATACCAACATGAAAAGGGAAAAAGAAAGTATAATTACCACCGCAGTAAGGAGCAGGAGGCACCTGAGGAGCGCCTGGAGTTTTGGGAACTGCTGGAGTTGGTGGAGTCGCTGGAGTTGGTGGAGTTGGTGGAGTTGGGGGAGTTGGTGGAGTGGGTGGAGTTGGAGGAGTTGGGGGAGTAGCAGGAGTTGCTGGAACAGTTGGAGTACTTACAGAGGCATAATGAACCACTGCAGATCCTTGTGAGCAAAAGCTCACACCAAGGAGAAGGATCACACTGAGAACAAAGTTCATTTTTCTTGTTGAATCTGCAATAAAATATAACAAATCTAAAACGACACAGAGGAATAAGTTGTATCTGTTTACCTACACCATCGGCATCATTGTATCAACTGACAAACCTAAACCAAAACAAGTTATAACAATGTGCAAGGTTTAAAACACTTACAATCCAGCCTTACATGGTTCTAACTGGATAAATTTGATATTATTAGGCATCTAAGCATTTGATAGAAGTTTAATTATAATTTACTGCTCAAGTCAAACAATTTGAAGATAGGGTACAGCATTTCAAATCAGATGCAATCAGATAAAAGATTTACCACTTCAATGAGAGATAAATCTTCAGAATTATTTTGTTTCATTTGGTTTAGCTTCTGCTGAATACTTCTGAAACACAAACAACATCAATAAAATTCAACTTGTACTTGCAAAGATCAGGTCTGGCTTGATGTTCCTCAACAGATCAGCTGAAGAAGATGTTGAGAAGCCATCTCTTCTTCTTTTTATATAAAATTCTTACCCATCATGATTTTGGATTGACGAATCAGAAATTGACAACTGGACCAATTCTAGTAAAAAAAAAATCACTTTGTTTAAAGATGATAAATTCCAAAGTGATTTTCGCAAAAAATCTTTGCTTTGATATTTTAAGACATTGAATACAAAGCCATTTAATTAAAGTTCAAAATAACATGCTTGACATTTTGTAGAGTTGTTCCTTTTCAATTAATTTGGTACAACACAATCACAGTGAAACCCAACAGTGAAAGATAAACGAATTTGATTAGCATGATGGTTAAATGCATGAAAAGCATGAAAAATGTGTTGGTGCAGTTACTTAAAAAAATCGAATTACAATTTGCTATTGATGAAATGATACTTGGACAACTTGGTCAGATTGTAATTCACCTTACTGTTTTGATCGAATAACAGTATGAAGTCCTTATATCCAACTCCATTGCGCAATGAAAAGAAAAAAGTTTAAACTTTACAGTATAATCAATACAGTTTCTAAATTACTTTTGCTTCTCAAAGCTGCTTAAGGGAAGAAAAAATTATCAGGTGAATGATGAATCCAATGCAATGCTGCATAACATTGATTTTACTTTGTTCACCTTTTCCCGAAAGCATGCAATTATTATACATCAAAATTGTCATATTACATTTACACATTTATGAAATTTTTGTGTGTTGCTGCAAAAGTTATTAAGCCTAATAACTATATCACATATATTCAATGTGTTTCTTGCTTTTTTATCGCTATAGAGAAAGAAACTGACTTTATAACTCAAATAACTTCAAGCTGCTTCTTGATAACATTTGCCATCCACCAACAGGAACTGCCTTTCAGATTTTGCTGCATGGGAGATGTTACTATCCTTCCAGATAGTATGTAGAATTTGAAAAATCTGCAAAATTGGTATGTGACCACACACTATTGGGACACAATGATTGGCTGAGGTGTGGAGTTTGATGCAGTGTTGGCATATGATGCAGTGCAGAGAAAATATATATGGTATACATGTGACATAGTATGGAAGTCTTATCAAGCGTAACTAAGTGAAAGGAGAAGATTGAAAGCCGTGTATGTCAATAAACAACTGTTACTTATACTGACAAACTGCCTAATCTCAATGTTGTATACTGTTTGCTGTCAGTAACACAGCTAGGATGTCTCAAAAAGGGGATATACTTTTGGGGAAGGGAGGAAGGATCGACTCTGTGATCACTATATTGAAATCATGAGCAATCTTTGTTGTGTGCCCTTGTTGAGGCATGCCCACCAAGCCCAAGATTTACATGGAAGAGATAGGGAATGTTACAGAGCACTGCATTTTTGCCATGTGTTATCCCCCCCCCCCCAGGCCATTTCTAGATACACACCTGCTGGCCACATCTCAAAGTGTTTCATTCTACGCATAACATGTGCTATGCTGGCATGATGTCTCACAGATTTGATATGACATCCTATGTAGAGTGAGCCGTAATTGGCTGAACAACCTGTGACCTCACTTAGATCACCTGATTTCCAATGCTAAACTGTCACCTTACAAAGTAAGGGATTACAGTTGTTTTGTTTCCACAATGAGCTGTTTGTGTTTCTCTTATTTGGTTTTGGTTGAACAAGTATTTTGAAGAGTTTTTGTGTTTAAAATGGATCAATAGGCATCTGCTGGGTCATGCTATTTTTGGAAGGTGCCCACTGTCACCTTAGTCTTTCACATAGAGATATGAAATATTTTAACAGTATGTAGGAGAAAATGGGGACCGACGGTCCATGGGGACCGACGGGCCGCCCTCTTAACTCCTCATCAAAAACGTTTGGTACGATCTAACTTGCATTTTTAGTGTTGCTTATCACATCTATATATCCCATATTAATGACTGATCGATAAGTTGTAGCACAAGTATTTAGTGTGCAAAATGATATTTTCAACATCTAAAATTATTTTTTTCTGATTCTGAAAAAGTTTAATTTCTCAAATGTGTGCTGACTCGAGACGATTTTCCCTATATATTGCTCGTAATTTACACATCAAATTTTAAGAACAAGAATGATTTTTCACCAAAATAGGGGGTCTTACCATTCTGTAAGCTTTTGGGGACCGATGGGTCACCCAACATAGGGACCGATGGGCCACTACTTCTTGAGATTTTCTATAGGTGGCGTATTGGCATGGGGTTGGATATGAAAGTCTATTTGGGGGAAAAAGCACAAAAGAACTTCAGTTTGCACCTTTAAATGTTAAGTTTCGACTTGAAAGAATGCCCCCAAATTTACAGTGATGGATATGCCTCAGCAATTGCTTGGAAACAAAATGATGGAAATCAAAAAATTTAATATCCATAGAAATCACAAATTTTCAATCTAGTTCGTATTTGGGAAATGATAAACATAATGACCCTGCTAGACATTGTGGCCATCTTGAATGTAAATTAAATTGTTATCAAAATATAACCTAATTAATGGTTATTGATTAATTTTATTGCTTTGATTCCAGATTTCTCCTACAGGTGAGAAGAAATTTGAATATACTCATTTTCTAATGTTCATTAAAAATTCTGAGGTAGTAGGCAAGAGTTTGACAGTCACAGTGATAGCCAAACTTCTGTATCGACCAAATATCAAATAATGTTTTATTCTTAGTAACCAATGAACCAATCATTTTGGAATTCTCCGAAACTGTTTCCGATACATTCTGTTCATGTACTGCTAAAATATCATCTCTATAGATTTACTATAACTGCAAAAAAGTACCTGATGATATCGGTGAAAATTTAGCTTTTTTTCAAAGTGAAAAATCTGGGCATATCTATATTTTTTCATTCTCTTATTATCATATTCATTAGAACGGATCAACAAAAACATCTTGGAACCAAAGTCTTCCTCCACCTTTTGGCAAGTTATTGACATGGTCCATCGGAACCCATGGGATAGCCCATCGGTTTTCTTGAGAAGCATTGCAAAGACTAAAGAAAATGGAGGGTGTAAATTTAGGATAGCTTCTGTGACAATTTCTGTGGTAGAGGACAGCAGGGCCCAGTAAAAAACTTTTATTGTTTTCAAAATGCATGTTAGAACCACAGGCAGAAACAATCTGATTCATC
Source organism: Platynereis dumerilii (assembly GCA_026936325.1). Classification (NCBI taxonomy): domain Eukaryota; kingdom Metazoa; phylum Annelida; class Polychaeta; order Phyllodocida; family Nereididae; genus Platynereis; species Platynereis dumerilii. The sequence goes on along the minus strand of JAPTHN010000023.1, from coordinate 1,202,572 downwards.
AAGAGTGAATTTAAACAGGTTTAGAGCCACATTGCAGATGAAGTTTTGGGCATATTGTCCAATCGTTGCAGGTTCCAAACTATTACATGTGCTAACTGCTAAGTTGATGTAGGTCGTTTGTCTCACTGTGCCCTATGGGTGCCATTGGACAGCAGTCAGAGTGAGACAGGAAATCTGCTAACACGATTGCCTAGGATGTTATGAAAATTGATACACACCGATCAAGATATAAGGTCTGGTCAGTTTTGCAGATTTGACAAATTCATGGAGTAGGACCTCTGTCCTATATATATATGTAGCCTGCTGCACAAGGTGTTTGTATTATATTCTGCTGCGTCCCACTCTGCCCCATATATTCTGATTATGTGGAACACATGCCTGATTTGGGAATCATCAGCTCACTAAAGTAAGACAAAGAACCATTGTTTGAATCCCTGGTGATTGATTTGCATTAACTGACACTGCGCTATATAAAATCATACTATATATATATATATATAGGAAAAATTAAAAAATGTCATATGGTGAAATCATTTACTTTTCTAGGCTAGAAACGACAAATTTGAAATATTTCTCAACCTATATTGCGAAACCTTTCGGATAAAGGACAATCTTTCACTCTCTAAATTTTTGTACAACTTGTAAGGGAAGGCATGGTCTGTAAACAGTATCACTTTGACGCTACAGGCTTTGTCTCACTGTGCCTGCCATCTCACAGTGCCCCTGCTCTCCTTCTTATCATCTTGTATGACAATTGATATTGACATTTATTTCTCCTATGTTTCAGGTATTGTGCGCTCATTAGTAGGCTGGGGATTCTTTTACTGTTGGAGTTCAGTATTTGTACCTTTTTGCGTCTTTAGACAGTAACCATTCAACCACTGCAGCAGGAACATTATTGCCTCCCTATAGCTTCGTCCTTGGGTCATTGTTAGAGATGAGTCAATCTTAATCAGTTCCTTGCCCATGGTTCAAGTTGCAGTGACTTGACTTGCGTCATAACAATCAATAGAAATCGCCACTGCTCATTCCGTATTCCATTGTGCCAGGATTTTGCCATTGCCAGTAATCAGATTATTTGATGACTGAAGTCCTTTGGCAACTTAATTGACAGCAATCAAAGATAAAGATATCCTGATTGCAACAACCATTGACACATAGATCTGTGTGTAACAATTGCCCGTCAACCTTGCATGAAGAATGTTTGTGTGGCTGTCTCAGCACTAAAATTTCCTGTCAGTGGGATGCAGATGTTGGATTTTTAATTAATTGTATGCCTAATTTTAATTTCTAAAGCAACAGCCAACACAGTAAAGTATATTTCATACCCAGAAAATGTACCAAAGAAAGTTATGAAATCAACATCTGGATGTTTTCTTTGTGGTAAATGTGAGTCTACGTGCAAAGTCATCTGCTGGAATTCTTCAGCTGTCACACCTTTTTATTACCTTTAATGAGTGGACTGGTATGGCCAAGTCAAACAAAGCATATGCATCAGATTGTTTCTGCCTGTGGTTCTAACATGCATTTTGTCTGTTATCCAGCTTCTTCTTTCTGCATCCCTGCCTTTTCAAAATGAGACAGAAACCACATGGAGAATTTTTGCTCCATTTGATGCCCAACCAATTGTGGAGGTCAGCACTGCAGTCTGCTCCTGCCATTTGTCATGCAGCTGCAGTCAATTGAATGTGTTGCCAGCATGGGGTCAACGGCTTCGCGTGGCAATAAACTGACTCTCATGACCTTGGGGTCAGCCAGGTTGCATGCTGTGCTATGTGTCTGTTATCAACTTCTCATTGTTCCTATAGCACCACAACAATCAACCCCAGTAATTTCGTTCATTTCATTTCAAATTTATTATTGGGAGTTATGAAAATAGGCTATAAGTCTCCATTTTTTTAAATATTGGTCCATTTATTTATTTCTCCCACATTAAAGAAGCCAAAAATTTCTCAGTTTCCAATAAAACCAAATTCTATGCATCAATGTTCTCCGGTTAAAATGCATCCCTCAGCCTACGTTGGAGTATTTTTATCTGATTTTAAGCTAGAATTAGCATTTTCCCCTGTCAATAAATATAATGACCCCCCAAAACAAAAATTTCCGCTGTCAAAAAATATAATGACCCCCCAAAACAAAAATGTCCCTGATATATTTTCTTAGATGCCTGACGCCAAAAATTTGGATGGAACATGCAAAACTGCCTTTAAATGAGTACCTTTTGAGGGAATAGCAGCAAAAAGCTCAAAAGTGCATTAACCAACCATATTTCCTCTCATGTCCCTTTGTGGAAAAGAGCCTGTATAATTAGTTTAAGAATTTAACAGAGCCTGGTAATGTTTTAAAAACATGATTATTATTTTTAATGTTTATAATAAATGAAGTTGTTTTTGCATTATGGATGCAATAAAATAGATTAGTGTTGTTGAAAAACTAGATATATATATCTTGAAATTCAGTGTCACCGGAAACTATATGTGGTTCTGCAGAAGATGAAGGACCAAAACAAATCTATTTCAATGGAGTGAAAAACAAAACTAATTTCAATGCAGCGCATGATAGGCTGAATACTGCTAAATTTTTACACATACATTTTAAAGTGCCATGAGCTCCATATCATAGAAAACCTTAAAAAAAAAAAAACCGTCTTTTGAACATACTTATGTATCCTTCACTGGGATCTTATCTAATGCGGATGATCGTAAGTTTGGCCACTTTGCTGAATGTTCTCTGTCAAGTCAGGTAGGATGGGTTGATCGGAACAGAATAAAATGTCAATATTTGAACAGGCATGCTGGGGATTGTTTTGAATTTCTCCAAGAATAGATTTGCACAAATTTCACCCACACATTCCCAGTTTTAGACTGAGAACACTACTTTTGCTTTTCTCGGTTAATTCATTTAATATTTGTAAGGTGCTGCTTTCGCCCAGTACAAGCATTCGGGCAAAACAGCGATTGTGAAATGTATTTTAAAAATCTCGATCTTGAAATTCGGGCAAATGTCGCTCCCCGCCCCCCTCCCCAAAATCGCGTACGTTGTATGCCTATGCCAACACTAGGGTGTCCCAAAAAAAGTGAAAGTCTGAGATTCGTTGGGGCTAACCTCTTAATGACTTTCTGACTCCCATGTAAAACTTTCGCGCATTAGAAAGTGTTTTAGATGTTGCTCAAGAGCCCCAAAGAAAGATGGGGGTTTAACAATTAATTTCATACGTAAATGGATATTTCGTCTAATAACTCAAAATTTATCAGTTTCAATCCACCCAAACACATGGACAGTTGCAATAAAGATGTATGAATTATTCTGCACACTGTGGTACCAATTTCATATCTGTACCTTACTTGATTCTTATGCAAATGGCAAATGTATACTATTTTACATGAAAAATTGACGTCAAGGCAAAGCATCTTTCTTACTGAAGATTAAGTGAAGTCCAATTTTGAATTTTAAACATGAGACAATCACATATTGGTCCCATGGTGTGACAGAGTTACAAAACCATCAACCAATGCCTTACAATCTATTTCAGACTATTGAAACAATCTAAGAAGTTTTTATAAATCACAGAAAATCGCACATGCAGATTTTCTCAATTCCCATGCAAGTTCCAAATATAGTTGTTACCATGGTGTGCAGAATAATTTATACATCTTTGTATCAACTATCAATGTGTTTGAGGGGACTGAAACCGATAAAAATAGCCATTTTTGCACGAAAATTCAATGTTCAACCCCCACCTATTTTTGGGGCTCATGGGCAACATCAAGATGACAATCAAATGAGCTAAAATTTTACATGGGAGTCACAGAGGGAATATAGAACACATTCAGAGGTTAAGCCAAATGAATTTCAGACTTCTACTTTTTGTGGGACACCCCAGCCAACACAGATTTTTTTTGCCTCCATACTCTGTTTGGGGTAATAGAAAAAGAAACCTAAATGCAAGCTTTCGAAATGTCCTCTAGTTTCTGCATTATCTGGATTGGTTATGATGTATCCTGTAGATGCAGTGCAAGGTATATCCATTACTGAAGGTTCAACAATGTCATTTATCTTGTTTATTTTAAGTCAAAAGTCATCGGAACATGACATTACTGGGATCAATTGCACATCAGGAAATCAATTACATGTAACAAAACTCAATTTTCCATCATCTATTAACATGATTAATCATTGTTTAAATCATCTGCAAGGCAACAATTTGGAGCTCATGAAGACAAGATATTGTCAGTTTCAAAACCAATATGTAGCAACTTGAGTTATATTCAATTGTAAACAATCAGGCGGGGGGGGGGGGGGGGGATCCAATATACTACATGAGTTCTTGAAAGGCCCCAAAAAGGTTAGATATCTCCATCCTCTGAGCATTATTCACAACAAAACTTAAATGCGTTTGTAATTCTAATGAATTTTGCCCATCATAATTTCATGTCTGAGCAGGCATGTCTGCTCGGTTTAATCAGACAAGGTATCAGTAACTGCAGCAATCACTGACATCCTTACAAATGTGCAAAAAAATTAAATTCTTGCATCAAAACTTTGTTTAATATGTTTGAATGAAATAACATGATTTGAAATTCGGTTTCAGAAACATATTTTCAAAATTAAAACATGGAAGAAAATTTCTTCATGTTCATTACTATGGTTCACTGATACTATAATTTTTTCTACTCTTCCTTGACTTCCAACCCAGCATTTTAGCGGGTAAAAAACACCAATATTATCAGATGGTGATCAGCCTATATCTAAAGACTCAGCTTTTATTTGTGCCGGAAGTAGGTCAGCCAGAATGGGTAGTCTCATCCTATTCAGACTAAGCTATACAATTCTCCAGTCAGTTTCTATTCACATGAACACATGATGTTACATGACCCAGAGAATTCTGATCTAAAGTACTTGGATTGGAGTTTGTTTTTGTCTGGAAATCCCTTTGAAATGCCATGGGAATTTATACTACATGTAGTGCTTAGAATCCATATAAATGACTTGTTGAACACAAAGGACTGTTTTTGAAAATGTACTTTTGTCAACTGCAGGTCATCAGCACTTTCAATCAATGAGACAACTTCAACACAGTTTTTTAAATTATGAGATTGGAGAATTTTCGGTCTCAGTGGAAACACTACTTGAAATAAATAATTTCCCATTGAAGAAAACTCCAATCCCCCCTGGTTGTTAAATGGTCATACCCTAGGAACATATATGCCCACTATCATTTTTGGTAAAACCAAAATCTTGATGTGGGTTCAGAAATTAAAGATATGATGATCAACATGAGAAATGGGGGGCCCAGAAATTACCCGAAACTCCCGATGTTAGGAACAGCTCAGTTTGAAGGACATAAGCGATTGTTTCACAAATTAGTTAAACATTTGCATTCATATTGTACTAGCATTTTGGCATAATTTTAGTCTCTCAAGAAATTGTTTTTTGTCATAATCAATTCCAATTTACATGAACTTCTTTGAAAATGTACACTGCAGCATATGTTGGGTTCGAACTAAAAAATTGGGCTGCGCTGGGTGTTTTTATTTCCATGGCAATTGAAAAGTGATTCAAACACTTCCTACATGTGTGATATTTTCAAGTCACATGGTAGCATACCTGAAAATAGTTCTGCAAGTTTCATTCAGCTGCTTTAAATGAAATTTGTGACAAAAAATTGGTCAAAACTGTCTGAACACCTCATGTACAGCACTTGTCCCATGAGTAATTGCTTCATAACCACAAGCAAAACATGCCACAGATCATTCATTAACGGCTGGTATGCTGCCATTGCCAAGCCTTGTCTCTTGAGTGGTCATTCATGCCATGCCCATCATTATGTCATGTCCCATTATCTGCTTGGTTAAACTGCATTGGCAGCTAAATTGGCAGCAATTTGACAAGGGTATCGTAATTGTAGCAATCATTGACACATCCAGGCACCAAAATTGGCCAGTCACCGATCAAAACCATTGCTGATACTGTGGTTATGTTTAATTGATCTGCCACCTGCTATGTTTCAAAATATTCACAGTGGCATGCCTCAGTAAAACATATTCTTTCAATATGTTACAAAGAGGCTGACTTGTTTTGCAGTGAGAAACAAGCGTTTCTGACTCTACATTTGCGTGCATGGCGTACAAATGATCTCCCACTCCCAGTGCTCAGATTTGGTCTCCGAGTCATTGCAAAATGGATGCCTCTCGGAGACAACTTATTGAACAGATTTTCTTTGCATATTTGGTTGTTTTTGATATAGAGCATAGGGGTATGGGACGTGCGAGTTTTTTAATGCAATACAGATAAATTGTATTGGACTTCGAGACCTTGCAGAAGCGTTATTCAGGATTTTCTGTGAAAACGCAATGGACCTGAGGTCAGCGCAAGCTTGTCTGAACACTGGCTTTTTACTGAAGCGAGAATTTGGTTAAGTTGGATCTTTCTGATGTTTTTTTTTCTGGTGCTGCTACCAGTTACAATTGTCCAATGTGTCAAGTGTCTGCAAAACAAGCCTGATATGAGGGTCATTAAAATCATTACTTCTCATTTTCTTCTCATTTTGAAAGTTATATATCCACCCTGAACACCAATTATGCCAGTCCCCAACAAAGAAGATAAGAGAAATAATGCTTCTTTTAGTTTTAATGTGTCTTGACATCCCTGTCTCAAGGGGAAGAATCCTGTGGGAAAAATCTAGATAAATACTATTCTTTAAAATGCGTAAATTGTCAGATTATAACTATTTATTTTAGAATCATGAAATGTCTTCCGAGTCCATCAAATCATTACAAAGTAATTGAATCCAACTGTCTTGTCATTCTTAAGAAGCTACTATGACATATTTCAAATGTAATAGGGTAAGGTTCTTTGAGTCGGACACTTAGAAAGGGTAACCTTGAGTCGGACACTTTTAGTGGGGCTATACTGACTATTTGAAAGCTTCTCTACCAGTAGGCCTATATTTGGTACCAATGTGAAGCCCAAGACGTCTTTTATCCATCAAAAAAGTATCAGCTTGATATGAACCACTTAAGTGTGTTTTCCATGGCTATAAAGATGGGGTAAAATTCCCGTTTTTCTCAGAATTTTTTGTCATGAAATTGTGTATTTTAGTGAATTTTTGTCTGATTTGAAGGACCCTTTTCTGGTCTATGGTATTGATTTGACTCCAGTTTTCATGTCGTTCAATTTCTTGTAAGCTTAGCCCATTTTGTGATCAAATATGAGCTTTTTCAATTGAAGGGAAGGCTCTAAAGCATTTATACCTTTGCAGTCATGTTTTTACAACACAGCTGTCCGACTCAAAGATACCCTATGTCATTTCTTATTTCAGAAATTTAACCACTAATTTAGTTCTTGTGTTGTGCCAATTGTCAATTTTCTGTTAGATTTGGCAAAAACGATTAATTTGAGGCCATGGTTGACAATCAATAACTCATAGGCCAAGCAATATATCACTTTTTAAATATGCACAGAATTTAAGTGTCCGACTCAAAGAACATTACCCTAATACTAGCACTTTATCAGCCTCACAGATTTAAATTGCAGACTGCTGCTCTTCTAATTTCTTGTTATTGGTGGCACCCAAGGTAACACCGCATGTCTATTTCTGTGGAAGGTATTTTGTTCTTCTCCAATTATCCAACATCCTTCCAAATTGTCCTGGCCCTAAAAATGCGAATTTCTTGATCGGAACCAGTACTTATTTGCAATGTAATACATTGTCTGGAGAGATTGAGATGCTGCTAAAGACACGGGCTTAAACCCTAGTTCCCAAAGAAATGAACTACAAGAGGATGTTATTGCAACAGAAGCTGTGATGGCTATTAACCTTGCACAGAGAAAGGAACATTTGACTTCCCTGCCTTTACTCTATAAATGGAGACTGACTTCTGCCACCTAAATCTACATATAGAACGTACATAGCAGCAAAGACCAGTTAAGTCACCAACCAACAGATGAACTGACCGAAACCTGAGAGATCATCAAATAAATTTACCTAAAAAAGATTGCCATATTCTCCGTGTATTGTATTAATGAAAAGTGACAGAAAAGTTGCTTGGAGTAATTAGACAACCATCAGCGTGCCAGCCATGATCACATATCCAGCTGCTCGACTATCCCCGCAAGAGTCAAGACTTGCCAGGACCTGAAATTTCAATTACCATAGATTTCTCTTGTCATTACTTTCTCACAGGTTTTCATCTAAAATCAAATTTTCCTTTTTGCGAGTTTGAATGAGATTTCAAAATTTAGTGTTGTCTGCATAGCTTCAAGCTGCACACACTATGTAGGATAAACAGTGTCGCTACGTCGGTCATAAATTAAACTCAGCACCTTCAGATAATGTCAAAATGGTTGAATTGCAGGACATATTGTCCAGCGGAAAATATACGACAAAAATTCTGCTTCAAAGAGTTTCTTTCGAAATGTCCTCCAGTTTCTGCATTATCTGCATTGGTTATGATGTATCCTGTAGATGCAGTGCAAGGTATATCCATTACTGAAGGTTCAACAATGTCATTTATCTTGTTTATTTTAAGTCAAAAGTCATCGGAACATGACATTACTGGGATCAATTGCACATCAGGAAATCAATTACATGTAACAAAACTCAATTTTCCATCATTTATTAACATGATTAATCATTGTTTAAATCATCTGCAAGGCAACAATTTGGAGCTCATGAAGACAAGATATTGTCAGTTTCAAAACCAATATGTAGCAACTTGAGTTATATTCAATTGTAAACAATCAGGCGGGGGGGGGGGATCCAATATACTACATGACTTCTTGAAAGGCCCCAAAAAGGTTAGATATCTCCATCCTCTGAGCATTATTCACAACAAAACTTAAATGCGTTTGTAATTCTAATGAATTTTGCCCATCATAATTTCATGTCTGAGCAGGCATGTCTGCTCGGTTTAATCAGACAAGGTATCAGTAACTGCAGCAATCACTGACATCCTTACAAATGTGCAAAAAAATTAAATTCTTGCATCAAAACTTTGTTTAATATGTTTGAATGAAATAACATGATTTGAAATTCGGTTTCAGAAACATATTTTCAAAATTAAAACATGGAAGAAAATTTCTTCATGTTCATTACTATGGTTCACTGATACTATAATTTTTTCTACTCTTCCTTGACTTCCAACCCAGCATTTTAGCGGGTAAAAAACACCAATATTATCGGATGTTGATCAGCCCATTTAAAGATTCAGCTTTGATTTGTGCCTAAAGTAGGTCAGCCAGAATGGGTAGTCTCATCCTATTCAGACTAAGCTATACAATTCTCCAGTCAGTTTCTATTCACATGAACACATGATGTTACATGACCCAGAGAATTCTGATTTCAATTCTTGGATTGGAGTTTGTTTTTGTTTGGAAGCCCCTTTGAAATCTCATGGGAATTTATACTACATGTAGTGCTTAGAATCCATATAAATGACTTGTTGAACACAAAGGACTGTTTTTGAAAATGTACTTTTGTCAACTGCAGGTCATCAGCACTTTCAATCAATGAGACAACTTCAACACAGTTTTTTAAATTATGAGATTGGAGAATTTTCGGTCTCAGTGGAAACACTACTTGAAATAAATAATTTCCCATTGAAGAAAACTCCAATCCCCCCTGGTTGTTAAATGGTCATACCCTAGGAACATATATGCCCACTATCATTTTTGGTAAAACCAAAATCTTGATGTGGGTTCAGAAATTAAAGATATGATGATCAACATGAGAAATGGGGCCAGAAATTACCCGAAACTCCCGATGTTAGGAACAGCTCAGTTTGAAGGACATAAGCGATTGTTTCACAAATTAGTTAAACATTTGCATTCATATTGTACTAGCATTTTGGCATAATTTTAGTCTCTCAAGAAATTGTTTTTTGTCATAATCAATTCCAATTTACATGAACTTCTTTGAAAATGTACACTGCAGCATATGTTGGGTTCGAACTAAAAAATTGGGCTGCGCTGGGTGTTTTTATTTCCATGGCAATTGAAAAGTGATTCAAACACTTCCTACATGTGTGATATTTTCAAGTCACATGGTAGCATACCTGAAAATAGTTCTGCAAGTTTCATTCAGCTGCTTTAAATGAAATTTGTGACAAAAAATTGGTCAAAACTGTCTGAACACCTCATGTACAGCACTTGTCCCATGAGTAATTGCTTCATAACCACAAGCAAAACATGCCACAGATCATTCATTAACGGCTGGTATGCTGCCATTGCCAAGCCTTGTCTCTTGAGTGGTCATTCATGCCATGCCCATCATTATGTCATGTCCCATTATCTGCTTGGTTAAACTGCATTGGCAGCTAAATTGGCAGCAATTTGACAAGGGTATCGTAATTGTAGCAATCATTGACACATCCAGGCACCAAAATTGGCCAGTCACCGATCAAAACCATTGCTGATACTGTGGTTATGTTTAATTGATCTGCCACCTGCTATGTTTTAAAATATTCTCAATGGCATGCCTCAGTAAAACATATTCTTTCAATATGTTACAAAGAGGCTGACTTGTTTTGCAGTGAGAAACAAGCGTTTCTGACTCTACATTTGCGTGCATGGCGTACAAATGATCTCCCACTCCCAGTGCTCAGATTTGGTCTCCGAGTCATTGCAAAATGGATGCCTCTCGGAGACAACTTATTGAACAGATTTTCTTTGCATATTTGGTTGTTTTTGATATAGAGCATAGGGGTATGGGACGTGCGAGTTTTCTAATGCAATACAGATAAATTGTATTGGACTTCGAGACCTTGCAGAAGCGTTATTCAGGATTCTCTGTGAAAACGCAATTGACCTAAAGTCAGTGCAAGCTTGTCTGGATGCAGGCTTTTTACTGAAGCGAGAATTTGGTTAAGTTGGACCTTTCTGATGTTTTTTTTCTGCATGGTGCTGCTACCAGTTAGAAGTGTCCAATGTGTCAAGTGTCTGAACAACAAGCCTGATATGAGGGTTATTAAAATCATTACTTCTCATTTTCTTCTCATTTTGAAAGTTACATATCCACCCTGAACACCAATTATGCCAGTCCCCAACAAAGAAGATAAGAGAAATAATGCTTCTTTTAGTTTTAATGTGTCTTGACATCCCTGTCTCAAGGGGAAGAATCCTGTGGGAAAAATCTAGATAAATACTATTCTTTAAAATGCGTAAATTGTCAGATTATAACTATTTATTTTAGAATCATGAATTGTCTTCCGAGTCCATCAAATCATTACAAAGTAATTGAATCCAACTGTCTTGTCATTCTTAAGAAGCTACTATGACATATTTCAAATGTAATAGGGTAAGGTTCTTTGAGTCGGACACTTAGAAAGGGTAACCTTGAGTCGGACACTTTTAGTGGGGCTATACTGACTATTTGAAAGCTTCTCTACCAGTAGGCCTATATTTGATACCAATGTGAAGCCCAAGACGTCTTTTATCCATCAAAAAAGTATCAGCTTGATATGAACCACTTAAGTGTGTTTTCCATGGCTATAAAGATGGGGTAAAATTCCCGTTTTTCTCAGAATTTTTTGTCATGAAATTGTGTATTTTAGTGAATTTTTGTCTGATTTGAAGGACCCTTTTCTGGTCTATGGTATTGATTTGACTCCAGTTTTCATGTCGTTCAATTTCTTGTAAGCTTAGCCCATTTTGTGATCAAATATGAGCTTTTTCAATTGAAGGGAAGGCTCTAAAGCACTTATACCTTTGCAGTCATGTTTTTACAACACAGCTGTCCGACTCAAAGATACCCTATGTCATTTCTTATTTCAGAAATTTAACCACTAATTTAGTTCTTGTGTTGTGCCAATTGTCAATTTTCTGTTAGATTTGGCAAAAACGATTAATTTGAGGCCCTGGTTGACAATCAATAACTCATAGGCCAAGCAATATATCACTTTTTAAATATGCACAGAATTTAAGTGTCCTACTCAAAGAACATTACCCTAATACTTGCACTTTATCAGCCTCACAAATTTAAATTGCAGACATGCCGCTCTTCTAATTTCTTGTTACTGGTGGCACCCAAGGTAACACCGCATGTCTATTTCTGCGGAAGGTGTTTTGTTCTTCTCCAATTATCCAACATCCTTCCAAATTGTCCTGGCCTAAAAATGCGTTTTCTTGATCGGAACCAGTACTTATTTGCAAGGTAATACATTGTCTGGTGAGATTGAGATGCTGCTAAAGACACAGGCTTTAACCCTAGTGTCCAAAGTAATGAACTACAAGAGGATGTTATTGCAACAGAAGCTGTGATGGCTATTAACCTTGCACAGAGAAAAGAACATTTGACTTCCCTGCCTTTACTCTATAAATGGAGACTGACTTCTGCCACCTAAATCTACATATAGAACGTACATAGCAGCAAAGACCAGTTAAGTCACCAACCAACAGGTGAACTGACCGAAACATGAGAGATCATCAAATAAATTTACCTAAAAAAGATTGCCATATTCCCCGTGTATTGTATTAATGAAAAGTGACAGAAAAGTTGCTTGGTGTAATTAGACGACCATCAGCCTGTCAGCCATGATCACACATCCAGCTGCTAGACTATCCCCGCAAGAGTCAAGACTTGCCAGGACCTGAAATTTCAATTACCATAGATTTCTCTTGTCATTACTTTCTCACAGGTTTTCATATAAAATCAAATTTTCCTTTTTTGCGAGTTTGAATGAGATTCCAAAATTTAGTGTTGTCTGCATAGCTTCAAACTTCATAGCTGCACACACTATGTAGGATAAACAGTGTCTCTGCATGGGTCCTGAATTAGACTCAGCACCTTCCGATGATGTCAAAATGGTTGAATAGCAGGACATATTGTCCAGCGGAAAATATACGACAAAAATTCTGCTTCAAAGAGTTTCTTTTATCCTTGAACTATTTTTCCGAAGATAATTAAATCGATTCAGATGAAAAGAAGAAACCACATATGTACCTGAAGTTTAGAGTGCATGTTTTTATGGCCTTTTCCATCCCTTGGTGCATGACCCTTCTGATCTGTTGATTTATTTTGGACCAGGAAGGTAATGAGCTTAACATGAGTCATGTTAAGAGCACTATATATAAACATCAAAACGCTGCTTCGCCTATTTCGGTGTTTATATTATTTTCCCATGCAGTTTAGTTATCATTTTGTTGAATTATATTTGAGATGAGACCAGACACTCTTTGACATGGAAGAACAATTTTTAAAAATTTGAACTGACTTGGCACAATGGCACATCCTCGAGAGCATAAGTTTATGTTTTTCCATTGGCTGACCTGTAAGGCTAAAGGCAAAATGGCTGTGTCGTGATAGCCTAATTGTAAGTCAAGCAAGTGCAAATTAGAACCTTGCCTGCCCTAATTACGTGTGCAGTGTACAGGGTGTTAAGCCCATCAACCATAGCATGTGGGTCACTATTGAGGAAAAAGGACTGGACAGCCAAGATCTTTTGTAACTTGTTCTTTGGAAACAATGCATCTCCATTTAGTAGTCAGTCTATTAGCCTATGATTTACAGTAATTATCTATAGTGGTTAAGAAACTACCATGTTCAGGAGTTGGTTAACTGATACCTATGGTGGCCTCTTGAGGAAGCTAAAACACATTCAATGCAATACACATGCATCTGACGTTCCCTTGGGGTCACTAATACTACCGGTAGATTATTATGGAGGCAGTGTGAGATAGCGTCACAATTCTGATACGACTGTGTCTGGAAAATCTGTGAGGATCATATGAGATCACTCCAGCATGGAAACTTGTATAATCTTGGCCTATGCCACAGCAACATTCAGGGCCGTATCAGCACATTTTTGGGCCTGGGGCAAACTGTTTCTAATGGACCCCTGTTATAGTAATAGCGTCATCTTCAATCCAGCATTCCAATGAATTAATTTGTACCTCGATATACCTGCATCAAAAACCACAGTAATTGTAGAATTTGTTTATCTGCATGACATTATATATAATCATGAATAGTAGAATATAAAATTAGACAACAATGTCTGCTCAAAAATCAGGAGGGGCATTTGGACTCCTGCTTTATCATGTTTATACACTTAATTGAAGGGGCAGACTTTTGCGGATTCAGGTGAGGTGTAGGGGCTCTGGGGCCCATGCCCTTTTAGGTCGCAGTCTATTCAGCTACATCATGGGCCCCCCCCCGAGGTCATGGGCCCGGGGCAAATGCCCCGTTTTCCCTATGGTTGATACGGCCCTGGCGACACTTATATTTATCACTGACTAAACTTACAGAATACAGACCTGGTGTTAAGAGTCCATGCGGAGAATCGCCAAAATGTTCCTTTTGAGGTCATATCCTAAACTCGGTATTGAATTATATTTCTCATGTGGTCATATCATATACTACCATGCTATCTGCTAAAGTCACTGACTGAATCACTCACCAATGATATCGCAAGTTAGTGCACATTGACACTTCATTTGATGTGAAGGATCTTACCTTTCGTGGCAAACGGTGGCATCATTGATGACCTTAAAAAATCTGAACGTAAGCAGTGAGCACTCATACTTCCCCTTCTCCAAGATACCTTGAGTTTTGGATGGTGAAATATATGGTTAAAACGGTTGCTTTGGCCGAAATTCCAATGGTTATACACGTTTTAAATGCAAGATTGCAGAGACACACTGCATTTGTCGAATACAGCCATACTAGAGATTACTGAAATGCTTGCAGTAATGTCATGTATATATTTTTCATAATTTGGCACGTTTACGAATTCGTGGAGGTGTAAAAACGAGCATGTTCGAGTTCGTGGATGTGTAAAAACGAGCATAAGTGCTCGTGTATATGTAATTACTAACACTCGTGGATGTGCTTTATTATTCATTTGTGAACCTGCCAACACTAACATTCGTGAAAGTGCTAGATAATTAGGTTTTAGGGTTAGAATTAGGGTTAGAGTTAGTTTTAGGCAATTTCAGGGTTACTATGTTCGTAATTACAGCTGTGCAAATTCATGAAATGCAATATTTGGCACTTAGACAAATGCAAAATTCGTGTAAGCCTATATGTTCGTTTTTGCAGGTTTACAAATTCGTCCACATGTAAAATATTGAAAAATATATACCTCGTAATGTCATATCCACGTGCTCGCCATGTTATTCTCTATGACTCATATCTAGATTGTGAGGTAACATCCTTTACAATTATATGCAAAGTTATTATCACACAACCAAACAGTGAGGTCTTGTGTCTCCTAATGACAAACTGACTTATCAAGTCAATGAAAGACATAGAACCAGTGACATTTACCTCGAAACTATGAATGTAATCAGTTCATCCTCCTCTGAAAGTTGATTGTTAAGGGGCGACCATTTAATTTCCAGGGGGACTTGGAGTTTCCTCTATGGGAAATTGTTTATTTTGCAGTAACAGCGGCGGTATTTATTTATATCAAGCACACAAAGGCCCCGAAAATGTATTCCTAAATCAAGCAACATCTTATAAAGAAATCCCCCTGACAGATATCATTTATTTCAAGACAGCCCAAAAAGAATTTATTTATTGCGTCAGAACTTAGCAAGACAGCCCCCCCCCCTTGATATTAAATGGTCGCCCCCTTAGGCCTGTCAGCTTAAAATCTCTTTCCGTCTGGAGTAAAGTTAACGGAGTCCAGAAATAATGTATTTTCACTTAACTTTAACACAAGTTTGCGACATGTCATTTCCCCCATTTTACCATTTAGAACAGTAGACAACATATGAATGACTCTAAAAATCATTAGATATATGGATTCAATGACATTGTAATGACTTAATGGACGAGCCAGATGATTTGTAATTTGAAATTAATCAGTTGTCATGGGAAATCTAAAAATTTGTGAGGATTTTTCTAGGAAGATTCTTACGGCAATAGTATGAGGCAGTGATGTTGAGACACAGTTTAAGAACACAACAGTAGTGTGAGCAAACTTACTTTAGTACTTTCAAAATTATTAAATAGAATGACAAAACGATCAGAGAAGTGTCCCTTTCAGACTAGATACTATACTCATTAAGCCAACTTACCACTGAAGTAGCAAAGCAAACAGTGTTCAGACAACCATTGTCCTTTTTCAAACACAGACCTTCTCTAAAATCTGCAGATCAGAATATTCCATGAATCAAAAATTTGAGTATTGTGGTGTCTGGGGTTTGCTGTTTGGTGTAATTTCGCTATGAATATTTCCAGTCAACGATGTCGTTTTTTACAGGTAATGATGTCCCTTTCAGGCTTGTTTTTTTAAATTTAGATATACATCTGACGCCGGGCACAATGAGACACCTCTAACTGTGGGTATCTCAAAATGACATCAGAAAGGTCCAACTTAAGCTACCTTTCCATCCAGTAAGAAGACAAACTGTGTCCAGACAGTCACTGACCTCAGGTCAATTGCGTTTGCATACATAATTCCAGAGCATTTTTAAGGAATATCTGTTTGGTGACCAGGAGTTGTTAATCGCACCTAGATGCACCGCTTAAATCAGTGGAAGATCTGTTTATTAAAAGAAGACTCCATTTCAAGGGTAATTGAAAATAACTTCCAATCATTTTAATTTATATATATGTACATATAAATCTGCTGTCAAATCATGTGACAAAAATTGTGTCCCCCTGTACGTTGTAAGACCCATTTTGCAAAAACTGGAAGAACAAATCTGACCATTTGGTCTCCCAGTTTTGTTGAATAAGCACTGTAAAATGCAGAAAAACACTTGTGCAAGTCAGAAATAATTTATTTCTCTTACATTAAACTGCACAATTAGTGAAAGGACAAAGCTATTAATAAATGAATACCAAATAGATAAATATTCATGATAACCATGAATTATAAGGTATACAGTTCTCAGCATGGGTTTCTAGTACAAAGCAAGGGGCGGACTGGCCTATATGTGACAAAGTTGCCATGCAAGATGCCAAATAATGAAAATTTCAAGAAACGGGTGATATTTTTCCACTGTGACTGAAAAGTACAGTGGCTTGTCGTTTAGGGGTTTCACAATAATTTTAAAAGTTGTCCAAATTTATGTAATAGTCGTGAAGTATTTCGCTTTTCTGTTTTTAAATGTCGGTTGTGACGTAAGTAACCAGTGACTGATTTTGTCATAGGGAATGAAATGCCGCCAGTCGATCCCTGAACACAACAAGATGAATATATCATGCTAAAATGGCTGTTCTTTTCTTGCTGTCCAATTACATGGTATCTTGCCTACTCAGGAAATCCAAGTCCATGTTTCTTCCAACAACACCCAGCTTGCCTGTTGCTCATGAACATCGCCTGTGATCGAAATCCTACGAGTAGTTCCAGTCCTGAATTGGGATTCTGTTTTGGTGGAATTTGAAAAAAAAAACACTGTGAGATCCTATACAAGCCATTGACCTGCCTGGCTGTCTTAAAACTTGATATTTGATGCCATTCCTGTCAACCTATCTTCACTGCATTGAGCCAGGGGAACATGTAACAATATGACCACCACTTTGATCTGCCTCATCTAATGAGATCACAACTTAAGCAATTAGTCTGATGGATAGGAAAGGTACACCAGAGCCTTTTTTCCCTCATAACTGAAGCAAGGTTTTCTGAAGCCAGTGACACTTAACTCATTGATAGTGATGTCAGCTGTCCACTGCTTTTGAACCACCATGCATGTATTCTACTGCATTGAATACTAATTGCTTTTCTTCCCAAAGGACACGGGGGGAGGGTTGGTCTAGTGGTTGACTAGTGCTAGCGTGCTAATACATTGGGCTGCCAAATTGCCAATCGATTGGTCCAGGGTTCAAATCCAGCTCTTGGCAGGTCACTTTAGCCAATGTTTGACAGCTATATCAATCATCCTTTGAATTATTGCCTTATACTCCTCCTGGCCTAATTTGCCTAGCAAGTTCACAAATACAGGACCTAAAATCCCGATCATCCATTCATCCACTCCAAGGGGTACCCAATGTAAATACAATGTTGCGAATTGGTGGAGGAGTCATCTGTTGTTACACAGAAATGTTTGGCAGAAATGAAGTTGCTACATTGTGAAGTTGTAACACCACATTGAGATTTCTTAAAATGTTGAGACAACATTGCCAAAATGTTGCATGGCAACGTCATATCCTAATATTACTTAAAACATGGTGACTCATTGGTAATAGCATCATTTCTATCATACAATTTTACATAGTTTACTCCAACATTGCCCTGAATGACCTGACGATTATAATAATATTAAAGGAGATACAGCACATTCATATAAATTGGTTGTTCCATTATGACAATAATTTCTTAATTTTTTTCTCTTTACTGCAGGAACGATTATTAATAGTTTGCAACTGGGTATGTTCTCACAATCTCACACACAGCTTTAGAGATCAGCTACTTTACAAATGAAGTTTTCATGATTTACTGGCCAATTTGGTGCCTGGATGTGTGAATGATTGCTGCAATTACAATACCCTTGTCAAATTGCTGCCAATTTAGCTGCCAATGCAGTTTAACCAAGCAGATAATGGGACATGACATAATGATGGGCATGGCATGAATGACCACTCAAGAGACAAGGCTTGGCAATGGCAGCATACCAGCCCCTAATGAATGATCTGTGGCATGTTTTGCTTGTGGTTATGATGCAATTACTCAAGGGACAAGTGCTGTAACTTGAAGAGCTAGCTGACACAGATTTGCTGGTGTCTTGCGTTAGCCAGTCGACAATAATGAATGAAGGTACTTCCTGAACTGGGTTGTGATGGTTACTATTGTTCTTTTGTTACTTTTCTTTTTCAACTTTAGATAGATTTGGCTTTCTGGTGGGAAGTGGCTACATAATTTACCCCACTGAATGGCAGACATACCATCTTTCCTCTCTGATGCAGGCTTCTTTGGGAAATTCATCACCTGTGTCTTTGAGAAAAGTTGGTAAGTGTACAATTTTAAAAGAGGGGTAAATTAAGTGGCTGACTTATGCCTGGCAAGCCGACTTTACCCTGTTCTATTGTACCATGCAGTATTTGTATTGCAATATCTTATTTCTAGCCTAAATGTCTATTGTTTAATCATCCTTTACAAGTGAAATAATTAGCATGCAATTCATAGCTTCTAGATCCACTATACAAATACATGGGATTTTTGGTTGATCTGATTGATTAAGAAATAACAGAATGTCACACATTTGATATATAAAATGCCGTAAGTAATTGTTTAGCAAGGATCCTCACAGACAAGTGTGAATGATGAGATTCGCGCGGTAATTAAATCACCTGTAACAAGCATATAGTATGTTTTTATGTGTGTGCTTTTTATGTTCTCACAACAACGATTCAGGGGTTTTTTGCCACGGCGATTCTTCATTTTCCAGGAAAGTAGGAGATGATTCAAGTAATTTCAACAATTTGGTGACAATAATTTTGTCTACGGCGCATCATAAAATGCCTCATCAATGTTCCTAGAAATCACATGACAAGTGGGTGAAAAATTTTGCCTCACTAAAGATTCAACCTATTAAATCTTGATCCGTCTGCGAATTGGCTGGACAAATTATAGACTGTTTGCGGTCTCAAAGGATGAACTTCCTGAAAATTTCATCCTATTCGGTCAATTTTCCAGGATTTGGCAGAGGTTTGAAAATTGCTGATTTTACCAGTTTTTCAGACATCGGTTTGACCACAATTACACTTTTTGCTCAATAAATCTGTTAATACTCCACCTAGAACATTGAAATTCGGGATCTACACTAACTGGACAATGGCAAATGTCGATGGGTTGGCACTTACTGACTTATTAAAAAGACAATGAAGCTATGGCCTTGTTAAATTCCCCCTCAAAAATCAATGTTCAGTGCAATAAAATTCATATCTCCAGGGGTATACTCGGTATAAATATGAAACTCCTAGGATATATTCTACATATGTTTGGTCAAATAATACTTGAATTTTGGAAATGTGTTCGGCCTAATTTTTTAATATACATTTTTTAAAATATTCTATGTTTTGTCCAAAGCAAAACTAGCTAAATCTCAAGGGGTATAGGTGGCATATGCCTGAAACTTTTTTAATTATATTTCATGTCTGTAGGGTATGATACAGGAAAGAATTCAGGAATGTGTTCAACTTACTTTTGGTTCTGTGGAGTTTTAAATATTTTTATATCTGTAACAGTAGTGCAACTGGCAAAATTCTACAAACATGAAGGATTGCAGGAAATTTTCAGGGATGTGTCTCCTATACCCATTAATGTTTTGCTGGATTTGTTATTGACATAGCCTAACATATAGAATATTTTTCAAAAATTTATATTAAAAAGAAGATGCTGAACACATTGACAATTTTCTAGCATTATTTGACCATACATATGCAGACTATATCTGAGAAGTTTAAAGGCTGTCTCTAAAATACACTTTGCAGAAAGGCTACTCGCCAGTTGCACTACCATTACAGATCAATATAATATTCTAAATTCTGCAGAACCGAAAGTAAACTGAATGTCTTCCTGAATTCTTTCCTGTATTATGCCCTTCAGATATGAAAGATAATAAAGAAAGTTTCGGGTTTTTGCCACCGATACCCCTTGAGATTTAGCTAGTTTTGGTGTTGGCTTGGCCTAAGGCATTTTTCAAAAATTTATATTTAAGAAACGAGGCTGAACACATCTCAAATTTTCAAGTAATATTTGACCGTACATATGACGAATATATCTGAGAAGTTTAAAGGCTGTCTCTATAATACCCTTTGAAGAGAGGCTACTTACCAGTTACAGGTATAAAAATATTAAAATCCCAAAAACCCAAAGTAAGCTGTACATGTTCCTGAATTCTTCCCTGTATTATATAATACCTTACATGCAGACATGAAAGATAATTAGAACATTTTTAGGGGTATGCCACCCATACCCCTTGAGATTTAGCTAGTTTTACTTTTGACTTAGCCTGAGACATAGAATATTTTTCAAAAATTTATATTAAAAAAATGAGGCTGAACACATCTCCAATTTTTAATTATTATTTTCATTTATATGCAGAATATATCCTAGGAGTTTCATATTTATAACCGGTATATAATATGAATTTTATTGTATTGAACATTGATTTTCGAGGTGGTAATTTAACAAGGCCATAGCTGCACTGCCGTTTCAACAAGGCACTAGGTGTCAACCCACGCACCTTAGCCATTGTCCAGTTAGTGTAGATCCCGAATTTCAATGTTCTAGGTGGAATATTAACATATCTATTGAGCAAAAGTGTAATTGTGGTCAAACCGATGTCTGAAAAACTGTAAAATCAGCAATTTTCAAACCTCTGTCAAATCATGAAAAATAGACTGATTAAGCTGAAATTTTTAGGAAGTTCATCCTTTGAGACATAAAACAACATATAATTTGGTTAATTCGCGGACGGGTTGGTGGAAACCATTTGTTGATCTGACGCGGATTGACCCTACTTTTCGTGATGTGATAAGGATGTCATTTGGCATTCCAATTGCTCATCTCCCATTTCAGTTTGCTGATCAATTTATTTTTGCCATTTTCTTTGATGGAATGAACACAAGATACAAAATTTTAGTTGATGATCCATCATTTATTCTCAAATACAGCCATAATGAAGATGTTTAGCCGCCAGCATGATTCCCTTAATGACATGGATCCTTGTCGAAGTAGGAACCCACGCAGTACTTGCCCCATCCTTGAGGTTTAGGATAGTCACAAGCCCTGTATCTTATTTTGTATCCACCGTACTTGCACTTACTCCAGCATCCCCAGTGGGACCAATGTCCATCTTCTGCAATTAAAAATATTTCGTGCTGCTGTAACTTTTCCTGGGTCTAACACTGCAGCCTGCGTTTTACACGAGAGCATGTTCAACCCTTTAGCGGTCATTGGAAGTAGTTACCATTGAATCAGACGATCATGTGCTCCAGCAGAAGTTGCTAAAGTTATCAATTTCAATTGAGAATGTTGCAGTATTCCATATTTATGGGCAACGGTGTAGATAGACAGCTAGACAGACAGGTAGATAGATTGATACATAGATATATAGATAGATAGACAGACAGATAGATAGATAGATAGATAGATAGATAGATAGATAGACGGATAGATAGATAGATGGCAATTTATTATACTCTTGGAAGGAAGTTATACCCCATGTAAAATGGGAAAATAAGCAATGTGATTAAATTGAACTTATTGTTAGCTACATATTAGTAAATGATTCTAATACTTGTCCATATACCAAATAATTCAGATGATTCTTCTAAGGTGAAGCAAAATGGAAATATTCATCACAAATTTAAGTGCAATTGACAAGATATTTAACAAATAACTTACTATCTGGGCAACAGGACTTCTTGTAGCAGTAAGATTTCTGATAGTAAGGGCCATCGCAAGTTGGGAACCATCCGTAGGCTTTGTCGTGATAATAGTATTTCAGGCATGGGTAGATGCGGACACACTTTCTGAAGCGGTATCTGTATCCTTTTCCACAGGTGACACTGCAATGGCTCCATTGTCCCCAGTCAAGATACTTGTCTGTGAATGATAGAAGGATCGAGTTTCTTCTGTATTTTGCATAGTATAACCAAAGGTTTTCCCTCACATTGAGAATGAACAAGTTATTTTAATCTGCAGTTAGTCTCTTAAACTTTTTCAGGTATAATTTGTTTAAATTGGCCCTCATCATGCACATCAAATTAAGCAAAATAACTATTTTATCTGAAGATCTTTATGCCTCTTTATTATTGAAACTTCTGAAAGACAGAGGATACCAACATGAAAAGGGAAAAAGAAAGTATAATTACCACCGCAGTAAGGAGCAGGAGGCACCTGAGGAGCGCCTGGAGTTTTGGGAACCGCTGGAGTTGGTGGAGTTGCTGGAGTTGGTGGAGTTGGTGGAGTTGGTGGAGTTGGGGGAGTTGGTGGAGTTGGTGGAGTTGGAGGAGTTGGGGGAGTAGCAGGAGTTGCTGGAACAGTTGGAGTACTTACAGAGGCATAATGAACCACTGCAGATCCTTGTGAGCAAAAGCTCAAACCAAGGACAACGATCACACTGAGAACACAGTTCATTTTGCTTGTTGAATCTGCAATAAAATATGACAAATCTAAATCAAAACAAGTTATAACAATGTGCAAGGTTTACAGAGGAATAAGTTGTATCTGTTTACCTACACCATCGGCATCATTGTATCAACTGCACACGCACACAAGTAGGGGGGGATGATAATCCTGAAAATTTGCGGGGACGCCTTCAAAAGTTGCTCATTGCCTCCAGAATGGAGAAAAATTTTACCAAATTGAATTTCATGGCTTATTCAGCCTGCTACTGGCCAAAATGTCAAACCGCGTCTTTTTAAATGTCGAAAATAGTGTTTTCCATCTGGACTTGAAAAGTATTGATTTTAAATCATATAAATGTATTGACATTGAATAGGAAATAGGGTATTCCGAACATTTTGGTGTATATTTCGACTTTCTAGGTGCAGTGGTTCTTGAGATATGGGCAATTTAGGGTCCATTTTAAAAGAAGTTTCTTGAAAATCCCAAAACATCAATTGTTGTTTGAGTCAGACAATGACAAGAATTTAGATTGTGGATGGTGGACCTGAATCTTGAAAATATCTCTGACTTCATCAAGAAATAGAAAATTACAGATAGTGAATTGCAAGTCAATATCACTTGTATCAGCAACCTGCACATTCGAAGATTGCCAATACTGACGGCTTGAAGTAGATGGAAAGGAGAAGAAATTTGTGATGGCCCTATCAGAGGTTGGGTGGAAAACACTGTGGCTCTGGCACTCCTTTGCTGCACTTTCATAAACAGAATGTAGAATTATTTGTGATTTTGTGTAGTGACAGTTTCCAATTCCAAAATAATCACTTGGAGGTTTAGAAAAGGTAGCAAGAGGAGTATGTTTGCATTAATCACAAAATTTTACATTTGCTTAAGATTCATGTCTAATCATTCCCACAATGTGCCCCCCAGAATGGCATGACTCTGAATGGCAGATGCATATAAAATGTAATAATTTTGTTTAGATAACTTATACTGCAAATCAATGAAAATCGTAATGAATCCTTTTGCAATATCCATGGCGTTCTTTGTAAACCACAACATGGGATTCACAGTGACAAATATTAGGTCTGGGAATTGGTGTAGTGCTGGTGATTTTGCTCTGGCTTGGATAATTTGTAACTAGATATGTCATAGCTAAGTTTTGATCATCATTATAACAGTGTCACCATTACTGCTGACATTTACTATTTTCCCCAAAAAAGTTGTGAGAAAGTATAAGATCAATGATTCTGATGGCTTGGTTCCCTTCTACACATACAAGTCTCAATATAATTATGATAGTGATAACCATTTTGCAAATAGTTACTAAATATCGTGGCAGACCTTCACTTGCTATATCACACACCTATATCATACATTTCTCAGTGTTACAATATACCAGTCCAGTAGGCCTATTTGCACTGTGAAAAAAAAAAAGGATTGTCTGATACCAGACAATAGTTGTACAATATGATATATGTCAGATCTTTGAATTATCTAAACTGGACAATTGAGTTGTTCAAATCTTTTGGTGTCCTGAAGGATTTGGAGTTTTGGGCTCTTCCTTGAACAAGTACAATTTCCAAATGGACACGGATTAATTTTCAATATGGAAATTTATTTTGTTGCACTTCCACTTCAGAATCAAAGAGTTTGTCCAGCCTTTTCATGCTCCAATTTTTGTGCTCCATAACTTATGATTTTGCTGCAAATTTTCAATTTGTTCTTGTATTAGTGATGCAAGTATGAAGTTTCTCCTCTAAAATTCTAATTCAAAACGGTCAAAGTCAGTACATTTCATGATTTTTTTTTTACTTCTCGGAAGCACAGACTAATAGAATTTAATATTAATGCACACTCAGTTATCAAGACCTCCACTTCACCATGCATGCAGGTTACAAAATAAGTTTAAAGGCACACACTCATCAAAATCCAACTTTTAAAAAACATATCTTCCCATGCAAGAATCAGATGTTGCGAGTGCATTCAGCTAACATTTCCCAAAATTGATTTTCACCATAGATCAGGAAAAATTTATAAAATTGGCATTTCAGGCCAGTTTTGTGGTCCTTCAACATGTTCAGTCAGCTATGCAGTGACGTGAGGCTGGGTGGCCCTCCCCCTCCCTCCTCAGCTTTTGTGGACAATGAGAGAACAAGACACTTGCTATTTTGACCACCAAACAAGACTGTGATATACTGAATGGATTAATAAATTCTGTTACATACAGGTGACAAAATGAACTTGAGACAAACTGAAACTGTGAAAACATTTTCAGAGGAGTTCCAGCAACATCTCTGTCAATCATTTGTATTTGCATATTGCCTTGTGTGCTGATTGGCTAGTTCTAATGAGGTTACTTGACTGAAGTTAATTTACTCAATGTGTGACAAGTCCAGATCGCATTTTGTGACAATAACTGAAATATAACATTACCATGTGTAGGTAAGGTGGCACTGTTGTTCCACTTCCTGTTTGATCATAACAATGTCTTGTGAAAAGCACATGTTTGAAAAAAAGTCAAATTACTATGAATCTAATTGTTGTCAGCAACATAACACCATGCAGAACTCTCTATGTAATCATTGTTGGTTATATCTATGCTAAAGTACACATTCAGACTTCTTTGATACTGAATTAAATGGCTTCAATGTTGCCAGGTAAGTTGGCAAAAGTTTTCTGTGTTGACATGGTTTTAGGAGAATTTTGATCTCTTACCTTGCATATTGTCGTCTACAGGGCAATACGTTTATTTTGCCCTCTCCAGGTATATCCCTTGCAATGAAGGTTCAGTAAATAGATAATTCCATGTTGATAAATAGACCTGAAAATGTCTCAATTGAGATATTTTTGGCAATAAGTCCATGGCTCAGCTCTGATATCTTCTACTTTGACAGTGTTCATGAGGCTCTTTCAAGAAACAGGTGACAAAATTTTAATCTTGTTGTATTGTTTTGCACTGATTGCTGGCTATAATCCCCTGTCTTGAGCCTCAGGTCAATAGACTCTGAACTTGACACCCATTTAAATGTGATTAAAACTGGATTCTCATTCAAAGGGTTGTGTGACCATGATTACCAACCAGTTAGATAGATATTATATATATCATTTATTTCATACACAGAATCATACAAACAATGTACAATAATTTCGAAAATAAAAAGTTTGATGTCACAGTAGTTTACCAAAAGTTGATGGAAGCAAGATTAGATTATGTTTAGAACTGTATACTAAGTTTCAAAGTGATAGGTAAAATAGTGCGGCCTCCTATATGGTCAGAAGCTTACTGAAAATGCCTTCTGTAATACAGGCTGCAAGCAGCTGTAAAAATGGTATATAGTTAAGTGTATAAAAACTAATAGATAGATATAGATGGACAGAGATAGATAGATAGATAGATAGATAGATAGAGATAGAGATAGAGATAGAGAAAGAGATAGAGATAGAGATAGAGATAGAGATAGATAGATAGATAGATAGATAGATAGATAGATAGACAGTTAAGTTGATATGTTGATAGATTGTGTTTTGTAGAGGCTATGCATATATATTTTGGACGTATATTTTTTAAAATCAGATATGATAGAAATTTCAGTCAAAAATGGGCTTATATCTTAATCCATTATGGAAATATGCCAATAAAATGTTCTCTCTCTTTTTTGCGCTCTGGGATTGTCAATTTTGGTCCAGGTCAGTCACTGTTAACCTTGTGACACTCAATATGTTAATTTGGGGGCAGAACTGTTGAATGAAATGAAGATCACAGGTCATCACAGAAGTACATCGTTTTGATTGTTGAAGGTGTCATTTTCCTTGGCAAGTCAGCTTTATCTCTCTGTTTTTAAAACATTTCACAGCTAGGCCTATCAGTTCCAAAAGTCCTGATAAAGCACATGTATTTGTTTATTTAAAACCCTGACCCACGTCACTGAAGAACTGTTCTTCCAAGAGAGGTCGCTTTTTACTGTGCCGAAAATGTGGCCAAAATTGAAGAGTAAAAGTTAGTTTTAATTGGTTTATTTTGGAATAATTTTGAAAGGACCAACATAGTGTTGCTGCAAATACAATGCGTGAAGCTCTCAACTGATAAAAAAAGTGCATGAGTGTGGCCCTTTAACTTCAAGGTTTAGTCATTTATTTACAGCACTTTTGTAATTCATTATTTACCAATTAAAAATATTTAAGTGCACATCATTCCTAAATAACGGACATTCACTTATGTACAGATTTAGCTCAATTATTTCAGTTGGACCCTTACTGATTGGCGAATCAATAAAACATTTATATGAGTGTACTTACTGGGGATACTGCATTTCCAAGCTAAGGCTTTACTTAACATGATTCTACTGTCTACACAGTGTCATTGGTTTCCTGAAAATGACTAGTTATAATTTAGGCCATTATTTTCACGCCATGTCTTTGATAGTTTCGTAATCATATAATTTAAAAGAATAAAATAAATATCTATCTGATCTTTGTGTTTGTCACAGACTATAAGTGTTGGTATGCAAATGAAAGCTCTCTTGACACTCTGTTTAATGATGTTATTTTCAACTTCCTATCTTTAAACATGTTAAAGTTAACAAATATCGCGAATAGGCGAAATTTCACAAAAACGTCGCTTTTCCTGTCATACGAAAGTGCCAGTAGCAGCTAGTAGCAGGTCCGAAATCCAGAAATTCAAGTTTGGATGGACTTTTAAAACAATAAAGATGGATTTGGAGGCGTCCCCGCATGGGCCCAGCGAAAAAGCCATTTTATCATCCCCCCCTAACACAAGAGTTTAGAGAACTGAAGTGACAATGAACTGTGCATGCAAGGTTGAAAACACTGAGAATCCAGTCTTACATGGTTCTAACTAAACAAATTTGATATTATTAGGCATCTAAGCATTTGATAGAAGTTTAATTATAATTTACTGCTCAAGTCAAACAATTTGAAGATAGGGTACAGCATTTCAAATCAGATGCAATCAAAAACGAAATTTACACCTTCAATGAGAGGCAGATCTAAAGAATTATTTTGTTTCATTTTGTTTAGCTTCTGCTGAATACTTCTGAAACACAAACAACACCAATAAATTTCAACTTGTACTTGCAAAGATCAGGTCCTGCTTGATGGTCCTCAACAGATCAGCTGAAGAAGATGTTGAGAAGCCATCTCTTCTTCTTTTTATATAAAATTCTTACCCATCATGATTTTGGATTGACGAATCAGAAATTGACAACTGGACCAATTCTAGTAAAAAAAAAATCACTTTGTTTGAAGACGATAAATTCCAACCACTGGGTAATTAAATTCCCTTGTGATTTTCACAAAAAAATCTTTGCTTTGATATTTTAAGACATTGAATACAATCCCATTTAATTAAGGTTAAATCATAACATGCTTGACAGTTTGTATGTAGAGTTGTCCCTTTTAAATCAATTGGGTACAACAAAATCACCGTGAAACCCATCAGTGAAAGATAAACAAATTTAATTAGAATGACAGTTAAATGCATGAAAAGCATGAAAAATGAGTTGTTGCAGTTACTAAAAAAAATCAAGTGATTATAATTTTCTATTGATGAAATGATACTTTGACAACTAGGTCCTTTGTAATTCATTTTACTGTGTTGATCGAATAGCATTTTGAAGTCCTTATATCCAACTACATTACACAATGACAAGAAAAAAGTTTTCTAAACTTTACAGCATAATCAATGCGGTTTCTAAATTACTTTTGCTTCTGAAAGCTGCTTAAGGGAAGAAATAATTATCAGGTAAATGATGAATTCAATGCAATGCCGCATAACATTGATTATACTTTGTTCACTGCATCAGCCGAAAGCAATTATATATCAAAATTCTGATATTACATTTACATTTTACTCATTTACGAAATTTGTATGTGTTGCTGCAGAAGTTATTAGGCCTAATAATTATATCACACATCTGGTGTGTTTCTTGCTTTTTTATCACTACAGAGAGCTATAGAGAAAGAAACTGACTTTATAACTCAAATAACTTCAACTTGCTTCTTAATAACATTTGCCATCCACCAACCGGAAATGCCTTTCAGATTTTGCTGCATGGTTCGCTGGGAGATGTCACTATCCTTCCAGAAAGTACGTAGAATTTGAAAAATCTGCAAAATTGGTATGTGACCTCACACTATTGGGACACAGTGATTGGTTGAGGTGTGGAGTGTGATGCAGTGTTGGCATACCTATGATTCAGTGCGGAGAATAGTACTTGACATAGTATGGAAGTCTTATCAAGCTTAACTAAAAGAAAAAAGAAGATTGCAAGCTGTGTATGTCAATAAACAAATGTTACTCATAATACTGATAAACTGCCTAATCTCATTGTTGTATATTGTTTGCTGTCAGTGGCACAGCTAGGATGTCTCAAAAAGGGGATATACTTTTGGGGAAGGGAGGAAGGATCGACTCTGTGATCAATTTATTGAAAATATCATGAGCAATCTTTGTTGTGTGCCCTTGTTGAGGCATGCCCACCAAGCCCAAGATTTACATGGAAGAGATAGGGAATGTTACAGAGCACTGCATTTTCACCACATGTTATGCCCCCCCCCCTCCAGGCCATTACTAGATACACCCCTGCTGGCCACATCTTACAGTGTTTCATTTTATGCATATTAACATGTCATATGCTGGCATAATACCTCACAGATTTGATATGACATCCTATGCAGAGTGAGTGAACAACCTGTGACCTCACATGGAAGTTCACCTGATTTCCGATGCTAACTTTCACATTACAAGAAAAAAATCACTTTCTACGTACTTTCTGGAAGGATAGTAAGGGATTACAGTTGTTTTGTTTCCACAATGAGCTGTTTGTGTTTCTCTTATTTGGTGTTGGTTGAACATGTAATTTGAAGAGATTTTGTGTTTAAAATGGATCAATAGGCATCTGTTGGGTCATGCTTTTTTGGAATGCGCCCACTGTTGTGAGATTTGTTACAGGTATTAAAATTGGCCTGTGGGTAATGAATTAAGAACATGTAGAGAAATCCAAAATTGCGGTTACAAAATTGCCACCATTCTTTAACTGCCCAATGTGACTTTCTTCTCAAGTTACTTTTCAACTTTCTTTCCAATTAATTTATTTCACAAGTAACTTTATCTCTTAGTTCTTTTCATTGATCAACCAATATTCACTTGTAGGTGAAAAATTGTTATGCTTGCAGTTACTGATTTCTAGTTGATATCATATTTATACATGTGTGTTTTCATGTAGGTTGTCCTGAATGTCCTCATATGTCTGCAACTGCTGCTCATCTGCACAATTGATAGGAATCTTTGACACTGATTTAACACTGTTTGGTCCCTTGGGTGTGCTGTATTACACTGCCAAGTCCCTTGCACTTCCGTTCTCAATTTACCTTGTGAGCACACAAATGAGCTGTACGACCTGTCTGCTTATCTATTGTTAGGAACACATGCACTTCTGTGAAACAAATTCCCAAGGGATGCCAAATTTTCCTGGATGCTGCAGCTTCTGCAGCTTCTGCAGCTTCTGCAGCTTCTGCAGCTTCTGCAGCTTCTGCAGCTTCTGCAGCTTCTGCAGCTTCTGCAGCTTCTGCAGCTTCTGCAGCTTCTGCAGCTTCTGCAGCTTCTGCAGCTTCTGCAGCTTCTGCAGCTTCTGCAACACTAGGCCAAAGTGACTGGCATCCAAAATTCAAGCACTGCATCACTGGAAACACAGCACTGTGTCCAAGCAGCAGTAAACGAAATTCATAACATGAAAATACAGTCTGAGACCAAACTGCTTTCTCCCCCCCCCCCCCATATCATAAGGTGCCATCATTTGGGGTGCTCCTAACACAGGAGGGAAGTCCAATGAGCAGAAGAAGAAGCTCCCTCATGTTGTTACCACTATTTTGCGAGCTGTGCGATGGTGGAGACTTAATATGCTGGGGAAGTTGGGAAGACTATCAATCCGTCAGACAAAAAATTAATGAAGACAAATAAATGAGCTTTTATCTCTCACCCAAGCAAGGAGTACACAGAGACATTACTCACGTCGAAAGCACAAGGTACAAACTTTCAACAAATCACGAAAATAGGAGGAATCATGTAATTCATGTTTGCTGTAACTTTTGAGGAGAAATCATTAAAATCTCGTTAATCTTTTAGTCTTCAAAGAACTTCTTGTATCCAGTTCCTGTGTGGCAAGTCTCTTTGATTCTAAGCTAATCAGAGTGCCCTTCCCTTCCATGTCGTTAAAAGTGGGTTCTGTTTCCTTCACGTTGATAAATGTCTTGAACATGCAATGAAGATTTATTTATTATTGTTTTCATAGCTATTTGTTTTTGAAAACTTCGTTTTGCAGTTAAACTGTGACATCATCGGGTATCTGTGAATGTGATTATCTAATCTTCAATCTGTGACATGTCAATTCAGAGTTTGACACCACCATAAGCGTATCGGAGGGGGGGGCGATTGCCCCCCCCCCCCAAAAGTTTGGGAAACACTAAGATTCGGGCAAAGAGGCTAAAAAATTCGGGCAGGTGATTAAGTAAAATCTGTTGAAAATTTATGATTTGATTTGAAATGGTCTCAAATCTGGCTCTTGAAATTCGGGCAAATGTCGCTCACCCCCCTAAAAATCGCGTGCGCCATACGCCTATGGACACCACAGTTAATGACAAAGGAATTTAAAACTGGGTCATTCCGTGTCGAATCATCAGATTTTCGAGAAATTTTCAACCACCCCGTCTGCGAATTGGCTGAAAAAATTATATGTTGTTTGATGTCTCAAAAGATGAACTATCTGAAAATTTCCGCTCAATCGGTCAATTTTTCATAATTTGGGTGAGGTTTGAAAATTGCTCATTTTACCAGTTTTTCAGGGATCGTTTTTACCACAATTACATTGTTTGCTCAATAAATCACTTAATACTCAACTTTGAGCATTGAAATTCGGGACCTACAATTACTGGACAATGGAAAAGGATCCTTGATAGACATTTATTCTTTTGCTATAACGATCACGAAGCTATGGCCTTGTTAAATTCCCCCCTCAAAAATCAATTTTCACCACAAAAAAATTCACATCTCCTACAGGTATTCGGGTATAGATACAAAATTCCTAGGATATATTCTACATATGTATGGTCAAAATAGAGTGGAAAATTGGAGATGCGTTCAGCATCATTTTTTTAAAATAATTTTTTGAAAAATATTGCATATTTTTCAGTATGTAAAAAACAAAACCAGCTGGAACTCAAGAGGTACAAGTGACACACCCCTGAAGTTTTCCTATTATCTTTCACATATATAGGGCACAACGCAGAAAATAATTCAGGAATACCTTCAGCTTACTTTTGCTTCCTCGGAATTTTGAATATTATTCTGTCTGTAACAGCAATGTAACTGTTGAGCAGACCTTCTGCAAAAGGTATCATGGACACAGCTCTTAAACTTCTCAGGTATATTCTACATATGTATTGTCAAATAATAGTGGAAAATTGAAGATGTGTTCAGCCTCGTTTTTTAAAATAAATTTTCGAAAAATGTTGTATATTTTCGGCATGTCAAAAACAAAATTAGCTGGATTGTAAGAGGTATAGGTGGCACATCTCTGAAACTTTCCTATTGTAAAATAAATAATTTCCCACCAAGGAAAATTCCAGGCCCTCTCACTAGTATCGCTGTCTACCTGAACCATTTTAACAATTTTGGCAGCTGATTTAATGTGATTCCCTCAATCTTTGCATGTGAGTGTCTTTTAAAATTCCTGGGTCTCAGGAAATAAATCAAATTTTGAAAAAGCCTTTTGCAGGAGCTTACAAGGTGGGATGGCGAAAACCAATGGCCAAGACACTTCACTTCTCTTCAACAGTTTACATAAAAAGTCTAAAACCTAATCCTTGAGTTTGCAAATCAAGTGAAGTTCACATGTTGCTTGCACTCTCTCTAGGTTGCAACTGTTGTACACGTTTGCCGAACTACTTGTGGTCAAAAACAAAAGAGAGTTTTGAAACAGTTGTCAAATATAATAGAATTGCAATCACTGTGAAACCACTTTACAGTCCTTGTCATATTTACATGGAATCTCAAGTTTTTTTTCTATGCTGTTGAACTGTGATGTCAGAGATGACTCTATTCTAGCATTGCAATATATGTAAATTAACTACAAGCTGTGATGTCATTTCAAACTGGGTCAGATTCCCCAGCTTCTAACCAATGCGAATCCACCAAACTGAGCATCACAGTTTCAACGCAGTGTCAGAGTTAAAATTGGGTCTGGGAAAACCCATGCATGTTTGACATCACAGCCTCTCAGCCAATGGGCTGCCAGAACAAATATACATAACATAAGCCATGTGTTTACAAACAAATTGTCAAAGCCTTCTGTTTATACCAACTTCCATCAAAGTTTAAAGTTGTAAGTTAGCAAGTCTGTAGATTTATCAAACAACTCTGTGGGGATTACAACAGTTGTCTACTGTGAATGCTCACCAAGCTGCCATTTGGCAGGATTAGACTGGTGATTGCTGTGATAAATCATTGGGATCAAAAATGTAATGCTTCCTTCAATATATCAATGTTTGAACTGTGATGACGTAGTTTACGGTCAGCCCATTGGCTATCAAGCTGTGATGACGCAGTTGTAGGGGCTATCCCTGATAAAACTCTTACTCTGACACTGCACACATGTTGAAACTGTGACGCTCAGTTCAGGAGGATCAACATTGGCTAGAAGCTGGGGAATCTGACCCGTAAGTATGACAAGGACTGTAAAAGGTGTCTGGCCATATGGTCAATCGTGAATAAACCTCCACGTGTCACTGCACTTTGTCAGTTTCCTGAAATCTGTGCTTGTAATAAACAAAATTATTCAACTTAATCTCTGACATCACAGTTTTGGAATGAAGCAAATTGCAAACTTGAAAAACACATAGCTATGAAAACGATAATAACCATGTGTTCATTTCTAAATATAGAATTATTAATAACCCTCTACTAGCAGATATTTTCATGAGAGAAATATATATACACATTGGCGTAACTGGGGGTCCTCAAGCGGGGGGGCACCTGGGGGGCACGCGATTCTCTGGGGGGCACCCACTATACTAATTGTATATTTTAGCCAGAGTTGGAAAGTTCATATGGGGGGGCACCTGGGGGCACAGGTCCAATATGGGGGGGCACGTGCCCCCCCATAGGGACGCCAATGTATATACAAATTGCAGAAAAGAACTTAGAAGAACAAGACCAACGAATTAACTTTCAGCATATAATATAAAACATTTTTGCGAGACAAATATCAATTTCAGGGTAGGGTTCAAATACAGATAAAGGTATTTAAATACAGAATACAAATACTTTCAATTTTTCTAAATACAAATTCAAATACAAATGCTGTGAAAATGATAAAACTGTACAGATTTTCTGTTAAAATGCGGAAAAAGCAAGATGAATGACGGATCTGTCATAAAATACATCATGTCATTCATATCTGCTGAAACTTTGGAAGAGGAGTCATTAAAACTTGATAATCTTTCAGTATCCATTGAACTTCTTGGATCTTGAGTATAATCTTACCAGTGTGGCCTCCCAAGTCGTTTCAAGCGGGTTAAATTTCGCTCTGGCTGATACAATTAATAATAAATATGTTAGATTCTTGGAAAATTGGTTAATGATTAAAACGGGTTAATACATTTTGTTGAAAGTAGACAAAAAGGAAGCCAGGAATGCTCCTGCGTTTTTACTTCTCTGGGTTGATCATGGCCCATCAGTAATTTTGAAGCAACTGAGCTTCACAAGACAAAATAAATATGACACAAAATGAAAATGAGAAAATAGAGGCACTATTCGGCGCAAGTCAGAAGGTGCTAGACCAAGTTCAGTCTGTGTAATGGCCATTATAAGATTTAAAAACAAAGGTGTCTGAAGGTTGATGATCAGGGTATTGAAATCACAGGACAAGCACATATTAACATCTTAAAAGAGGTCGGAAGCCCTGGATAAATAAGATATACACTTATACAGTGCTACAAATAATTTGATCTTCAAACAAGTTGGGCATCAGCCACACTCTCATGAAAAGTCCAGAACTGGATCAAGGTTCGCTCTGTCCAGTTTCTCGGCAGGACAATATGGCCCCTATTCTCACAAGATCTCAATCAATGTGATTATTCTGGGTGGGCAAATTAGTTGCCCAATGAAGGCTTCCATTTAGTTTGTTTGTGAAAAATGGACACAAAGTTACATTTTAAAATTTCACACCTCTACATCATTTACGCCCACTGTAGAAAAGTTATAAGTCCACAAGGACCTCCGAATGAATAAATGATCTCTAGAAGGGTTGCTCTTTGCCAAACAAGTTAATTTTGTGTTGAAACATAGACAGACAGATAGACAGATAGACAGACAGACAGCTAGACAGCTAGACAGACAGACAGACAGATTAGTTCATTTTTGACCAAAAAATATCACACTTTACATTGTAGCAATATGGTTTAAACAATACATATAATTGGTCTGGGAGGCATACACTTTGAGAAATTGTCACATGATCATTATTCATAAGTGTAAAGTTTATTTGTGACCACCCTGTATTTGTATCTATAGACACTGAGAGCGAATTGGGATTAATTCCTAGTACATCTATTCTGTTAAGAAATGATGTCATAATGTTTTTGATGTCACTTTTCCCTATAGACTACCTATCCTACAAAAAAATTCATATTCAGTCTCAGTGTCCACAATTATGAAATCAGGCAGATGTAGTAATATTTATTGATTTAAAGTGCATTCCATCTCAACAATGATCTCAACACTCTAATGATGAGATGCGCAATTAATAGTTTTTTTTGCACTGAAAACTTTGGATTAAGTCATACTTTGATGGAAGTTTGATTAAAATAGGTTTTTTATGGAGGGGTGGGCTTTTATTGAAGAGTGTTCTTTGGAAACAGAAAATACAGTAATCTGTTAATGTTGGAGTGAGAGTTTGCCCATTTTGATACAATTTTGGCTTAAATTCAATAGTAGCAGGGACTTCTATTGCATAGTTAAGTAATCAACAAAATTTGAAAAAATTTGCTGAACAAGATCATAGTAAACAAAAACTATTCGCGTCACATGCCACATTTTTGCAAAGCAAAGTCTGTGAGGCTATAGCACTTCGTTCACTTCAAGCTTGGGCTGCAACTTGTATGCAAACCTCGCATGCAGATTATCCTAAGCCTTAGTTTCCAGGCTCCATCCGCAGGTGAATGGGGGTTTGATTGTTATTACCTCAGGTCATAAATTCCACATGC
Organism: Platynereis dumerilii; assembly: GCA_026936325.1. Classification (NCBI taxonomy): domain Eukaryota; kingdom Metazoa; phylum Annelida; class Polychaeta; order Phyllodocida; family Nereididae; genus Platynereis; species Platynereis dumerilii. Next base: position 1,166,270 of record JAPTHN010000023.1, on the reverse strand, counting down.
CCAGAGAATCCATGAAGCCACCCAACTAGGAATTGAAGCTTTCACAAGATCAACTCTTATTCGTGCCTGAAAATAACAGATTTCCTGACTGTGTTCATTTCAACAGAGGCTGACTTCAGACTTCTTGAAAATTCTTTTTAGACAGGGTTCAATCATGTAGTAAAAGACTCCCATTCAAACTTCCCCCAAATATTATACAAAAAAAAAAAGAAGAAAAAATAACCACACAAAAATAGAAAGTGAAAAGCTCCATGATAAATAATACTATATTAAATCATTATCAAGATATGCAATTTTTTTTTTCGTGATTAGTCTTACACAGTCATGATCTGTCCAAAGCACACTAATTACACTCAATGTATCTTTATTGTCGAAAAAGTATGGAAATACTATGTAAACAATACTAAACATCTAGACCTAGTCATAGATGATTTTTATTGTCACATTCAGAGTCTGGCCTTGATGCAGCTCCTTATCAAATTAGATAGGGCACAAATTCCAAGGAATCCCAGATGATCCTTACCAGACCCAAGGGGTCATGTCAGGAAATCTGACTAGCTGTTATCTGCATGTGGACTCATTGTCCTGGATGCGTTCTGGGTGTGGGCCCACTGCCCAGAGCCTCAGACATCACTGTAAAATTTGAAAACTGAGTTGATGCAATAATTTGAGCTGTCTGAGAATGTTAATAATTTTCAAGCTATGATAGCTCAATCCTATAAGTTGTCAAGGTATGATAGCTCAATGCTGTAAGTTGTCCAAACGAATCATAACATTAAGCTGTGAAAACATGAAAGCTTCAGTTGTTGCAGATAGCTTGACATCTCAGTCATGCCACATATAGCGCCATCTATAACAAGCACTTCTCATAAGACTGCATTTAGTTTTAAATAATTATTTACTTACAAGAAAAAATAACATTTATATTACGCTATCCCAGAGAAAAAATTAGTAGCACACCACTTTAGCTGGTTACTTTTTTATTTTTATCTCTCTTTAATTAATTTGTTGGAGTAATTAGATGCATGCTTTCATACGTCAACCAACATTTCCAAGTCAGAGTGTGTTCAAATATAGGCTTCTAGCACTGTATACCAACTGAGATGAGCCACAGGCCATTGAGATTTATTCACAAGAAATTAATTTTTAAATCTCCTTGTGATGCAATGGTCTTTGTTGAATACATCTTGGGTCTGTCCATGATGTGCTGAAATGAAGCATACTGGATCAGGTGGATCCCCTTGAGAGATCAAACAATATTTCGGGATTACAGCCCATATTCATAAATAACTCTATAAGACAGGTCACACAAATATAAATTAAAAACAACTAAAAATAAGTCAACACAGCTCAACATTTTGAGTTGTGTCAGCTTGGATCAATAAGTCAACAAAACTCAATATTTTGAGCTGTAAGTCAACACAGCTCATTGTTTTGAGTTTTCTCAGCTTGAATACCTTAGTCAACATAGCTTAGTATTTTGAGCTATCTCAGCTCGGTATTTTGAGTTATCTCAGCTTAAAACATTAATCTATGTTAGCTCAATCAACTTGTGCAACCATCTCACTCAATCAATTGAGCTGAATCAGCGAGTCCGATTTTACAGTGATCAATTTTGACATCCTGGTAGGCCCTCAGGTGGAAGATGAGTTCAAGTCATCTGAAATTGATATATACATTCGCAAGGAAAAGAAACGCAACACTTTATTTCAGCTTATCTGTTTGCAAATGCATTTTATGGATCGAAACTAAATTGACTTTACCCTGTTTCAATTCTGGGGCACATTTTTTCTATTTTAATTAGCTAGGGACCGTTCAGAATTTATGACTGGGTTGGGTGGGAGTTTTGCTGGACTTTCCGTCAAAAATTGATACCCCCCCTTGAGTTTCATGCGGATTTTAAGTACCCCACCCTTATGTTTCACGCGTATTTTTAGTACCTCCCCCCCCTCGACATACAAAGCAATACACACATATATACTGTTATACATGGCCAAGCTTACAGATTTGCGTCATTTTGCTGACTTTTATGCGTAAAAAAGTCCAAATAAAATTTCTTACCCCCCTTGGAAGTGCTCCCAAAAATTGATACCCCTCCCTTGAAACATGTGTGGAAAGTTAGTACCCCCTCGGCCAAAACTCCCACCCCCCCAGTCATAAATTCTGAACGGTCCCTAGTCTATCAAGATTTAAGATAAAGTTCACATTATTAAATAGTCCCTGAAGCATCTTCTAGGCCCGAAGAAGGTTGCCTCTAGCCCCAACCATGCAGGGGCCTCAATAAGTTACAGCTCCTTTGGTTTGTATGATCGTTCAATGAGGGGGCAACCAGATTCAAAGACCTGTACCTTTTTGTGTGAAACACAGTCCTTGCATTGACAGTGGGGAGATCTTCAATTACACTTAAAAAGACAGCTAAATAATTTCCAAAATGACAAGATAATAGAAACATCAAGATTTTCAATTATGATCTCTTTGGGGCAGTTTTCAGCCTGACATTAATTTTTGATCAATATAGCAGACCATGCTCTTCATATGATTTTCTCAGTTTGGTGAAAATGATAACTGAATAGAGAATTTTGAGTAATTGCGTTGTTCTGATATTTCTCCTCCAATACAATATCATTTTTTGTTTAATAATGAGACTTGTAAGAAAATAAAGTGAACACTAAATTCAAAATCCCCTATAACCGCATATTGTATTGCATCCTAGCAGCCAACTCTGAACAATCAGAATCGCACGCTCATAACAAACTGTTGTAAAATTATTTACTTCTATGTACAACGGTTCAAAGTGTTGGGTGGCTTATGCTGTTGAATCATCATGACTATGATCCTCATTGTCTTGTCAAAACTTTTCATTCAAATAACTTGCATCATCAAACTCATCACGGATAATAAGCATTTAGATTACATTTTTGCAAGAATGTAATTACAAGAGAAGACATGTAAATTGACGTCTCTGCTCTCAGACTCCATGGCTGTTGTCGCGAAGTTGTTACTTGTATAGTCAAGTTTTGATTACAGCAAACATTCTCAACAGCAGCTAGGTGGCTGAGTGGCTAGAACCTGGAAGAAGCCAGACCTTCTCAGCTGAAGGTCTTTGCCTGCATTGTTTCGAACCCGGGTGCCCCCACCACTCGAATTTCATTTGACTTTTATTAGCAAAATTCCCGCTGGGTGGCGTTCAATTGTAAAGAAAGGAACAGTTCCTGAAGGTTCATCCATCTACTGGGTTATGGCTGGGCCAGCGTTTGTTAAATGGCATATTAAATCATTTTCCACCTCATTGCCGCAGCCTTTCTGTAAGTACTGGATCTAAAGCCCTATCAGCCATTCATCCAGTAAATGAGGGAAAAGGTGAATCCTTTGCTATGGAGGGTTAATTACAGTGGAAGCTTCTTTGCCCCGGTGTCTTCCAGACAAAATTGTGTGTTCCTCAGATTGAAATGATGAGGACGCTCGCAGGAGCCCGCGGAATAGCACACTAATCACTAGGTGGCAACACAAGACAGCATATGTTCTGATCTGCCAAGGGAAAAAGAAGTGGCAATGCAAGAGCAGTCCACTTGTAACCAGTTGCAGAACAGTAAGTTTACACATCCCTAAGCCACTAGCAATAATAGTTCAGAACAGCCAACGCATCCCTAAGCAGTTAGTAATATCAACGTGGAAGGGTGTTTCCTTGGACGTCACCCACCAAAGAGGAGTAATTATGGGAGGGTAAGTATAAAATTCTGAATTATTACTTGATACCACATCAATCTTCTTGTGACTGTATCCGCCATGAGGATCAGATTTTATAAAACTGTAACTTCAGGAAATGTGGCAGTCAAAAACTATTTACGTATAGCTCAATGAAGATGCCTCAATTCTGGCGAGCTAGACATAAATACAGTTGTGCTTGAAAATTAGTGAACCCCTAGAGATTTACCATTGAAGACAATGATAAAGTTGACTCACCGTACTGGCCATAACATAAATGATATTGCACGAATCATTGAACCAATGACTGTATTATACCATTGAGGTTTCCCACTACATGTACCAGCCTGGCCATCGGATTTATATCAGGGGTCTTTGTGCTAGATAGGGGTTATAATTGTGCAACAGTAAGTGCACCCTAAGCGTAATGTTAAAAGATAGGAGCAGAGGGTGTACTTACTTTTGCACAATTATAACCCCTATCTAGCGCAAAGACCCCTGATGCAAATCCAATGGCCTGGCTGGTACATGTAGTGGGAAACCTCAATGGTATAGTACAGTCATTTGTTCAATGATTCATGTAATATCATTTATGTTATGGTCACTACTGTGAGACAACTTTATCATTGTCTTCAATGGAAAATCTCTATGGGTTCACTAATTTTCAAGCACAACTGTATGCTTATCAGGTCCATGCCCTGACTGACTACAGTCTGCTGTAGAGGCAGGCGAGCAAGCGAGGCTGCAGACTGACGAAATTTAAGTCGAATTGGGTATCGAATTGGCTTCTAGGTCAGTGGAACAGCTGCCTCTCAGGTCCGCTATTCTGTCTTTCAGGTCCACGCTCAGCAGAACACAGCAGAACCGAGCTGGGCTGCTTCAAAAATAAATGTGAGCGAGGACCAGAAAGGCAGCACCTTCAGTGAAATGTTGTAGCCTGCTCGCTGATGCTCGCAACTAAAGCAGACTGCTGTAGCCTGGTCCATGCCTGGTTGATCTTGGCAGAAGTAGTGCAATCTGCGCCTTCTTGACCCACGCTCTCCTTAGGAGGTGACCATTTAATTTTCAGGAGTTTTCCTTGGCGGGAAAGTATTTATTTCACGTTAGTGGCAGCAGTAAGTATAATTTATTCCAAGCTTGCGAAGTCCCGGAATATTCATTCCAAAATCAAACAACACCTTTTTTAGAAAAACTAAGCAAGAAATAATTCATTTAAAAAAAATTCCCAAGCCTCCCCTTGGATATTATTAGTTAATTACTTAATTACCCCCACTGTTTGGGCAGCCGGACCTTCATGCAGTGGTAACCATGCAATAAATGGGACCAAATATAGAATAGTCAACCAAAAATGCACTTTTTCTCAGCATTTATAACCTAACTTATTCATTTTTGTCAATAATTATAACCTAACTTATTCATTTTTGTCAAAAAAAGCATTTCTGTTACAAAAACAAAATCTGTTCAATATTATATTTGAAACCTCAAGAAGAAACAATGTTACATTTTTCAATTTAAAGTTATCGAAGAAGACAATTAAATATTCACCACAAAACTGCCTCATGCATGTGAACATTTCCTATCAGACAGACGCTAAATGTTTCAGGAGATGTTTAAAATAACCATTTTTTTATGACAATCCTACAGATTCTAATGTGTTCTAATGACTTAATGGGCAAGACAGAAAATTGGTAATTTGAAGTCAATTAATTAATAGATTTTTGTCAGGCAGATTATCGTCAGCATTCTTCGGAGGAAGTTGTTTTTTTTTTTCAAGTTATTGGGACAATTGTATCGGATCATTCGATGTCAGACTAAATAGATTCATTTCTTCGTACTTAGAGACTTACATTCAGAATTATACAGATATGAAAAATAATCATGTGATTCATACAGAAAACTCAGGGCATGCATCCTATCTTGAAGCCAAACACTTGATAAAGAATTAGAGTGGACTGTGGCACTGTGAAAATGGCACTTCGTGTGTCATCATGCTGATGATTTGTCATGATCAATCCCAATACTTTCAATGTTAATTTGATTTAAGAAGACTTACCCTCTTGTTGGTGACAGCCAAACGAAAGGAGTATGCATCTGATTTTCACTCTAAAATCAGTTATGACAAGTGGAATGGCTTTCTCTTGATCATGACTAATCAAACAGCCTCTACGTTTCCCATGTTGAAAGTAGAGAATATGACACTTCATTGGCTGTCATGAGTCACTAAGTGCCATTTTCACAGTGCCACAGTCCACTCTAATTCTATATCAAATTGTGTGGCTGTAATGCAACACAGGCAGCAGCAGCAGAACAAGTTGGATGAACTTATCCTGGTGTTAAAGTTCTTGAAAATCGTAACTAACACATATTGATTTCATTTTTCAAACTTCTTTAAGATATTGTATTCTTGGACTGTCCAAATATACCACCTTTGTACAATTTTGGAGGTTGCAGTAACAAAATGTAAATGATGCATTTTCAGTGTTTTCGCAATCAAAGTTTTGAAATTATTTTTTAGGAAGAAGACTTATACAGATGTATGATGATTTTTTATTCATTTTACAAAAGACACTCTCGTTAATTAATTCCCATACTTTTTAATTTTTCTTGGAGCTGAAAAAGTGTAGGCCTAAAATGTTGAATTGACCAAAATTACAATATCTACATGCAGTTTTGTAGACTTAACAGATGATTAGAACCGATACAGATGTTGTAATAATTGCAGGTGTCCTTCCTTTAACTGCCTATCCTCTGCACTCTAAAAAAAACAGCCTCCAAAAAACCAAATTTGGTTTTTGAGCTTGTCCCGCATATTAAACCAACTAGGGTTTGTGGAAATACCAAATTGTTTGGTTTTAACAAAAACCAAATAAAACTGGTTTCTTCATAAACCAAACAGACAGGGGGCTGTTTGGATATCTGAGAAATCAGTAGTGGTATTATGTTATCTCATATATCATTGGTCCATGGCTGGCCTATCAACTTGGATTCATGGATGGATGATTGAGGCTTTACGTCAAGGATTTATGCACTTGGTAGTGCTGCATGATTGAAACAGCCGAACAACATAGGCTGTATTTAGTGCGGCAATACAGGATGTAAAATCGTTTATTTCACTTGCCAGGGACCCAAACTCCCACCCCAGCCACTACTGATTACATAAAATAAGGCTTTATTTGATAATTATTTGCAGCTGCAGCTTTTTCATTGGGGGGGGGGGGATTTAATTTTTTATATGGGGGGGGGGAGAAGGGATATCTATGGGGGGGGGAGAAGGGATATCTATGGGGGGGGGGAGGCGCTTTTTTTTTTGTTCAGATCTGCAAAAAGAAAAGACAAATTGTAACAGTGAAAACAGAACAGTTATAGAGTGCAATAAAGAAACACAGGGAGGAGAGAGTGAAGCTACACACCCAGCAAGCACTGGAGATAGCTCTAAAATCAGTAGACTTTTCTTCCTTGTTTTACCAAGCAGTCTACAGTCCATTTAGGGACTACCAAGATAATAAAATGTACTTACCTCACAGAGAAATGCCACTGCAAAGCTATATTGCTAATGGGACATTCCTAGAACAGTTGCCTGTGATTGACTGAAGTTTGGTCTTAAATCATTCTCATGTTGGAGTTTTTGGGTGTAGTGATACTTCTACGAAATGTTAAGCTTACCTACTCTTCCACATGTTAAAATATATTCATTAATGATTTCTTGCAGATGGTTTATCTACAATTTTGTAACACAATCATCTAATTAACATGCCCGAGCATCAAGCATGGTCTTTTATAACTACAAAGTTACAAAGTAAATTTTAAAAAGGTATAGTTATAGGTGGCGCCACTCGGCTCACCATTGCTCAGTCATGATTCTTTGACAAACATGAGACTCAATCTACTTATTAAGTCAACTGTGATATGTAAGCTGGGATAAAAACACATTTTGAGATAATGCACTGTTTTTTTGTTTGTTACAGCTTAGTTATACTTTCAGTGTAGATAGATTCAATGATTCCTTGCTGTGTTTGTGTTAATCACTTGTTCCTTGTTAAAATTGAACTTCTGTTTGTCAAATGCATGTCAGTATAGATGGCGTTAAGTGTGGTACAGAAGGAGTCTTTGTTCTCTGGGGAGCTGATCTGTCTCAGCAAGCACAGTATCGAGTTTGTCTATGAGGTCCATGAAGTTCCTTATACATCGAAACTAGTACAAGGTTATTAAATATCACTAGATAAATGAAAACCCATTGTCTCTAAGCAAATTATTTGTGTATGGTAATCTGGTTGATCATCAACAAATGTCGTCATATCGACACATGAACCAATATTTATCATGGCATGAAGAACTCTAATACCAGGGTAGACTCATTCCAACAAGAGGCCTTGGTTTTTTGAAAAACCATTTTACCTGAGGAGGAGACCAATTCCAAAGACAAAAACCAAAAATGACCTGATAAACCAAATTTCAATGCAAAAACCACCATGGTTGTCTCATAAAACCACTTCATATTTTTTAAAACCGCTTTTGTCCTAAATTTTTTAGAGTGTGTGTCCAATGCCAAGGGTTTGCTTTGCGCAGCCATTGTTTACTTTCATGTGTGTTGCAGGGTTTCTCGTTCGATCTTCTTTTATATTGATGGCACTGTTTCTTCCTCCACCTTGTTATCTCATTATAGTTAGTCTATAATCTTGTCTGTTTAATTAAGTCTTATCTAATTTAGTCTAGGCAAATTCATCTATTATATTCTATTTCAAGTTCTTCAATTCTATTCTATTTAACAAAGACTTCAGTGTAGCTTGCTGTGACAGAATATTCTACTTCAATTGATATGATTCAGCTCACTTAACTTTTGCAGTTGTGGTTGTTTGATGCGATAGAGACGTCTCCAATGTCAATTAAAGTGGGTGGCGCAAGATTTTCAGGAAATGATAGGACCTGAGGTCAGAGACCATGAAATATCCTTTCTTCAGAAAAGATAAAAGCCTTAGAGATATTGATTATGACAGTTACCAATGCTCTTCACAGGAACTTGTACTTCTAAAATTGGTCCAAAAACCCGGTATGTTTAAAAGAAAAAGAATGGTCTGATGAAAAACTATGGATTTTAACCATTCTTGCCATCTGCACTTACACGTATATTTTCCATCAATTAAATAATGTAATGCAAATTAACCATTTATTTCACTTTAAAATTTTCGGAAATCCATGGATGCAGCCGAATGAAATTCAATAGACTGGCATGCCTGTGCCATGCCCCACCTGAATGAGCACAGTTTGCTATACGTACATACAAGCAGGCGAGCGAGCGAAATTCAAGTCGAATTGGGTATTGAATTGGCTTCTATAGGTTATTGGAACTGCTGCCTGTCAGGTCCGCGATCAGCAGAACACAGCAGGAATGAGCTGGGCTGCTTCAAAAATGCATGTGTGCGAGGACGTGAAATAGAGCACCAATTCTGAAATGTTGTAGCCTGCTCGCTAATGCTCGCAACTACAGCAGGCTACTGTAGCCTGATGCCCTACCACTCGCCAGGTCCCATGCCAGTCTATAGTCGTAGACTGTGATTTGTGTGACTTCCAAAATTCAAATCAACTGCCATGTGATGTCATACTTCCATATTAAAAACATTAACATTCTACTATGTATTTCTTGGAAGGACAGTAACCACAAAAACTCTTTTTTGAATTTTGATGTGCCATTTCTGAACACATTTACACGTTCTCTTAAAAAATGTCAAAGATCCTGTCACTTTTTATATAATTATGTAATCTGTCACTTTTTATATATGTAATATATACATATTTAGGGACCGTTCAGAATTTATGACTGGGGGGGTGGAAGTTTTGCCAGAACATCCCGTCAAAAATTGATACCCCCCCCTTGAGATCCATGCGGATTTTTAGTACCCCACCCCTAGGTTTCATGCATATTTTTAGTACCCCCCCCCTCGACACATAAACGAATACACACATATTTAGTGTTATACATGGTCATGCGTACAGATTCGCGGACTTTTGCACGTAAAAAAGCGCGGATAAAGTTAGTTTATGCAGGATTTATAAAAAAATTTCTTTGTTAAAATTTATTACCCCCCCTTGGAAGTGTTGTCAAAAATTAAAACCCCCCCTTGAAACACATGTGAAGAGTTAGTACCCCCTCGGGCAAAACTCCAAACCCCCCAGGCATAAATTCTAAACGGTCCCTTATTCAAACACAGAGGTTTACAATGGAAAAGTAGATTTTATAATATTAATTGATTTATGCAAATTTCAGTTATAATCTCTTTTATTAGATTGTCATCAAATTCCTTGAGAGTCTTTATATGAACCTACCTCAGAAAATGTAGAAGGTTTTGGCCTTTGAACAGCGTGCACACTACGTGATGGCTGTTTTGAAACAAATGTCTGTGTCGTGACAGTCATCCATGTGTAAATGAGAACATTGTCCTAATTATCAGGGTCATGCAAAGGCTGCCAAGCCCATTAACACCTCATGTTGGTCACCAACGGCCAAAGGTATAGAGGTCTACTCTCTAAATGCAATGGGGCAGAAGACCCGAAGGAGCAGGAACTGAAATGTGATAGGCTATATCTCGCCGTATAAGCTGTTTCTGTTGTCTAATAGATTTATCTATTAAAGTCATTAAAGTGCTTTTAAAAATACTTTATCTTTATCCATTACAGAAGTCTATATGCTGGATTTTACCAAAACAGATAACCATGAAGGTTTTGAGTATCACATGGAGATCATGAAGCTTTGTGGTTGGCCACATGTTTAGAACAAAAATATGGCGTAAGAACCGTTGAATATGCCGTTGAATATAAATCCAAATATTTTTCCTATTTTTTTTTCAGTTCGAAAAAGTATAATGTAAGGTATAACCTAAAGTACTAAGTATAAAGCTGATTCTCTATTGGATATCAACACTTTCGGTATGAACAGGAAATAGGAATGTCTGATGTAAGACCTCACATTTCAAGACTTTTCCTCATTTCCTTCTGCTTCCTGGGTAGACGAAAGTTGCCAAAAAACAAAAACAAAAGTGAGACCAAAAACAATATTGGCCTGGAAACACAGGAAAAACGAAGAAATTATAATTATTGCTATACTTATTGCTACGCTGGAATATTATTTAATTGATTTTAAGTTTGTTGATATGATCTCAGACCAAGTTTTAAATCTTAATCGTACTTGCTGCTGTGAAACCAGCATTATGTTTTAGTCTTCTGCTTCAAGGATATCAATGCATGTCATCTATATTTTGTTAGTGAATTTAATTCACATTAGCTATATGACACATGTAGTTATTTCTTGCTTAGCATAGATACTGGCTGACAGAGCTCATCGGCAAAAATTGAGGTATGAAGATCGCATCAATCTTTCAACCTTCAAAAGACTCCATAACTCATTTTTGTGAGGCAGTATCTTCTAATCTCATTGAAGCATCCTTTCTACTTGGTGGGATCAATTGGGCTGATTGAAGACTGATAGATGTACTTTACACTTGCACAAAAATGTTATCACTGTTTTAGTGGCCAATATATCTTCATTTCAGATTAAATCAAAGGATCTGTCACCGTCATGGCATCACAAGTTTGTCTATTTGTCGATATTCACCACAGCTGCTGTCAGCATTGATTTCTTTGCACACATCCCGTACAAAAAGGTCCCCAGTGAGCAGGGAATCACATATCCTGATATCATCACAACTTCTGGTATGCTCAGGATATTCTCTGCTTAACGTAATCTAGAGCTTCCTAACATATATGAGTGCCAGGTAATGAGTGTAACTAAATTGTCAGCACTAAACAGCTGTTTGTATTACAGTTAATTCGTTTTATGGATAAGTAGATAGAAGTTTAGTGGCACGCATAGGTTTTATATCAGGCATTATGAACACGGAGAACAAGCAATATTTTGTCAGTCTGAAATCATGAAATTATTCTTCAATATCTCCATTTATTGGACATAATTGAAATCGGACAAAATAATTTATTTGGAAGCAAGATTCCAAACGGATCACAAAAAATGCAGGAACTTTATGCATGTTTTGGTAGTTGGTGTCTGGTGTAATTTTCACTGCATCCTGTCTGAATTGGTGTTTATTTCAAGCGTCAATGTTATTTTTGGTGTCAATAATGCAGGGTGTGGTGATGCACTAATGAGGCTCTTGCAAATTCACCCGTTAAAAGCTCATCTAATACAAGAGATGCATTTAATCCATATCTAGCTCGCCTCATCTTAATATTGGCAAACAAAAGTACCAGCTGAAGGTCAAAGCTTTGAAATAACTATATCTATCAGGCATTAAAGAGAACAATTTTGAACTCTTGATCTTTACAGCACTTGATAAAGGAAGAAAATACAGGACGTACGAAATAAGGACAACTATTATCTTCAGTTATATTACAAATTGAGCAATTGTTACATATAATGAATTTGGCTGACAGGCCAACAGGCTAACATTGTTACAGGATATTGATCATTACATTACATGCATTTACCTTTATTTATAGCAAATTACATGCAGGCTTTCTGTCTATCATTATGAGTTGGTGTGGAGATGGCGTTTGGGTTGTGGGACGTGGGATTTATAATTTTTCTGAGGAACTTTGAGATTTTGATTCTCCGCCATTGCACTTTCCTAGGAGTGATAATCTAGGTCACAAAATTATTTGTCATACTGTTGTCAAACTGAAGTAATGTCGACATTCAAAATAGGCATCAAGACCTGTGCAATAGCACAAGCATTCAGTGTAATGAATAATTTTTAACAGCTGTGCCATACATTGTTCTCCATATTTTTCTAAATAAGTTGCATTTAGAAAACATATTAAAAACATTGGTTTGTGGATTGGACTTGTAACAAGGCAACAGAAAACTTCTGTTAGTTATTATGATAATGAAATTTCCAGTCAATGGTATTAAAAAAAAAAGAGTACCTGATGTATTTTCATATTTCTGCCTGGTGCAAATCAATGAAATTTCACAACATGATGTGTAAATCGGGTGTTTATTTCAAGCATCAATGTTTTGGCAGCAGGCAATAATGCAGGGTGTGATGATGCACTCATGAGGCTCTCGAGGATTTTCGCGTTAAAAGCTCATTTAATACAAGAGATGCATTTAATCCATATTTAGCTCACCTCATTTGAATATTGGGAAACTCATATCCAACTGAAGATGGAGGATTCCATAAGGCATCTGGATGAAAACTGTGGTCTGTTCGATAATGCTTGATAGAAAACAAAGTATCAAGGAGTCATTGAAAATTGCTCTGCTTAACAATAAAACAGATTTTTTCCACAAAAACAAAAGGTTCATTCTGCAATGATAGTGTATTCAGGCAAGAAACAAGGTTAGGTTGTACATGCCCGCCACATAGTCAAGATGCAGTCATCAGGTGTGAAGTCAGGAAATATATATATATACAACATAGTATATTTTTTGTTCAGTAATTCAGTTCTGAAATTTAAAATATGTTTCATAAAATGATGAAACTGCATTTTGCTGATATGAGATCATCTTTCTTTTTATATTAAAAGGCATGTCATCAAGGATAAATCAGTTATGCACATCTTGTAGCTGATGGAGAGTTAAGGCCACCTGAGCCTATATTTTGACTTAGCTGATAGGAGAAAACCTGCTCACGCAGTAGCCAAGTAGTTAATCTATGGAGCACACCAGATTATGAGGCTTGTCAATGCGTTAAATCCTTCGTTATTAGCAAAAACACCACCCGAAATTTCACAGATTCGAGTCAGCCCGCCATTTTGGCTTCTTGTACGCGAGTGCGCATGCGCAAGAGGGGGCAAGTCGGCTGAAATGCTGGATCCTAGTAGGCGGGAAGATGGTCAATGACCGTCAGACCAACGTTAAAATGCTTCGTAGAGGGAGATACGGCTTGTATCACTCGTATCAACGTCTAAAAGTAAGTATTAACGTCTGAGAAATGCGTCTACAAATTACGTAGTTTCGTAACGTTGGATCCGATGTGACTAGGAGGTTAAATGCTTCGTTAGACCAACATTATATCAACCTCAATATCCCCGAGGGCCATGGCGCCAGCTATATTACTTTAGTATTTTTGGGAAAGCTTGTCAACACTTCAGAGATCATCCTACTCATTAATCGTACCCAAATTTTGTAAACAGTTACACTATCATTTTAACTGGCTTTTATCAACTTTTAGAGGCATTAGATGCTGAAAATATATTTGATTACGAAATCGCACACTTGACTTTTTTCTTCTTCTTCCTGCTGGTAGAGCTATTCCTTTGTTTGGATATCCCTCAGCTGAGCTGAAGCCTAGCATTTTATTCAATGCATCATTTTCTGACACACTATTTAAAAGTCATGATGGAAATCAATCGCCTTTTCAAACTGTCCGAAGTCCTAATTAAAATTATTGACCCTTTGAAACTTTTCTTAGTGCCCTTATTGAACTTATATTAGTCTTTCTGTTATTTTATTTGTGATTAATCACTGATTATGAAGTTTATACATTATGAAGTTGAAATACATTAAAGACAAATACACCTACCAACTACAATCTTTGAATATATCAAATCAAGTAGAGTTATGTAAATCACAAGACAACTGGAACTTTTAATTTCAATTCAACAACCTTGATAGATACAAAGATAGATAGAAAGAGAGATAGAAAGATAGATAGATAGATAGATAGATAGATAGATAGATAGATAGATAGATAGATAGATAGATAGATAGATAGATAGTGAAACGATTGTTGAACAGTGTTAGTCTTGTAGTAATTCCTTGATACGTCTTGTCAGTCTGAAGGCTAGGTAGTGTGTGAGACAATGCTCTGGGCGCTTGGCTGCACAACAGCTCCACCTTGTTACACTCTCCCCCTTTTTGATGTTTTAGCTTTGAGGAGAGGCATTGCTGCTTGCTGTTGATTTTCAGTTAATTTTGGAGTGATGGAAAGATGCTCTGATTGGCGACTTGATTGTGGTAGCATGGCCTTGGGATGATGTTCAGGTGACGTCTTCATATTGCAGAACTTGATCTTCATGGTCCAGTCAGTAAATTTCAATTGTCCTGGTTCCATGATGCTAGATATTCGCAGCTGCATCCCAGCATTCCAAAATTCATCCTCTATGACATCTGTTTGTAGATTGCATCAGGCCCACATAAGCACAGGTACCGCACAGTACTGTGCATGGAAATAGCAAAACAAGCTGACAGTCATTAAACACATCACTGGTAAAAGATCTAGTGACATCACACATTAAATGGAGAGTCCTCATAAAAATCACAATCAATTCAAATGCTAATAGATTGGAGAGCAGTTCTACACAAAGTCCACATAAAATTTCATAACCAATTCAAATGCTAAGAGTCAAGAGACATCAATTCTACACAATATTCAACAAATAATTTTAAACAATATAAAGCAATGGTAATTGCATAAAGTGTAAGAAAATAGTCCACATAAAAACTCTAGCCTAGCTGACAAACAAGTTGGGTAAAATCGACATACAATTTATAAATCAGCAACAATGATTACAGAAGTCCAGATTTCTTGATCCACTCCTTCTTGGTAGGAGAGTTGATGAAGAGGCAAATGGATTGCGCATGAAGCCATCAGTTGAATATGGCGAGTTTGGTCCATGGTAATCTGAAGTCAATCCCGGAAAACTGTGCTGGCCCCCTCCCCCTTCATCAAAGAAAGGCCAAGGCGAAGAATTCTTTGGACTGTCATCCGGCCAGAAAACTTCAAGGTTCCGCATCATATCAAATTCCGGAGGCTTGGAACGCTAAATAAGGGGAAGCCTTGGTCTTGCCATAAATCTGGTGTGCAACTCAGCTGCTTGGCCATCAGAATCCTCATCCAACCTGGGAGATCCAACCTGGGGTACTTGCATTTCTTTTGGTCTCGCACTTCCAGGGCTGGCATCTGAAAATGAGGATGAAACACATGGCAACACAGAGGAGCCGCACAGCTCCGATAAATACATAGAACTATCAATTTCAGTAAATTCAGTGGAGCACTTAAGCTCCAGAAAAGGCTCATTGATGTCACTTGTGAAATTAGAAGTCTCAGGGCCAGTAAACGTGACATCTCTTGTAGTAATATATGGCCTTCGATGCTGAATGTAATGTTCAGGACGATTATCTGGAATTGTAGCAAACTCATCTCTGGATTCTGCCCCACGGGCTTGTTGAGACTGGTGCCGAACAGCACCGCTTTGCTGCACTGGAGTGTGAAAAATGTCAGACTGATCAGCTTCACATATCTTCTGTGCAGACTTCTCCTTTGACTCATCACTGTAACCCTTTGAAGAGCCAGAGGATTCCCCGCCAGTTGAGCTTGACATACTTGAATCTGAAGAAGAAGTGTCATATGATTCTCTGGCACAATTATTACTTGATGAAGAGCAGGAGTTAGACATTGTAGACGATAAATTGTTACTGGAATAGTTTGAACCAGATGAGCCACTGAAAGTAGTTGAAGACCTCCTTGGATTATATGAAGCCACACCTTCTCGGTGCTTCTCTCCATGCAGGCCAGTTTCTCTGGGTTGTGCAATCCCATCTACTCTTGCTCCGTTGTCCTGCAATTGATCGTGAAAAGAGACAGGAACATTTACATTCAAATCAGGAGCACACGGATGATAACAATGTTTAGGTAGCAATAAACAGGCATCGGCTTGATCAGGTGGCATCCTGCTTGGATGAACTTGTTGATGAGGCACAGCCTGTCGCACAGGAATAGAGTTGAAGACTGACTGCTCTGGAGGCACATGGTCAGGAGTAAATTGTTCCCTTGGTCTTCTTGAATTGTCTATAGTTGGCACATAGTGGCAATGTAGTTTCTGAGGAGGCATTAAGATAGGGTGGACTTGTGAAGGATGCTTCGCGGATCCTGGAAGGAAGGATCTTGGCAGAATCTGATGGTCTGATGACACTGGAGAAAATTGCTGCATCGTTCTTCCATGGGCTGTGCCATTACTAAGACAAGGTGATACCGGAAGATGCTGAACATGATGTGAAGGATGACAATTAGGAAAGCCTGGAGGTGAGTGATGTAATTCTTGAGAATGACACCGGGAACGCACATTCCCAGCGGATTGATGACGGACAGGTGCTGATAAAAATGAAGTTCCGTCATGCCTGGAAGGAACGGATCTTTGCAGATGTCCAGATGACACAGGAGTAACTTGATGCTTCTGTCTTCCTTGAACTGCATCATCACCATGACAAGATAGTACCTGAAGATGCTGCTTGTAACATGCAGGATGACTATTGGCTGAGTGTCGAGGGATGGTGGGTGAATGTTGAAGATAACAGACTTCAGCATTGGCAGAACTAACCGAACGAGCTTCCTTGTGCAGATGTGACATTTCATCAGAATTTAAGTAATTTTTCTCTGTAGAGGTAGCTGAACGCCTGAGGGAACGCACATTCCCAGCAGACTGATGACTGATCAATGCTGATACAGATGAAGTCATATCACGTTCAGCAGGACAGGATCTTGATGTCTCACTCTGCAACTGTGGTGAAGATTGCACATGATTATGAATACCTGGAAGCAGAGCATTATTAGAAATACAGGCATTTTTAGGGACACAACAATGATTAGAAGATTCTCTTGTGGATTTTTGTTGCTCTAAGTGACTCTTTGATGCAGAATCTTCAGCTCCTTCAACCCTCTCGGACATTTCTGCCAGAAATGCATTGAAGCGAAGTCTGCCCAAGGACATGAATCGTCCCATCCAAATTTTCAATTCAGTCCACAGGTATTCATGCAAATCCCAAAGCAAACAATCTTCATCCAAATAAGGAAGTTGGCTCTGTTGCCTTATGATGCAGGTCTCCAATTCCTTGAACACTTCCCAAGCAACCTGGTACTCCTCTTCTATAACTTCTCGTGACTGAAGAGGTGGTAGTGGAAAAGGCTTCTTCATTATAGGATCTCGACTCTTCTCTTCATCTACTCTTGCGACATTATCAATATGATGACTAGTTCCAAAAATGCCATCCTTGCTCTTATAGCCAATCACGCCATCATCATCCAGATGCAATCCTTTGTTGCAAGGTTGGGGTTGGGACTTCCGTGGGTGAAATGGAGTAGATTCATTGGTGGGTAATCTTGTCACCTGATTTTCAGATCTAGCTTCCACCTTGAAGCATATAAGTCCACAATTCATCAAATGATCCCAAAACCAGCGTCTAAGTCCCGTGATGAAGGGCATGGCCTCAGGATCCAGTACATAGAAATGACGACATATGATGATGAGCTTTGCAGTGGCATCTCGGAGTCCCAAGAAACATAACTCTTCAAAGGAGGCAGTGTTTACATTCACTGGAATCATGGTGATTTATAATTCAATCCACCTCAACAATGAGAGAACATGATACAATACAGTTGATCAAATAAATATCACAGGAATGCTTTCACTATATACAATGAAGGGAGTATATACACAGAAATGTTGCAATGCCGAACAGCAATCAACACGAAAACTAAATGCAAAATATTTTCTAGTCTGAAGAGAAAAACCAGTGTCAAAACCCAGACAATGTGACTGTATACTTCAAACTAAATATGCAATATGATTCAATATTTGCAAAATATCAGAATTCAAATGAACCAAATATCAAAACTTTGGCCTCAATCACTTTAAATGGGGTCACAAAAACCAGTGACAAAATATTTACATAATTTCACATAAACTACCGAAATTAAAGGGGCCTAATATCTCAAACTTGGGCCTCTATCACAGTCTAATTCAACTGGCCAGTAATATGTCACAAAAACGAGTGACAAAATATTTACATAAAGGCCTAAATATATATCTCATTCAAAAGGCCTAATTCACATACTTGGGCCTAATCAATTTATAACTCAATATGTCACAAAATGAGTGACAAAATATTTACAAAAAGGCCAAAATATATATATCTCACCCCCTCTTTTTTTTTTTTTTTGTATGTAAAAGGTGTATATGATAAACTTAAGTGTCTAAACTAAGGTGTATATGATAAACTTAAGTGTCTAAACTGAGTAAACGAAAATTGTAAATAGAAAAATAAATACCAGCTGACCTGTCACTGTCACATTCACGAAAATATTTACAAGTTTGACAGTTTGTTGTACCTGAGCTATTGCTTGTCAATTTTGACAGCTTCCTAATCCGCACGTTTGCAGAATAGATCTTTAAATCACAGCCTTAATTGTGTCAAAAGTCTACTCAAGTGAAAATATTCAATGAGCAACGAACATTGCCCTAAATGAACGAAGTTTCACTTCAAAATTTCACTAAATAGGTCTTTAAATAACTCTGAGAAATAGAATTATACTTGTTGCAGCACGTGGGTAATTATGCAATGTACTGCCTATTCACTCAGGGGGCCGTGGAACTATAGAAAACCACAGAAAAGACAATTATTTCTAATCCCTAGGCTAAATGCATAGCCGAAAAATGAATATCTAGTTGACTTTGACAGTGTTTAGACTATGTTTAGACGACCAGCATCAACCTAATCAACGCACTGTCAAGTGCAATACACAACTTTCCACGTGCTATTTTCTAAGTCTGAAAATCTAACTGAGTAGATGCCGAACAGCATCAACTCTAAACTACAATTAACTATGTACAATAAGATAAAATAATCAGCAAAAATAACCGAAAACCAGCCCTGAAGTTAGCTATATATCAAACTTACATTTTGACAACGCACATGGCGTCAAGCAGGCTCGAAAAATCGGCGTTTTTCGCCAAGAAAAATTGGTAAAAACTAGCTCAAAAAGCTGCCGAACAGCAGCAGAAATACTGCCAGTAATCTCCAAAAACAAGAGGCACCTTGGTGTACCGCTGCCACCACTGAAACGATTGTTGAACAGTGTTAGTCTTGTAGTAATTCCTTGATACGTCTTGTCAGTCTGAAGTCTAGGTAGCGTGTGAGACAATGCTCTGGGCGCTTGGCTGCACAACAGCTCCACCTTGTTACAATAGAAAGAGTTATTTTTCACATTTTGCATATATCCTCAGGCAATGTAGTATCTATGATCACAGGTGACAGCCGCCGGGTTGGGGTTGGGGTAACTTCTGGGGGTTGGGGCAATTTCTGGCATGATGCTCAATCACCTCTTATATGATTGACAAGGTTGCTCACTAGCCCATCACTCAAATCAACAAGGGTAACTTGTTGGCTTCCCACGGCAATATTATGTAGAGAACATAATTAATCTGGCTAGCACAAGTTTCTAACAATATTTGACAACGTTTTGAATCATTACCTGCTCAAATAACGTCCTCAGCATCTTGCTATTCCTGTTGAAAGTGCTGCAGAAGGCCAGAACCTCAATGAGAAATTCAGCAGCCCAGAATGACCTACATACGATCCAGTTAAGTCAGTTGACCAAGAGGGGCCTTAAAGGATTTCCTTGTCTTTAATTAGAATTGGCCGTAAATTTTTTCTGACGCACCCAAATGAACTTGGCTCATTGTTAGAGGCATTGTGATTGGCCAGTTGTTAGCACTTGGGTCAATTCAATCAGAAAAAATAATCCAAGGTTAAGAGGATCAAGTACTTCTACCTGAGGAATTTGTGAAGCTGTGAATAACATGCTCAACAGTTTGACAATCAACATACCATTGTTTTCTAAACATTCTAATTGACTAAGTAGAATCAAACTGTCACAAATTCATTGAAATTGAATGATTTTTTGTTTACCCAACATCATTCTATCAAAAAAAGAAAACAACATATGTTGCTGTTTTAATAGCAACAACTAATATTTGTTTGCTAAATAAGAAAAAAATAACTATGAGAAAGGGCTATAAATGGTTTATTAATGGGGTTTTCTTTTCATGAAAATAAATGCCTGGGTCCTGTATTTTTTTTCTATTTCAGGGAATAGGTGCAGGGCAGTACGATAATGCAAAGCCACTTTTTAAAATATATCCTTCATGCAGCATTTCAAGTTCTGAGCTAAGTTATCTTAGCAACATAACCTTTAAAAAAGCGAATATATTTCACCTCCAACACTGCAATGTGTATAGTTTTTCTTTCTTGAAGAGGAAAGGAAATACATGTATGTAGTTAGGAAATTTTCCATTTTAATTATGCACCTGCAGATTTTGATTTTTCCATCAAAGCACCCTGCAACATGTGGTGTTAAAGAAGTTGTAACAAGTATGCTCTCCAGAAGGTGGTGCCACCTATGTGAGGATATTTGAATCATTTCAAGTGCTCAGTTGTGCAGTATTTTGCAAAGACAATAGATTTCTCTCTACAAGGCTTTTTTTTTCTTTGTATTTTAGGACCTGGGCATTCTACTATCAAAAAAGCAATATTATTACAATGCACAGTGCATCAGTACTACATGTAATTCAATTGCTTGCAGAAAAGTAGATAAAAAAAGAAGTAATTTCAGGCCAGTGGGTTAGTTGTTAGACATATTTTGAATACCTAAATTATGATTGTTTCTCAGAGTTGTAGTTACTATGCCAATATGTTCTTTTTAAAAGAAACTCTGTGCAGCTGACTCTTTGGCAGATCAGTATCACAATGATACTTGGAAGGCTTTTAATGGTTTAATAGTTAAAATGTTTGTGGCTGTTTCTGTTTTTCACAGCCAACAATCACAATAGGATCAGCAAATGCCTCATCAGTGATATTTATTGAATACTTTGTCAAAGCTGTGTCAAGGTTGATCAATCAGTAAGACACTCAACCATTGGCTGAATGTCTTCATGACCTTTGCTGTCCCAATATTTTGACCTAGATCTGATCTACCAATTAGATGAGACACTGAGGTCACCCAGGGCTTCTGGCAGGATCACTAGATGGGCTAGTGAGCAACCTTGTCAATCATATAAGAGGTGAGTGAGCATCATGCCAGAAATTGCCCCAACCCCCAGAAGTTACCCCAACCCCAACCCGGCGGCTGTCACCTGTGCTATGATCCTGTTTTGTAACCTTACTCACTTCCCAATAAGATTAATCTTCAGAAGTCATTAGGCATAGATATGATTATAACTCAACAGATCCAACAGTTATGTTGTGCCCTCGTTGAAGTTATTACCATGTGTTATCATTACTACAATGCAGAGAAAATTTCATTGCTGAATATTCTTTCTGTTGGAATTACTAATATTATGACACAGACGCCTTATGAGACAATGCTGAGTAGTATAGAATAGAACTATAGTTCTGGCTACTGAAATGAGAATATGGGTAGAAAGTTTCAGACAGAAAAGAAAGCACCAGCCCTGTCATGCCTATATTAGCATTCAGTGTGTTGCCCTAAGGCAGATTTCACGAAAAAGCTGCAAAATGACTTACCACAGCTTGTCCACAAGTTACATTAGCACAATACTGATAAGGCCAGACATAATCGATTCGTAGATTCTCAGAGTTTCTCAGGGTGCTTCTTCTGAGGATAGCTGGCATGACAAAAAAAAGCTGAAATCTAAATCTTTTATTGTGTCAATCCATTAAATTAAATCATGTATAAACAATCTTTTCTGTTGGATTGGTAGGTCAGAGTAGCTAAAAATATGGCCTTGTGCTAATGTAACAACGATGAATGATGTAGGACGGAATTTTTTATGCTGATCCTACTGCAATATAAATGAAATCACCAGCAGGGTACCACCCCTGGCCTGCTCTTGGGAGACCTGGTTGTCAGTTCAGAAAAAATTTGAGATCTAATCATGTGTTTTTTAACGTAATTTATATATAAACATTTTGCTAATATAACACTATGAATTGGACAGATGCAAAATTGCAGTTACATTAGCAATAAAAGAACAGGTACCACACCCAGTCGTTAATGTTTTTGGTGATGTAAATAGGCAAATAAGACACGTTTTTCAATAAAATATTATAATTTCATGTTTGAAATTGGCATAAGTAGCGAGAACACAGAAAAATATCCATGTAAAAGTTGCTAATGTAACCTCAGTGTCCTGAGACGGAATTGAGTTACATTAGCAGTCTTTTTTTATTTTCATTTTTTTCAAGTTTTATAATGACCAAGACAATTAAAAATGGTTTCAATATAATTTTCAAGATGTTTTTTATCAATCACACACCACTACATTTTCCTGAATTTGTTTTAGAAGACTCCACAGAGTGCCAAATTAAGCATGTCTGATCACCAGTAAGTTTGGTCGTCCAAAATTGTCCTCATGAGGCATAAAAAAATATCTTTTTAAGAGGAAAAAGCTACATATTTGAGGAATATTTTATTGATATTTATTCATTACCTCACAGATATACTTAGTAATAGGTTTATACTTGCTTCAGGAAGCAACAGAGAGATAACAAAAGGGTTGGAAAGTTTAAGGTACCTTTTAAGAGCACTTTTCATGAAATCTGCCCAAATGCAGTACAAACAGGACACAGGTCGATTTAAGCAGGATAAGATCCTAACCAGGCCCAATACCTGAAATCTGACTCCTTGCTCTTCAGGGATTTTCTTGTTTTGGCTGTTTGATGAGGCATCAGTGCTGAACAGCTGCAGTGAATGAAACCAGGGTTGGTGTTTTGATAAATGAATCTTTCTATTACCAAATGAAATTTAGCACATGTATGCATACATTTAAGAAGAGGACATTATGAATGTGTGTTGTTAAATAAACAAGTTTACAACTCTGGTTGTTTGGCTAGTTGCAAAACAGGTGGTGGAGCAAGTTAGTTGGGCCATGTACATACCATTGTAGTCTTATGCCCCCAAAAGTACACTCAATATGAGAATTGAGGCCAATAATCATAACAATTTTTGATTGGTATGCCGGTTGGCCCCCCGGAAAAATAGCATCTCCCTATTGACATGTCTCCTGGCGGTCTGGGGCTTCTTCATTCTAGTTATAACGTTTAAATGGGCAATGATAAATTACTGTTAATGAACAACTACGTCTATTTTTAAAAACTATACTTTTCTCTTGACACACTGTAATATTTCCCAATCAAAGTAATGATATATACATTTATTAGTCAAAACCAGACAATCTAATTATCTTATAGTCCTGATATCATATATGTTTCTGGACACACAAATATGTCTTATCCCCAATAACACTCAAATGTGGTAAATGTAGAAACTGCTTGACAAATGAAAAAATGGTAATGTCTCACCAATGAATTAGTAGGCCAGGTTTACTGGTGCAGACTGGACCACTTTGTACCGGTACGGTCCACGTACCACCACCTGTTCAGTACCGGACCACCCTCAGTTTCATAAAACCAGTCCAGAGGTTGCCTGTACCGGTACAGTAAAAATTGTTAAAAACACGTAAAAAAGAAAAAAAAATAAGTGTTGTTTTTTTTCACACCTTAGTTTTCCGACCTTATCCGATGATTATTTGAAAAATTGGTCGTAAATCAGAAACCGGTACGTACCAGTATACCGGAACATCTCCCCCTGGACCGGATCACCTCACCCCTGGACCGGGCGGTTCTCGACCAGAGGGGGAGGTCCGGTCCGGTCCGCAACACTAGGGCCCAGGTTGCAAGTTCTAATTAGAATATCTGCAATTTCATCATTGTCAAACAGCCTTTCCTTTACAATGTCCTTGAATTACGCACATACATTGCTATGCACGTGTAGCACAACAGCACAAATACATGCCCCTGGGACCATGGTGTTCAATGGCGGATACAGGGGGGGGGCCTAGGAGGCCCGCCCCCCCCCAGTAGGGTGCCAATGAAATGCCAACTTTAGAAATGTCAAGGTCTTACCCCCTGAACTTTTTCCTTTTGGTCTTGTTAATAAACTGTGCCAAATTTCAGGAAAATTAATTGATATTTAGAGGTTGCTCAATGGCACTGAAGTTTATAATGCAAATCCAATTGGAGTCAAAAATTAACTTAAGAGTCACAGCAGACACACAAAAAATGAAAATCTGTTGGAATTATTGATTTTGGGACTCTCATTGTGTCCTTTCATAAAAACAATCTTGTTTTCACAGAAATAATAATGACCGGGGCTTATATGGCAGCCATTTTGAAAAATGGCTGCCATATAAGTGAATTTTCACCCAGAATTTTGAATTAAATTATCATTAGACCACCATATTTTTATATAAAAATACGATTTTATGTATAATAATCCCAATTAATGTGTCTTTGTCACCTTGAATAGAAATGTTATTAGTCCCAGGCCAGTTAGAGCCTACAATATAGACAAAAATTGATTTTGGGAGCCATTTTTCAAAATGGCAGCCATATGAAGCCTATGGAATAACACCGGTCAATGAAAAATTGCATTTTGATAAAAGGACACTATCAGATCCCAAAACCAATAATTCCAATAGATTTTCATTTTGGTGTTTCTACAAGAACCTTTAAGTTAATTTTTGACTCCGAACCCCATTAGATTAACATTATAAACTTCAATGCCATTGAGCAACCTCTAAAAATCAATTGATTTTCATGAAATTTGGCACAGGTGAGCCTAAGTTCAAAGGGAAAAATTTCAGGGGGTAAGACCTTGACATTTCTCTATTTTTACATTTCCAATGCATTTCATTGGCACCCTACCCCCCAGACCACCAAGTAGCATTTTGAAGTAAAATTGCGATAATGCAGGACCACGAATGCCGAAACACGTCTGCCCCCGCCAGACAATAGTGCGTGGATCCGCCACTGGTGTCTGTGCTAACGGGAAGAAGAAGAAGATTCTGCTGACTGAGTTTTTGCAGTTTGATGCTGTGGGGCTGTCTCCAATGACAATTAAAATGACTGGCCTAAGGAATGGACGGAATTATTGAACATGAGGTCAGAGACCATGCATATACTTTCTTCAGATAGATTCCAGCCTAGGAAATATCGATTATGATAGCTACCTGTGCTCTTCACACGAACATTTCCGTGAGATGACCTTAGCTTTTTTTACCCTGTCAGCGTGCCTCGGCGGTCCAGCGTCGGCCCGGCGTCGGTCCGATGTCAGCAACATCGGACCGGCTTTGGGACGACGTTGGGCCACCGAGGCATGCTGATAGGGATATAGACTTTCAACTACTTGAGATGTCACATATTTAAGATTCTAGACCAATTACATTTACAGATATACCCCGATAATGCTATGGTTTAACTCCAAAAGCAATTTTTAAAAAACACACAGCTATAACAAACAATACTGTGATGTAAGTATTGTTAAATGTCCAAGATAGACTGTCTTCGCTGCATAAAATGGTATAACAAAAGGTTTAAAACAAAGTACGAAGCATAAAATTGAACCCTCCTTTGATATTGGCCCTTTTGTAATGAACAGGAAATAACAATATTGAATGTGAGACATCACCTATTTTCGAGGCTCTTTCTCATTTCCTTTTGCCACCAGGGCATATAAAAGCTGACTAAAAATAAATTGAGTTAAAAGTGAGGCAAAAAATACACATTAATATTAGTCTAGATTCACAGATATGTACAGGAAATCACTTTTATTGTCCTACTGTGGAATTTGTTTAATAGATTGAATGTTCTTGAATTATATAATCTCAGACAAGTCTCTTAATCTCAATAACTGTTTGCTTTGCAGTGAAACCAGCACTATGCCTTTGTCTTATCTTTTGATTCCAGGATATTATAGCCAGCCTGTTTTTAAAGTAAACTTTTTAAAAATTATCATCATTTATTTCTTGCTAAGCATAAATAATGACTCCTAGAGGATTACTAAATGGAAGAGGAGTGAAGCAATCAAAACCTCATCAATCTTTCACCTTCAAAAGACTCCATAGCTCATTTTTGTGAGGTAGCTATCATCTTATATCATTACGGTATCCGGACCACTTCAGGGATCAATTGAGCTGATTAAAAACTGATAGATGTACTTTTCACTTGCTCAAGAATTTTATCGCTGTTTTTGTGGCCAATATATCTTCATTTCAGATTAAATCAGCAGATCTGTCACTGCAATGGCATCACAAGTTTATCTGGTCGGTCAATATTCACCACAGGTGCTGTAGGCATTGATTTCTGAGCACACATCCTGGACAAAAAGGTCCCAAGCGAGCAGGGAGTCAGATTTCCTGAATAACTGTGAGTTTTGGTCCGCTCAGGATATTTTCAGCTTAACTTGATCTGAAGCTTCCTGTCAACATGGTATAAGTGTCAGATAATGAGTGTCATGAAAAAGTGTCCATATTACACTGCTGTTTGGTTGGTTTGCTATTTCCAAGCAAGATATTACATGGATAGAAGTTTTGTGACAGGCGTATTACATAGTATGAATGCAGAGAACAAAACAATATTTCATTTTGATAATTTCAGCATCATCAGATGTTTTTGGCCTATTCTTGCGTGTATTTTGACCTTTAAACCCAAAACTTTGTAATATGTTTTTGTCCTATACTAGAGGGCCCCATAAACAGATTTGCTACTTACAGATTGGAATAAAAAGAAATATCATAAAATCATGTTCATCTAGTCATTGAGAGTGGGGACTCCTTCCCTCTGTGGACTCACTACTACCATTAGTGAGTGAAGGAAGAGGTTTGATTCAGAGCATTTTTTAAGGAGTTTCGTATGGGAGAGAAGCGGCAATTCATGGCGCATTGATAAGCAACATCGATCAGTCAGTTGAAGATCGTTTTGTAATTATTGCTTTCTAAGTAAGGAGTTTGTTCGATCTGACAATTTCCACTAAAACAAGTTTGACAAATTCTAAAGAAAGATGACATATAAGCTGAAGTACATTGTATGAACAGTGAATAATATTTTTAATTGGAAAGAAGAACCGATAACACATTAAGACAACCAAATGGGAAATGTAAAATTCGTCTCCCAGTGACACCAATTTAGCAATGACTTGGGAGACCATTTGGTCTCCCAGTTACTATGTTGAAATATGTGTTGGTGTGCTTGAATGAGAATTATTAGGATTGATCTGTGACAGTGGTATACCAGTAACAAAAGTATGGATATATAAAGTATGGTACTATCAAAAAGGTTGCAAAAGAGAGAGATTGGTTTAATTATAGCTGGATTAATGTAGAATTAAAGGAATGCATGGAACACAACAAATGGTGCAAATCTTCTTTTATAAAGTAGGATAACGTCAGCCTAAAGCAAAATTGGCCTAAGTCATTTTTTACAATTGTTGGCAAACAGCCAACAACTGATTTATGTGGCTATAGTGCAGCGGCATATCTACAGGTATCATAACAATTGTGCATTTTTGGAGGAAAGCATGAAACTTGGCATACCTTTAGAGCATAAAGAAAGGGACATTTTGAGATATAGGGCCACTTTGTATCTTCACCTGGGGCCATCTGACAGCCTTTTAAAGATTTTGCTTAAAAAACGCTAGATTAATATCAATTTTTTTACACATATGACCCAATATCTTTGTGAATTAATGCAATATTTGCATAAAATCTGGCACACTAATTGTCCTTTACCAGGGGAACATATTGGTATGCCACACTTATTTATATGTGAATGTACTGATGGGTATATAGACCCATTCCCAAATAAAAGCATTTCATTGAATGCGATAAAAATATGTTGTAATTCAATTTCCAATGCAGACATGAAATATATTTTTTGCAGATTCATGATGTTATTTTCCTGAAAGTTCATCTTCAAAATAGGGTCATTTTGACATATTGGGCCACTCTGTAACCCCAGTAGTTTCCAAATGACAGCACATTGAAGTCTAATAGCTATCTTGAAGAGAAAATCACAAACGGGAATTTCTCTGGAAAACGTCTATAGACACCCAATGCCAAGATCCATAATTATACCGAGTCATGAAACTTTATATAATTATAGAAGAATGGAGCTTTCAGGGGTATTGTGGTACTAGGTGATGGGTATTCCTGATAGCATGTTGACTGTATGTAAGTGTGATTGAGTCTCATTAAGAGTCGTTATGGGTTTACAGACAAACTGCTTTTTCTTCATTTTATCTATGTGAAAGAGAGTAGTGGTTTGGTCAGTTTAAAGCATAATAATGATGATGAGTTGCCCCACAGGCTGCAACGTGCCAATGTAGAAATTTTTGTCTTACACCCATGTAGCACTTTATTTCAATTTTTACAACTGTTATTGTTCTGGCCGTCCTACATCTGTAAAGTTCTAAAATAAATTCAATCAATCAACTGATATCAAATAGCACTGAAATGATAAAGCGTACTATAATGCTTCAATGCTATTGCCTCTGACAACCTGCTTAACAAATTGTGTGAGCAGGTGAATTAACCTAAATTAGAAATGGTTCATCCCTTATTACAATCTGCATGTACTCTGTACAACCTCAAAAAAAGAAGAAGAAGAAAATACTTTCCCCCTGTCATGTAAACCGCTGTTGTACAGAGTGAGACTGACATTGTGACTGCCTTCCTTCTACACTAAGGCACACCGGGGAGAGACTTCTTCAAATACATATTGTGAAAAAATTATATTTCTTCATTAAATAAATTTCTGAAATTCTTTTTTTCAACCTTAAACCTTAACATCAAGTGTCCAATGCAGGAGGACATCAGACTGACACAGTCTCTCTTTATCGAACAGCTTCAGCTGGAGGAGACTGATGGTTTTCAAGGACCCAATTCCATACATGAGTAAATCCACTTATTTGCCATGCAAAATCAGACTTTGTTTTGACACTTGTATTACTGAAAGCTTGTTAAATTGTTTTATTTGTAGGGGGAACGGGGGCACATTGGGATGCTTTTAACGTCTACTAATTTTGCTCAATGCTCAACGCACTGAAGAACTCAGAAGTTTGCATGAATATCACCAATACCATCGAGCTTAAATGCAAGGCATAATAAACTAGACTTCACATACCCTTTTGCAGCCAGAGAGCAAAATGTGAGTCGAAAAAATGACTGTCCCAATGTGCCCCGCGTGCACATTGGGACATCAGCCGGGGCACATTGGGACATCAATTGAAAAATCATTTTAACACTCCATGTGCAATAGATATCACATATAAGTAGTGCGTAAGACAATATACAGTGCATTATACCTTGTAGTGCCAATAGTTCATAACTTTAAACAGTTTTAAACATTTAACATAAACTGTCCTGGGTGCGGACATCTATGTAAGTAACACACAGTGCTTTGCGACAAATTTGTTCATAGAGCATGGTAATCCACTATACCTCTATTCACTGTGGCCTGAACACCTGTTGTGTGCTGTCCCAGGTCATTCAGTTGCCTTGGACACTTAAATTCTGCCATATTAAGTGCGTCCCAATGTGCCCCAAATTCACTGTCCCAATGAGCCCCGATATGACTCTTACACCAAAATGCTAATTTCTCGGACACCAGTGAGTGTGTTTATATGGATAGCAATTCATAACTGTTCGTTAGGATATATAAAATTCATACAAGCACTGAGAAAGCTTCATGTTCATGGTTTGTCCATAGAATGGTTTGAATTGAACCTGTCCATATTTACTTCAGTAGTAGCAAAAACAAACTTTTGCTCGCCATACTTCTGCATGTGGCTGTAATTTGTCTATAAAACCATGGAAACATCAGGATGTGAAATTACAAGATATGATGGCACTACCATATCATATACCTTGCAAGGATCCAAGAAAACCCCACTGTCCCACAGTGCCCCGCGTCCCAATGTGCCCCCGTTCCCCCTACATCTCTTTCTGACTGAAAGACTCTGAATAAATATGCAAGTTCACTAACATAATTTGTCAGGCATGTTGCTGCTCTTTCAGTGTGTTTTACTTGATCTGTGTTTCTTTCTTAACAGCTTCATTATCCATCTGATGTAACCATATAATTTTTTTGGGGCAAGTTTTACTTACTTCTTCCTTGGACATTGACCTGGATGGAGCAAAATTGAGTTACTAAACTCCTCTCTCAGAAATCTAAGAATGAATGACCATCTTTTGTGTATCAGCACATCAAACAGACATAGCAAAACAAACAATTCTGTGTACAATAATCCCAAAGACACGACAGAGCAATACAAAGATCAAAACTATTATGTGTTTGTTTGTTTGTTTGTTTGTGTTTTATGCCTCTGCAGCACCTTAGTGGTCACAGTGTCCTTGAACGAAATTTAGGGTTAAAAAAAATGTACAAAGAATCTGTCAACGCAGCATTGTAGTATATGGTCTCAGCTTCGATTTGATGTAAAGATCAAAAAAATCTGTTGGGAAAATTTTGAGAAAATTCAAATTAAAAATTTTTGGTTTTTCACACCCTTGTTGCATGCAAATATCCATTATTAAATTTTGAAAATCGATCTATTTGAATGAGTTGAATGTAAAAATGCTTTCTTTGACCACCATGGTTCATATATTAACAGTTGAACAAATTCAGAATTATGATAAAGTGGATTTTAAAGGAATATATTCGGAAGGTGTTACAAACTTGCTAGACTACATCTCGCATTCTCAGAACACATTTTTAAAACATCTAATCAACTGAACCTGCATAGGTTTACTAATTCATTGAGTGCCTAAGTTAAGTAGCCAAACACTGCAGCAATATAGTCAATAATAAGACATTTTTAGATATTTTATAGCATTTTTATACCCATATTCCGAGACATATGTTGCAACACTTACAGAGTGCATCTCTCCAAATTAATATCAAATCTTCTCATCCCAATCTGAAGAAATATGATTGTCTCAATTGTCCATTCCTTAAATATGATATTTTTTGTTCAGGGATTTTATTTTAGAAGGTATGTGGTAGATTTTCTTCAATTTTGCAAAACTCTCAAATTAGTACTTTCTCCGTAGATTTTGCATCTTTAATGCGACAAATGGGCAAGAAAATATGTAAAAGATTTATTTTTGAGTGTTGTCAATCTGACCATGAAAGAAAAAAAAGTAATTTCCCCAATAATTATTTGTTTCAGAACTTCCGGTGTGAAGTTAACTTGTTAAAAATGCTGATAACTCTTTATTTTGTATGGAAAGTTCACAGATATTTGATATTAACTATGCGACTACAGAGTAGAATGTGTTGACTAATAGTTTAATGATATGTTGATTGCACAAAGGCATGATACCACTAAACAACTGAATCTTGGAAGTCAGCAACTACTAAATTCCAAGAAATAATCTTAATAATAGGCAAAAACAGGTAAACAAAGCAATTAAAATTCTTCAGAAGACCACAAATTGCTACCTAATATGTTTCAATATGGATAAAAACACACTAATAAATCTTGGAATTGGCCATCTCATATCTTCATTAGCCCACTTGCGTAGTTTTTTGTATTGATTTTAGAAAATAATTTTATCAAAATATGTAATTTCCTTAAATATCTAATACATTCTAAATACAAAGCGATGGTGAAGATACAAATTTGTCAGATCCCAGCAGTAGGTATTAATACAGGTATCCACTGTTTATTGTCTGATAACTTTGCAGATGTTTTGTGAATCTCTTTTGAAAAAAATCAACTAGTGAAATGCTGAAAATCTCACTTTACATCACAAACGAAGTTAACAAGGCAGTTTCTGACATGCTGGTAGTTCAATTGCCGCTTTTCCTTAGTTCAAGAAATAGTAAAGCTGAAATCGTCATGTTATTTATGATTTAAACACATTATAATATTCGGTGAGTTTGCAACACCTCAAACTATTGGAAATAATGTGAAAATTGAAAATTATAGGCTTTTCTTTGATTTTTTACGTGATTGAGTAAACCAATGTATAACTAAATAAATTATGATGTTTCAGTATCACTGAACTGCCATTTTATATATCTATAGCAGATATTTTGCATGCAACAAGGGTGTGAAAAACCAAAAATTTTAAATTTCAATTTTCTCAAAATTTTCCCAACAGATTTTTTTGATCTTTACATCAAATCGAAGCTGAGACCACATACTACAATGCTGCGTTGACAGATAATTTGTACATTTCTTTTACCCTATACTTCATTCAAGGACACTGTGTGGGCTATATTGAGGCAGGCGATCGCCGTATGATGATGAGATGAGAAGACTGTGAGTCTGGAACATACCCTATTAATCCAGGGTCTTTCAGTTGCCCCAGCATAGAACACTGTATACATACCGCCTCCATTTAAGGTCCCATGGGCTCGGACTAAAGTGAGTTCCCGGGGTGAGATTTGAACTCACGCCCTCAAAGCCAGTGGACAAGCAGTCTTGACCATTAGGCCACGGGGGAACTCAAACTATTATGTGTGTTATGTATGAAACTCATGACAGCGTTACTTCAGGGAAACATTTTCCAATAGGTCTTGTAAACTTGAAGCATTTGTTGCAAAAGGAACATGGACTGCCTTCTTAGACTCATTTCATCAGTGGGTTTAAATCTATGGAGTAACATCTGTATGGTCTCCTATATTGGATACTATAACTGGTGGAGTAGGGTTTAAATTGTGGAGAAACATCTGTATGTCCTCTTATATTGGACACTCCACCTGAGGGTTTAAGGTTAAAAGGAAAAATTTCAGAAATTTCTTTAATGAAGAAATATAATTATATATACATGTATATTAATATAATTTGAAGAAGTCCTTAAACTCTCCGCAGTGTGCTTGTAGTGTAAAAGGACAGCAGTCACAATGTAAGTCTCACTGTGTACAACAGCGTTTTCATTTTAGGAGAAAATTATTTTCTTCTTTTTTATTTTTAGAGATTGTACAGAGTACACGTAGATTGTGACATTTCTAATATAGGTTAATTTACCAGCTCACTGCCACAAATATCATTTGTCAAGCAGGTTTTCAGAGGCAGTTGCATTTAATCATTTAATATTCATTATTACTATCTTAGGGGCTAGGGCCATTTGATATCAGTTGATTAATTGAATTTATTTGAGAATTGTACACATTTATAGGAAGACCAGTACAATAACGGTTGTATTAATTGAAATAAAATGCTACATGGATGTAAGACAAACACTTTTACATTGGAACACTGCAGCTCGTGGGGAGAGTCACCAGCATTATTGTGCTGTAAACTGCCCAACCCATTACTCTCTTTCACATATAAAATGAAGAAAAAGAAGTGTGTTGGTAAACCCATAACGAGGATCAATCATACACAGACATACAGTCAACAGACTATCAGGAATACCAACCACCTAGGGCCACAATACCCCCCAAAAGTACCATTCTTCTATGTATACAAATTATAAGTCACATGATTCTATATAATTACGGACCCTGGCATTGGCTGTCTATAGACCTTTTCCGAAGAAATTCCCGTTTGTGAATTTCACTTCAAGATAACTTTTTAATTTCAATGAGCTGTCATTTGGAAACTACTGGGGTTACAGAGTGGCCCTATATATGTCAATATAACCCTATTTTGATGCACTTTTAGGAAAATAACATCCTGAACCTACAAACAGTATATTTCATGTCTGCATTGGCAACTGAATTACAACATATTTTTATCGCATTCAATGAAATGCTTTTATTTGGGAATGGGTCTATATACCCATCAGGACATTCAGATATAAACAAGTGTGGCATACCAAAATGTTCCCCTGGTAAAGGACAATCAGTGTGCCAGATTTCATGCAAATATTGCTTTCAATCACTAAGATATTGGGTCATATTGGTAAAAAATTGATATTAACCTAGCGTTTTTTAAGCAAAAACTTTAAATAGCTGTCAAATGGCCCCAGGCAAAGATACAAAGTGGCCCTATATATCTCAAAATGTTCCTTTCTTTATGCTCTAAAGGTGTGCCTAGTTTCATGCTTTCCTTCAAAAATGCACAATTGGTTTGCTGTGCCGCTGCACTACTAATCTGGTTTTGACAACCTAAATGACTAGGGCCAAATTTTTTGTGGTCTGGCTGTGTTATTAGGGGTATTTCCATATAATCAATTGAATGAAACATGAGTAAACATTTTTAACAAAATTAATGCTCATAATTATGACCGAAAAATGCTGGTGATGTCCATTAAAATCAGGGAAAACAAAATTGGCCTAAGTCATTGCAATATATTTAAATGAACTTCAAGCTGTGATGTCATTTTAAACTGGGTCAGATTCCCCAGCTTCTAGCTAATGCGGATCCAGCAAACAGAGCATCACAGTTTCAACTCAGTGTCAGAGTTAAAATTGGGTTTGGGAAAACCCTTACAAGTTTGACATCACAGCGTCTCAGCCAATGGGCTGCCAGATCAAATATACATAACATAAGCCATGTGTTTACAAACAAATTGTCAAAGCCTTCTGTTTATACCAACTTCCATCAAAGTTTAAAGTTGTACATTGTAAGTCAGGAAGTTTTTAGATTAATCAAACAACTCTGTGGGGATTATAACATTTGTCTACTGTGAATGCTCACAAAGCTGCCATTTGGTAGGATTAGACTGGTGATTGTTGTGATAAATCATTGGGATCACAAATGCAATGCTTCCTTCAATATATCAATGTTTGAACTGTGATGCCTAGTTTACTGTCAGCCCATTGGCTATCAAGCTGTGATGACGTGGTTGTAGGGACTATCCCTGATAAAATTCTTACTCTGACACTGTGTTGAAACTGTGACGCTCAGTTCCTGAGGATCCACATTGGCTAGAAGCTAGGGAATCTGACCCAGTTTGAAATGACATCAAAGCTTGTAGTTAATTTACATACACGTATATTGCAATGCTACAATAGAGTCATGTCTGACATCACAGTTCAGCAGCATAGAAAAGAATTTAAGATTCCTCGTATTACGAGGACTGTAATGTACTGGACCTGCATCAATGATTCTAGGAAAACCAAAACTTGAACTTCAGCAGTATTTCTTAAATCAGGTTCCATTCACCTGAGCACAACTTGGAAAGCTACTATTGAAATGCTTTACAGTGGATGAAAAAAGAGTTCTTACAGAAAAGCAGTGGAATGTTTCTTGTGAGGTCATAGCCCTATCCATGCCATGTTATTCTCTATGAGTCATAAGCAATATGTAAGGTCATAGCCCAAACTTGCAATGCTTGCAGGGTCATTTGACGCATCATACCACTCATTACAGTTTGTCACT
Organism: Platynereis dumerilii; assembly: GCA_026936325.1. Lineage (NCBI taxonomy): Eukaryota > Metazoa > Annelida > Polychaeta > Phyllodocida > Nereididae > Platynereis > Platynereis dumerilii. The sequence continues at coordinate 1,130,646 of JAPTHN010000023.1, read as the reverse complement.
TTGATAAAGAAAAAGAGTGGACTGGTGCACTGTGAAAATTGCACTTCGGGTGTAATCATGCTGATGATGTGTCATGATCATACCCAGTATTTTCAATGATAATTTGATATAAGGGGACATATTGATCACCGTTGTTGGTGACAGCCGAACAAAAGGATTGTGCGTCTGATTTTCACTCTAAAATTAGTTATGACAAGTCAAATGGCCTTCTCTTTATCCTGACTAATCAAACAGCCTCTATGTTTCCCTTGTTGAATGTAGAGAAGGCTTCACTTCATCGACAATCATGAGTCACAAAGTGCATTTTTCACAGTAAACTGGTCCTACTTTTTTTCTATGTCAAAGTGACAGACTGTACTGAATTCACAAGTTACTGAATGACAAATTGACACTTTATTTCAATAATATGACAGGGCATGTTGTGATATCATTGATTGGCACCAACAGCTTTTCTGTTACAACCACTCATCTCTTTGCTACTGTAAGTTTACTTGTGATTTCTATGCCATGTTCCAATAATATATTGGTGTTGTGGTGAAAGCAAATGGCAAAGTGATAATTTGTCTTATATTACTGTAGCCCAACTGAAAA